>LPNX010369154.1:225153-384253 GCA_001517045.1 Pseudotsuga menziesii | reverse complement strand
TGGTCATCTTTCTTCTGGTTGTGCTTGTCTTTGATGGAGTCCCATGAAGCCCAACACTGATCTGATGTGTGCCTAGTCTTTCCGCAACGCTTGCACTGCAAGTCTAATCTTTTGCTTTTGCTCCCTCTGCCTCTGAAATTTCTTCTTCTTCTGCCTCTCTCTTTGCCGCAATCTCCCTTGGAAGGGTCTTTGGATTGGTCTTTGCCGGCAAGGGTAGCACCAATACTAGATGCCAAAGAGTGCATCTTTACAATTGTTAGTGTAATTTACAATAATAAACTTGATATGACAAAGAGAAAAACAATAACCTTGCAGGTCTACAGTCTCTGCCAAGGTGTACAATGCAACTTCAGGTTTTAAAGAGATACAATAATAGTATCGCAGCTTCAATTCGCAGCAATTTCAGGGAGAAGAAATTCAATACAGGGTCTTCCAAAAGGCAGCAATGCAAATGGTGAAACCAGCAAAAAGGACAACAACTTTCAATATATACTCAGCTCCAAAACTGTAGCATATATACTCAGCTCCACAACTCAGTGATATCAATCACCAGAGGAATTAGGGCACAAATTAGGGTTTTTGTGCACTTCCAATGGTCACAGGAAATACATAAAAATTATGCAGCTCTTCAATGCAGCATGTAAACTCATGGCTCATACAACAATCTGAGGCTCATACAACAACCTCATCATTGGTGACTTATACACAGCATTCATGGCCTCTTTCACTCTCCACAAATGAACATGTTTACAGAATTTATGCACAAAAATTAGGGCAAAATTAGGTTTTGTGTCAACTGTCACAAACAATTATAGCTCCAAGAGTTTACCTTCACGTAGTTTCACAACTTCACAGGATTCACTCAGGCACAGCTTCATGGCAAGCACACGTAGGCTTCAGGCAGGTCGCAGCACGAAAAAAAAAGATGCAGGTTCCATGCACAGCCTTCACATCTCCACGCAGCAATATTCACATCTCCACGCAGCAAGCATTATAAATACAAAGTCGCAGCAGAAGACTACAATTCAGAATGATATATCATATATATATTAAGTGACTGCAGAATATTGAGACTGATATATCAGTCTTCAACGCATCTATACCACTGAACGGGGAAGAAGAGGGAGGAACGTTTGGAGTTTCCCAAGAACATTCAACAACTTCTTGTAAAGATTCAATGTCACACGAGCCCAGTAAACACCACCAGGCTCTATGTTAACGCAGTATATTATCACTCCATGCAATCTTTATATCAGTATATTACACACAGGCTTTGAATCTCCACTGCACAATCTCTCCAGCTTACACCGTTACCAGCTTACGAGCTTCACGCAGGCAGTCTCCCACTGTCTCAGCCAGAATTAGGGTTTCACAATACATATCAGTCTTTAGATTCATGAAATCCCACTCTCAACACCAGAATCTGCAGCTTCTCAACGCAGCTCCTCAAATCGACAGCAGTCACGTTTCGTTGAGGATGAGAGCACCGACGATCATTATGAGCCTTAAAACATGTTCTTAGAGCGATCTACGCGGATGGATTATGCACTGCCAATTGTCCCCAAAACCAAATTATTTAAGCAGTATCTACACAGCTACTGTGTTGAAGATTTTAGATTCTCAGAAGCATTAGCCGTAATGGAAGGGTTTTCGGATTCCACTCCAATCTAGCCCGTAATCTATACCAATTTGCCTAGGAGTCATTCCAATGAGAAGGATAAGACTTATGATATCACCACGATAATAATATGTTCTACTCCTGAAAAGCATTCCCAAAAACACATCATCTCCAACGCATGATACAGTCTAGGATCAATATCAGCACATCATTTTCTGGAGGAGAAGTCTCCACGCATTCTTCAAGTCGCAGGCTCAGAATATATCAAAATATATCAAAATAGATCAAAGTATTCACGCAGCAAGTATTATATACCATCACGCAGCCATGGAGGAGAAGTCTCCACGCAGCAGTGCCTTCAGGCAGGCTCCATGCTGTTACAGCATAAAACTAGGGCAAAGACTCCACGCAGCAGTATCAACAAATAATGGAGCGATGGGGAATGAAGAGGCGGCCAGCAAAAAAAATTAGGGTTTCCACAGCACATAAACTCAATCATGAAGGAATTGTAACGCAGGTAATGCATGCGACTCGATTGGCAGACTGATGGAGCAGTCTGGCAATGGACTGGCAAGCAGAATGGCAGCCAGGAGTTATGGCAGACAGCCGTGCTCTGATACCAGTTGTTAGGTATAACTCCTGATTGATTATGCTATTCATGGCTAAGCATTCATTTATACATTCATGTGACGGTTTGTTTAACCTTCTGTCCAGCCTTTTCGGCTTCCAACTATTCCTATTTATTTATTTACAATATTATAATCCCTAACGGATTATATTCTAACACTATCTATGTGAAGAGATAGCTCCTTGGCCTAGCTTTCTCAAATTCCAGCGTCATTTCCTAACAGATACAAGAAAGAGACTATGTAAGAGATAAATATCAAACCATCAATCTTAAAATAAGCCACATGAAGGTAATGTAGCTCAAACCATCAAATGTTACAACAAAAAAGTATAATGTAGAATATATTTTTACCAAAAACATAACCTCAAATTCATGTATGGAGTTGGGGTTATGTTTGAGTTCTGCTTTTAGCTTTTTACAGGAGCTACTTTTGGGATCCCACTTTGTATTGTTATCATGGTACTACACAGTCCTCTTGACCTACTTTTGGGATCATTTGTTGGACATTAATAAAATAATCTTATCTTATCATAATTCTTTTTGTTACCTTCATCATATGCTTAATGTGTTACTTTCATTATATGCTTAATGTACATATTGTGTGCCAGTCAGCTGTTAGATTACCACAAGGTTAGTTAAGCACACAAAGTCTACACCACTAGTTTTAGATTGGGTACCATCATCAAAATGGTGGAAAGTTCCCAAACGTTTCCCAAGGATTTATTTCCAAGGAAAAAAACACCAATGTTCCACCAATTTTCTGGGATGTGCAAATTTGGAAGCAAGGGAACACATCCAAGGGGACATGTGGAATCACCCCACAAATCTACGAAACATTGAAGTCTCCAACATAGGAGGCCAGCCCAAATACTAAAAGGATTTAAAATATGAGAATTGAAACGTTAACCATTAAAACTATTACATAACAACAATTTAAGCTTATCCGATTGGAAAAAGCACACCCAACTGCTAATATCCAGCACAC
This sequence comes from Pseudotsuga menziesii, assembly GCA_001517045.1. Classification (NCBI taxonomy): domain Eukaryota; kingdom Viridiplantae; phylum Streptophyta; class Pinopsida; order Pinales; family Pinaceae; genus Pseudotsuga; species Pseudotsuga menziesii. Next base: position 381,022 of record LPNX010369154.1, on the reverse strand, counting down.
AATAGCAAGAGATCAAGTCTAGAAGTACCCTGTTCTGAGCATTTTCTTCCAGTAGTGCTAGACCCTGTTCTGAGTATTTTCTCCCAGTTGCAATGTCACAAACAACAACCACGTAATAGTAAATGTTTGAGGTATTTATTATCCAGTAGCAGAACAAAATTAAGTATTTACTATTCACTGTACCCACAATATCAAACAAGGGACTATGGAAAATACTTGAGGTATTAAATTTTAACTATTAACTATGGCAACAACAATAAATATCTAGCACCAAGGTTTCTATGATTCCAACAGTCCACAACATCCGACATCAAGAATTATGTTTCACAGCATCTGGGAGTCATAGGCTGAAGGTCTCAACTCTCCCTCACATGGTCTCCCTCACACTGCCATGCCCACATAGCCTCACTGCTTACACAAGTTAAAAGACAGTGCACAGAACTCATAGTCCCACTAAATGGCTTCATTTGTGTAGTCCCACTAAATGGATTAATTTGTGCACCATGCTTTGCATTAGCAACAACAACACTATTAATCTTCTTCCAACTTTTATTAGCTTTTTCTAATTTAACTTGACCACCAATTCGGCTTCTTCATGCATCAATCTGAGTTAAATGCTATATAACATATATGCATCTACCAATTGATTGGATTTTTAAATCAGGTATTGCCGCTCTTGTTGTTAAGAGCTTCCAATAATTAAGGGGTTAGAATTTTTTATTCATTAAGGATTTAAATATGTCCCAGGTCACAGATTGCATGGAACTAATATTTATCTTGCACTCACATAAATCCTCCCACCACAGCAAAGCTTTCCTAGGCATGCATAGTTTTTCAAATACAACTTTGTCATCATCTGTAAATTGTTGCACTTTGAAAAAGGGGGATCTAAAATCCTTGGGCAATTATCAATTCCAAGGCCTCCACCTGACCAGTCATAGAGTGAAATTTTCACTTTGGGTTTCACTTTGAAAGAGGAACCTAGATTTAACATCGAGCCTCCTTGAGAAGTAATTCATTTCTTGCCTATATTGCTATCAAACAATTGCTATTGAATAGTAGCCTATCATGTTGTTATAGAAGTTGTTAAATTCTGCCACAGATGGGATATATTCATTAATTGACCATCCATAGTCCCAAATTTTGAGTTTAGAGTAGCAACTTTGGCTTCAACCATTCCAACACAACTCTGCAATTCATCCTCCATTTCCTTCTTTGTCTGAGAGCAAATATTGCCCATAAATTGTGTAGCGAATCAGCAACTACATGTGAAACAAATGATCTAAAATTCTAATACGAATATGATCCCAAAGTATCCCTAGTGGAAATAAGTGCAACAACTGCAATATATAATCCTGCATACACAGCCAATATAAAATGGCAAGCAAATATTGAAGTAATCAAACAATCTTGGAAAATGAATCCACACAATAGGCAAAAAAAAATTGAATAAAATATCAACTCCAAATTTTCATTAAACAAACCATTATGTACAACAAAGATATGAACAGAATTGAAGCTTTTGTCAGTGACTTCAATCCATCAATTTCTACAAACTCCAAAGATCCAATGGAATTGAATCAGCTATACTACTACCGTCACTCAACCCCATTACAAAATGAGAAAGGAACATAAATACAACATGATGAATATGAAAGCATTGTAGATCTCATTTGTCCATATCTCAACAATACATTAGTGTACAATAGTCAAGAAAATGAAAAGACAGAGAAAAGATGTGACAATTTTTTATGACTGTGAGCTTCCGCTCATAACCACTTGTTGAGGTCTCTATCCACTTCAGCAAACCTGTGTCAAACTAAATTGTGAGACTGCACCCAAATTTGTGCCCTTGGTTCAGTGCTTACATTCATACAACTAAAATATAAGTGTGACATGCATCCATAACACTATTGATTGTCACTCTTATTTGCACAGTTATTGGACTGCAGCACATGGTCCTACTGAAACACCTTTTAGAATGAACTCTCTTCTTTCAATTCAGGACCTGATTGATTCTGACTCTTATTATGGATCAAACACCAAAATCTAACTCTTATTATGGATCAAGCAACCCTAAGATCTCCTTCTCAATATTGTGAAAGATGGGAAAAAGGATCCTACATGCCCCACTTTACTAGTGTTCTTGATTGACCACTCTTTAAAGGCAATTATGCCATTGAAAGGTCAAATATTGTTTCATTGTAGAAATATTACTCACTCCAAATCACTTTGAATGATGACCCTATATGCAGGATCGATGGCTTTAGGAAAATGGTCAATGCTCTATTGGCTTGCTCTCATTGCATAATTGGAATATTTTTACTAAGTCATTGAGCAAGATTTTTTTTATTCATTCTTTGAGAACTTAGAGGCCAAGGGGCAGATTTTGGTGGGAGACCTTCGTTTCTAAATTTTGACCCAGAAAAGTACACCCATCACAAACCCTCCCCATGTGCATAAGACCTCCAAACCATAGTTTCCACGCTTTTGTGTATGACTCCCAACACCCCCTAGTACGGCAAGTCCAGTTCTTAGATGAATACTTACCTTAATGCTATTACGATTTTCCTTGACAGAGTATTGAAAGATCAATACTCACCAGTCTCAATGCTCTTATGAATTCTGTTAACAGAGTGTCAACAGTCAATACTCACCATAATCCCGAGTATGTCAAATTTGTGTAGTCCCACCCTGGCCATTTCTAAGTTCACAAATTTGTGCAGTCCCATCAACCTGGCCATATCTTATCTGTTAATCCAGCACCAATTTCATATTCTCGGCCCCTTTTCCGAGGAAGGCTAGTATTTCTGACCATTCCAATCATGTCTAATTGCTCTTACATGGCTTCCATTGATGACATTGCCATGTTTCTTGGCTGACCTGAATCAAACAATGTAAACAATCAATCCAGTAGATCTTGTTCTATGTGAGATAGAATGACCATACAATGCATGTATCCTTCTTTTTTCTTTTTCTTTTTCCTGTTTCTTTCTTTCTTCCATTTTTCTGTACTGGTTGTGATGCCTAGGTTGGCTAGGAAGGGATGGTATATGGGAAAAGAAGGGAAAATGATTAACAATTGAAGAACATATCACTACAGAATCAACGGGAAATATAAACAAAAACAAAAATATTGATTTGTGCTAAATAATAAATTGCCAACCATCCTATGTTAAGAACAAAGGATATAACTCAAAGGTGTAGAGCACAAAAGCAATTAGCTAAACATTTGACAGAAGCAGGATATATAGTCACATAATGCAAAATAAATCATATTTTACAGCTTCTTAAATAATTGACATTAAATCTCATATTTACCACCAACAGCAATCCATGTACATAAGCACTTCAAAGACGTGACTAGGCTCAAAGCAGAGATGAAAACCTTGAAGTAGAAAAAATGCCTCTTGCAAAAGACTAAAAGTGCAAAACCAGTCTACATAATCCTAGATTTCATCTATTCTATAGACCTATGAAGATGAAGGCTTATGGGGGCTGAGAAGGAGACAGCAAGGTAAACAACCAATACACAAGCAATGACAACCAACATAGAATATGTGCATCCAATGGGCATCCAAAAGCATACGAAGTGTTGGGATTTGCTATAGATTAGGGTTTCTTATGTTATAGAATTTATTGAGCCCCAATAGTTCTTATGCTGAATTCATTGGATGTCTTTTCATCTTCTCATTTGTCGTTATTGGACCGTGTGGCAGTTGCACTAGTGGAATTAGCAACTCTCCTAGCCTCCCATAAGGCATGTAGAGGGGAGCATGATAATAGCCACCACACAATATTGTCAATTTGACTAATTCTCAGGGAGGAACCATGCAAGGATCAAGTGCTAGCAATCATGATGTTCAAATTTAAATTCATGTCTATGTAGGTTGTTGAGTCTTCTCTCCTTGCAATCCAAGCAAAATTAAAAACTCATTTGATAGCCCACAATGCACATGGATATAAAGGACACTCATATATAATCTCAGTAGCACTATTGTCACCATTACAATCAAAACAACTTATGTTTTCTCTCAGCAACAAACTCATTCATTGGCAACATCTATGTTCTCACTACCTTGCACATCACACTAGTGCCCAACACAATATCATATTTCCATGCCATTGTTAAACTTTACATCATAGTTCAGATCTGCACTCACAAATGAAACCTACGGTTCCTAAATTTTGGAGCTAAGTTTACACCTATCAAAGCCTAGATCTGCATATCTTTAAATTAAGTTTAGAAGGGAAAACAAAGTACTCTGTGTTAATTGAAAATAGCAGATAGAAGGAAGCTAAATATATATTTGTGCAATATGGAAATTACAAACAGTAATATAAACTCTAACAGCAATCACAACTACTCACTATTATCCAGAAAAGAATATTTACAACATCTAGTACACAGGTTGCTTACACTTTCTCTCACTGCAACACACACTAAAATTGTCTCTTATTACACTTCTGTAGATAATTTTGGTTCCTTTGTTTGGCAATTTTGGTGTCTGTTGAAATGGGTTGTAACAAATTCTCTTATTAGATTTGGTGTAGATAAGGTGTCAAGAGTAAGCTTCATACACAAATAGAGTAAGCTTCATTTTAAGGTCTTAATGGCTATGCCAAGAAATGGACTCTTTGTCTCCTGGTAATAGATAAATTTTTCTTAGACTTGTTCGTGGATGAGATATGGGAACATGTATAGGATTCCAATGACAATAAGCATGATGAAAGGAAAAACAAGAAAGAGGGGCGAGCACCATAAAGACAAGTTTCAGATAAACATGAACAACCTACAACAGATCCAAGGCGATGTTCAATATCAATATGGACATACAGGTTGTTTAGTTTTCATGACACCTTAGACAAAGACATCAATGCTTTCCACATGAGAGATAGGGAATGGTATTTGTGGCATTTTCCTGAGCAAGTTAAGATCATTAATGATAACAATATATATCCATGAGTTGCAAAGTTTATGAAGAATATGCCACTTTTCCCTACTTGGATTTGCTTGATTTATGGTTATTTGAAGGCTGGGACAGATTTGATTTGTTGTTGTTTGAGGCTAACAAATACTAGAACTACCCAAAATATCCCAAACCAACTAATTAGGTTGTTAGGAGGCTCAACATATGCCCAGGTCATCAAGGAATGTGCCCAGAAATCATTTTGATTCATGTATGAGGATTAAACAAGACAACATGCCCAGGTTTGCTTTCAATCATCCATATAACTACTGAGGGCTCAGAGAGCTCCATCCATATCAAATGAGATCACAAATTATCCATGTCACCATCACATGAACCAACAATCTACCAATATGGACTAAAAGCCCATACTAAGCCATCCATCCATGATAAAACAAATGCAATGTGATAATGCTTCATGGAATATGTTGATTGTTCGACCTTGAACTAGGGCCTTGTTTGAAGCAGAATAGTTCAGCAATGGAAACATTTGTTAGATCTAGGCAGTTTTGTGAGTCATGGCCTATTCATCTCAAATTATGGGCATACTCCAGTCTTCAATTAGTAGCAATTAGCGCTGTTATGGCCCTTGGATAGCACTAAGAAGAATCTTTGGGTAAATATGGGCACATTGGGAACAAGTTTGTGGAAGGAAACATAAGTAAAACCTATTTATTTTGAATTATGGGAAGCAAACAACCTAATTCTTGTAGCAGCACTCCATGTTGGGTTGTTTCCTAGCATTTCTACACATTCTAAACAGTTTTGGGTATGTCTTAACCATGTCTCAACCCTCCAAACAACAACAAGATCGGTCTTGGGTATAATGTGGGCATATTCCTTGTAGTGGCAGCCATGATTTAGCATCAACCAACAACAAGAATACTGGTCAATCTGCAAGTAAAGAACAACAATAAAGATCTTAGTTTCTCCACATTCTGGGCAGATCTTGAGTGAATTTATTTGTGTCTATACTAATTAATTATTTTAAATTCCATTAGTATGAATTGTACAGAATATGCAAAGGTAACTAATTCAATTGATACAACTGGTGCAATATTTTGATACAATTTGACAAGTTCATCCAGAAACAGGGGTCACCAAATGCCTAGTTAAAGATATTATCATATAAATATCTAAGAGGTTGTTGTTAACAGAGCTCACCACAGGGTCTAGTGCATCATCCTGTTTGCACATTACCCAGGGTACACCCATATCCATTCCCACAGCCATCTGGGTAGACCAATTCATGTAATTCACTCCAACAGGCCCAAACAACGTTTCTTTAGGTTTATACTCATTTTCCACCTTTAATAACACTTTGTTATTAGTCCTAATATTAAGAAATCAAACCAAGTTTACATAGAAATTTCAAGCACATGCCATATCGCTCTTTTCTGCATCAAGAGATTGCCCAAAATCACCTAAATCACACTCAGACTTGGTTTATAGGGTTTGAAGTTAACTCAGGTCTGTTTTTTGTAGGTTTGTTTGCACCCCTTTTGTGGAGAAAAAGAGCCTAAAATTCAAAAACCCCTAATACATGTTGCCACTCAATGGTTGTCTCACTAGTGCAAGAAGGCCATTTCAAGCAGTTGGGGCCAGATGCAATTTTTGGGTAACTTTGGCATAATAGATACCCTGGACATGCTTTCAACACTATGAGAAGAGGAGGATTTTGTCAAAATATAATAATAACACCAATCCATATAAAATACCTCTAAGATTTCTCAATATCAAATGAGTCTAATACAAATTCAAATGTTTATTTGTACAGACAATCTATCAATTCTGCAAACTTCCCCCTTCATTTTTTATTGAGTAGGAAAAGCTCAAGGCTCAAAGTAAAATTATGTTTATCAAGCACCCACATTCTCACAGTGGATACAAGACCCACACTTATGCTCTCAACATAGCTTGGGAGGTTCGTACTTATGTTGTTTCTGCAATATACTCATCTAGAAATAGCAAGATAGCATGTTGGTCCAATGATTTAAAAAGATTGCAGGGTGGACAAGAAATTCATATTCAGTTAAAATATCAATAATGAGCACTACAATTGCATGAAGTTAACTGTCATAATTCATGACACAGATTTTACAATTGACCACTAGTTCTTAACCTTGTTCAACCTAGACTGTTCCTTCTACACAATCAGACTAAAGTTTAAACCTTAAGCATTTAATGCACAGTGACTATGTTAGATTTATGTCGATGCATGTATCATTCAGTGGATTGAAAGAAGACATGGTAAAAATTAACAACTATAACTTTCCAGATTTGAGTAATTCATATAGAATGAGACCTCACAATAGATTTTTTTTATATTCAAGGGATAAAAATCCTCATAACTCGCACATCATTCTAGCAGCAAAAATATTTCCATGTTTCATCCTCCTACTGTGCATAAATGGAATTATGCTTTATCATAATCCCCTCTACAATCAAATATATGGAAGAAAGCCTGATGAATAAGGGAAAGACAAAATCAAGATGCTTCAAGAAGATGATTCAAATTGTATACTCCCATTTAAACAATGGCTACATACTAAGTCGATAATATTTGTAAATTACTAATTTTAAATGACCACAAAATAGAATGTCCTAGGTGGGAACCATGACATGGTATTCCTCTTGCTTGCTAAATAAATTGACAACCACCATAATTGCAGGAACAACCAACACAGCACACAAGGAGTCTCCTAGAATAGATTCCATAAAGCACAATGCTCTTCTCCAACATGTACAAAATGTTTCTGTCTCTTGCCATTTTCAAGAATCAGTTGAACATTCAAACGAATTGAGATTAGCTAGTAAGAAATTTTCTTTCTTATCATCTGTCTTATAAGCTTCTTTTTCTAACTCAGTCAGGCCAGTGCTCTGGTAATCTTCCCTGTTATCTAACATCTCCTAAAAAACAATGCTTGAAGTACGTGACAAAGAATCAGTTCTATGCACACTTTTTGACCATTTAGAACTATTTTGCAGATCTCCCTCTTCTGAATTGCTTCTAACTAAATATCCATTAGCTACACTATAGAGACTATCAAGCATTGTCCTTCCTTTTTTTGCTGTGATCATATGTCGATTGTCTCCACCCGTAGATTCATTAATAGTGCCATTGGTAGCTGGACTTAAGTTCATATTCCAGTCAATTGTATTCAAATGATCATGGTTAGCTTCTGCAGAATTTGCAAGTTCTCCTTTGGATTGCAGTTTTCTACATGTGTTTTTGGAGGAAGATTGTTGTTCCAGAGACCTAACAAATTTCCTTGGTGTGTTGAATACACTCATATTATCAATTGTAATATATGATCCTGAATTCTGAGGAAGAGAACAAATAGTAAAGCACCTGAGCATTTGCAATCAAAAGAGATAATCCTGATATAATAAAATGTACCAACTTTTCTTAAGCTTCCTCATCAAGCACAAGATGCATCAAATGAGACAAAACAAGAAAAATAAGGACACATCCCATGCTCTTTATGCGTACCTTAGGGCTAACTGCTTCTTTCATAGCTGAAGGAAAATGTGAGTGAGCATAGTTAATGCAGAGGGAAAAACATGGGTCATTTTCATCCTCTTTATAGGATTGTCTCCTTTCTAAGCAGTCCTCATCATAAAACGATGCATCTCCATTTTCCCCATGTCTGTCAACCATATGTATCTTGGTCCTTGTTTTTCGATAAAAGTGTGTCATGTTTTATGCCAAATTTAAGCATTTATGGTACCATAAAAGTGTGTTATGTTTTGTGCCAAATTTAAAGGCTGGTAGTGACACAGGAGTGGAAGCATTTTGGGCTTAATTCAAAATTTGTTGGAGCATGGACATCATGTCTTTCATCATATTTTGAATCTTGATGCAACTCTTAAGTCTTGACAAGCAGGTAAATCCTAGTTATTTTGTGTTGTAGATTTTGTTTACCTTTGTGGTCTTGATACCAATGGAAATTCAATAGTTTCAGTTATATTTCCAAAATCACAGATGGTAGTTTGTATGTTTCGTGATATTTGATTTTCATTTATATATTTATGGAACTTAAGCTAACTCCAGTGTATTTATGAGAAGTCCAGATGACTGGGCTACATGGCAGCCTTTAGACAAGAATGATCTAGCTAAAATTATTCATGACAATTATTCCCCTTACGATGGTACAACAAATCTGATGCAAAAGGTGTACAGTAGTTTTGCAATGTACTACATGACCTCAATCAATAGCAACATATTTCAATTTGTCATCAAATGGTGGTCATCACTTTTTAACCTATCCTTATAACTCATGTATCTTGTTTTCCTGGAAATTTTTGGCCATAGACAGCGTACAGCTATGGCATAAAGGTTCGATTTGTAATCCTATTAGTGGATAAGTATATAGTGGTCTAGCATATAATTTCCTGCTAAATGGGAAAGATGACGTAATTCTATGCACAATAATACAATGCCTTTTACTGATAATTTTTTTTATAACATTAGCGTTTAATGAATGATTGTGGAGTAAAGATTCCTATTTTAATAATCAATGTTTCCCATCTATGATCCAAATCATTTGGCCCCTCGATCTCTAAGCAACTTCAATAAGTGCCATGTCTATAGTAAATCCTAGTAGGGAGCATAGTCATTATGGTCATTTCTCCTATGCTAGCAATGACCATATTCCTCATTATGAATCATTTCTACACAATGATTTATGCCAGATTTTCACTGTGGAAAAATGAATCATAACCTAATAGATTCATATATTCCTCCTATTTCTTCTATGTTTTAAATGGACATAGTCATTATGGTCCTTTTCCTATGCTAGCAACATTTAATATACTGTTAAATTTTTCACTTGTGCCAGCTGTGGTCATGACCTAGCAGATTCCTATATTCCTCCTCTTTCCTCCATGGTTTTTGACTCACAATTCTTCGTCACAGTTGCCTTTCTTTTACTCAAGCAATAAAGACTATGATTTCTACTGTTTCTATTGGTCCATCACTACTTTAAACAGCAATAAGGGAAATTAGCAGGATATAGATGCACTGTTTAAGACATCAAATGTGTCACCTTTCCTAAAGTCAATATACAACTGATGGATAATTTTAAAAGATTCCTATCAAATAAAATTTTTCTCCTAACCATGATGTACTAAGCAAATTCCCTGACATATATGTTAAGTTCTAGCTTCTTTACAAGCAAATATTTATCTCCTCTCAAATTTGTTATTTTACAAAGGGCTACTACTTCACTGAAACACTATTGCTACTCTCATAGCCAAACTTATAATAACCAAAAGAAAGCGACAACGTAGTAATAAAAATGCTCCTTCTAAAATGTGAAAGGGATGCTATTGGAATAACGTATAAGGTTGTAGACAATAGTGCTTGTAGCTTAAGATATTGGAATTATTTTGTTTGATATAGATAGATAGATAGATATGCAAGAAAAAGCGGAAAGAATTGGCTTTATTTAAGGTATGTAGGTACAAAATCTGCACAGAAAAGAGCTAGGGTTGAACTCCACTCCATTCAAGAGGCAAAAAACCTCCCAACAAGGTGAAATGGAAACTTGATTCCTTGGATTTCATTATTGTGAATAACTTCTCAAACTGCATTGTCTGAAGAAAAAAAATGAGACTAATTAATTCAACATTTTCATGGAACAATTTTCTGCAGATTGATCATACTCAAAATCATGCTTTGAAGTAGGACTAAGCTCTTTAAAATGAAAACATCCATGATCTTCGATAGAAGCCACGAAAACCAGCATTGCCTAAAGAAGAAATAGATCACCAGGGACACCAACTACTATTAGCACTAACTTTAAGTGAATGGAAGTGATTAGCTAATTTAAGGATAACTTTGAGTGAATGGAAGTGATTAGCAGATTTAAGGATAGTGGGAACAAGAAAAATAGAAGGAAAATCAAAGAAATCTATGCTACTCTTATAAGCAGTACCATGTGCCCTAGCAAATAATTGCTAATGAGCTCCATGGTTGTTGAATACTATAACTTACACCCAAAATAAAACCAACAGAGTGCTGAAGAATAATATCCAATGAGGAAAATCTCATCAAGCTGTGGTCTAGCAACAAGGTTGAGTGCTCACAACAATGATGGCTCAGGCTTAAAACCCAAAAGTCTTGCTCCTAGTACAGTTGATCAAAGTGTTTCAAGATGAGAGTCAGATCAAGGTGGCTACACTACTTCCAAAGTGTTAAACTAAGATGTTTTCAGTGCTAATGTAGTCTTCTATGTGAATGAGACTAAGTGTAATTCTTGGGTGACTTTGACAAAATTATTGATCAAAGTGTTTCAAGATGAGAGTCAGGTCAAGGTGGTGACACTAACCTATGTATTACTTACATAAACTATTTATAAAGTATAGATTGTCTAAGCTAGATAAATAACATGAAGCATTAACATGTACAGGAACATTCTATGAGCTATTTAAGATTCATTTATCCTATCCAACTCAATGGTGTGAATCTTAAATAGCTCATACAAAGTTCCTGTAAGCTTTTCTTAATCGTTAGGCCCACTCAAGTTATACAACTATGAAGAAGAAGCATCAAATTTGAAAAACAAATAATGGCAATACAGAAACTGACAATAGAGATGACTCTAAAGCTTTGGCCAAAGCCAAAAGCATTTCTACACAAGCAGTTCATAGAAATTGAAGGCAATAGCCAATAGATATACAAAATGAGCATAGGAAGTCCACATGTGTTGAAAGGAGAAATATAAATTATATACATAGAACGCTGACAATCAGAAGCATTAATAACAAGCAGCAGTAGGGATGCAATAAGTAAACATGGGAAAATGAAAACTGCCACAGGCCCTACATTTGCAACCAACTGGATATGTCATTGGGGTTTCTGCTATTGAAAATTTCTATCCAAACAAATGCAACAAAGTTAAGGCCATAGGATATGAGGATTGGATTACAACTGTTTCACGCTAAATACAGCTTCATAAATTACAGGAATAAGGGGGTAACCGGATGCTTTAGCTCACCAAATATTCCCCCCCATATGCTGACAAATTAGATTAGAAATTGAGGACAAATATTACCGTAAAATGGGGTGCATCCTCCGCCTCACCATCCTTCTTTACTCCTCTAAAATCAACACCTATTTTCTTGTCATGAAGCTGCACATGATGATAAAAAACATTGAGAGCTCTTTGAAACAAACCAACATTGGGAACTCTTTGAAACAAACCACTAGAGCAAGTTATGATTTATATGTAGAATCACTGAACTAGTATCGTAAGGGATAACAAGACCTATAATACCTGCACAGAATTGGCAATAAATGCCAAACGATACAAGAGATCTCGTACACTAAGAGATTTAAGCCCACGCACTCCTTCATAACCATTGGCTGCACTTCGATTTTGAGGACCTTCTCTATGAGATTTTGCTCTGTCACTAGGTGAGGATAAGGCTGATATGTCTGGTATGACAACAACCGTGCCTGTGAATATCACCCTAAAATAGAAAATAGCATGAACTCAATCAATAGCTGCAGACAGAAGAGAGGACTCAACACAGTTAGAACATGGATGGAGTTAAAATGAAGTAAACAATTTCAAACAGTTCATAACTGTATGCATTTGTATTAACTATTAAGAGACCATATTTTTTCTTGGTGTGACCAATATCATCCACTCTCAGAACTAGTACCCTTTAAGCTAATAAGTATGTGTTTTTAATATCAAGAAAAGATAGAACATGTGACAGATCTGTATAAAAAAAAGAGCCAAAGAATGTATGAACAGCGCGGAACCTAGCATTATCCTAGTCCCTAGGATAAGCACTGCCTCCATAGATAATAAGCTTAGGCCTGAAATACAAGGCTTTCTCCTCCAGCTTGTCATAATCAATGAACCCAGTCTCCTGGCTGACCCTATAAGGAAAAGTCTCGAAGTAAATCAATGTAGCATACCTGTGCCATCCATTTTCACCTGAAGGAGACCCAAATCTTGTGCTACTCCATATCCAATGGATGAACATCCACGGCCTGCAAATTAGGGATGAACTAAAACAAATTTACCCAAAGATCCATAAATAGGGGGGAAATACCAAATTTTTAACCTATCTACCATAAATTTGGGTGAATCATCTTCATTTATCCTCCAAAACTATAAATTTTTGGCGATTTCACCTCCATTACGAAAGAAAATGGGGCAAATGTCACGATTTTCCCATTGACGGGTTGGCGAAATTAGGCTTTATGAATTTTTAGAGGTTAATCACGCAGGATATTTAGTCAAGGGAAATTATATATAAAATAAAATATGGGCTAATTTATTAAATTAAAAAAAAACCATTTTAATATTAAAAATTCGCCAATGGGATATAATTCGCCCCTAAAATCATCCCTAGTATTGACATGGCCTTCCAAAGGTGGGTGTACAAAAACATCGGCTCTAGGAGGTAATTGAACCAAAGGATTTGTGTAAATAGTGAAATCTTCTCTGGTTTTAGTAGCTAAGGCAGTTCCTACTGGAACATTAGTAGAATTTGGTTGTTCCATGGTTATTCCTTCTTGTCCTTCCACCGTAGGAGGACAGTGAGGAGATAAACCCTGCAATCTATGAGATTGACGTCTCTCAATTTGCTCAACCATGGTGGTGGCCGAAGTTACCTAATATAGGTCAAAAAAGGAGAAAAACACACAAGCAAAACCTATGTAGAGCTAAAGGTCACAAGTAGACTTAAATGATAGGATGGGTTTAGAATAGCCGGTCTCTCACTAGGATTGTCAAGTAGGTGCAACTCATGATATACCTCAGGGGTATGTGTGTAGTAGCATCCCTGAATGTTGTTTTCAGTGTATTGCTCCACATAATATGGCCAAAGGGATTTTCTCAGATGGTCAGGGTATCCTAGTAGGGTATCTTGATATACACAAGGTATGTGGGAGCTCAAATTGGTAGTAGTGGTGTCTAATGCACAACCATTCACAAGGGGCCTTCCGATATACAATTGAGTACATGAAGTACGTTTCTATATAACTCAAGGGTACATGAAAGGTCGTTCAATATACCGGCGGTACGTGGAAGAAATGTGCAAGCCCCGGTTTGTAGTGTGAACAAATAACGACAACTCCTACACTTAACGACGCCCAAACATGTCACTAACGTATCAATCAAGTTTCTAAAGAATTTTAGACCTAAAGCTATCGTTAATTTTATCTAGATGATTAGGTGAATATTTGTGGAATGTTATCTCCAATAATGCAAATTAATCTAGATGTAAATGCAATTTTCAACTTTGATGAGAACTAACTAGGGTAAGGAAGAAACCTTTTTCTTTTCTTTTCAACAATATACCATAAGAAAGGTGTTTTCAACAACAACAAAAAGATCCAATAAAGAGATGCAAAGGAGGTCCTTTCAAAACACAAAAACTCTTTCAAATAGGCACTCTAAAGTTTCTGAAAATGACAGAGAGAAAACTAAGCCTCTAATTTGCATGCAAAACTAATTTTTGCTACAATGTGAAAAAGACCTATCTTTCTAAATCACTCATGCAAATGAAAAAACCAACAATTTTTGCAAGCATAAACAAGAGAAAAATAAAACGATTCTTTTTGTATTTTTCTAGAAAATATGAGGCACACAAAGCAGTCTTTTCTAAAAAAGAAACTAATCTTCTAAGAAGAGGCTATAGGATTTCTTTTCAACAGGAAGTTTTCAGATACTTCACTAAAAAACCAATATCAAACTATGTTTCCAATTTTGTTTATGACAATGCAAAAGATATAAATTTTTGGATCTAAGCTCAAACAGAGAATCAGACTCACAAAAACTAGTAAATCAGACAACAAGCAATCAAGTAGACAAAACTAAAAATATATCAGAGGACAGAAAAAAACTCCAATTTTTTGAACAAATTTTTTTGTAACTAGGCAGTTTTGAAGACCTACCTTGGCGCGCTGAAGGGTATTGTACCAGAGCATTCTAGGCTACTACAACGCTCCTAGCCTTCCACAAAAAGGCATCGTCGACGCTCTGTCAAGAAAAATAAAAGGCAGTTTCGGCACTCTGGTCGAGAAGAGGAAAGGCGTCTAACAAAGGACTGTAACACCCTGGTTTTGACCCCATTGCATTAAATGTACATGATGTATATATTGTAATGAATCGTGGTGTGGAGATAAAGGAAAAAGTCCCGCCATTGATTTAATTGTGTTATGTTTCGATGAATGGAATCGTTTTCGATGGTCTATCATGGTATATGACATATATTAAGTTTTGTCATCATGTAAATATGCATCTTTAATTGAAATGAACCCCAACCAGCTACGCTCGCGGCAACTAAATTGAGAAGGGGCATGATTTTCACAAGGATAAGGGGGGGAAATTGCCAAACCTTGGGCTATGGGGGAAAAATCCATGTGCCACCACCCTGTTTGAATTTCTCAACTTCCCTTGTCTTATCCAACTACCACCTTAAACGTTCTGCTGAGTAGTTGAGGCAATTATTTTTTGGGAGTGGGGGTGGCAGGATTGTCAGTCCTTGCCCACCCGCACACTCCACCAGCAATGGAACCTTACGTTGGGAAAAGGAAGTGAACTCTCAAGGATTTCTACTCTCTCCACAACGGTGCTGAAAGGAAAAAAAATGCTCTTGCACTCCCCACTCATGACTCTCCATTGTCTGTTCATCCTCACGCAGGGGCGGCAGTTTGATTGTTCCCACGCATAGGCTTCTTTATTGTTTGGTCTCATGCAGCTAGGAGAGAGGAGCCGTCTTCACTGTCATTCACATTTTCCACACAGAGGAATCTAGTGTGTTTCAATCCGTATTTGGGATTTGGTGTGAATCTTCTCTCACGCACTGGGTTCTGCGTTGTTGTTACTCACGTAGGAAGCTAGGGGCCGTTTGATCACTATCACGCACGAATTTTCCTGTGGAGAGCCATTTTTATGCTCAGGGACTGTGTGTAAGTTTTCCCTACCAATTTGTGGCTTGTGCATATGTTTTTCCCTCTGTATTTTGGGGTCTGGTGCAAGTTTCCCTCACGCACAGGTTGGGAGACTGTATTTTCTTCCCCAACGTGGTCTGTGTGTAAGTTTTCCCGATGACCTCACTGTCCAGGATGGACTGTTGTTTTCCCCATGTCATGAGCTGTGTTTACTGATACGTTTTGGGACTATTGCAATTCGCTTGGGAGTCGTTTTGGCCCCGATAGGGCCAAGAACGGCTCAGGAGTCGTTTTCTATGTTTAAGCTGTAACTGCTAATTGATTGCATGCGTGCAATGGTTGGTCTTCGGACTGTGTTGGGAGCAAGGATGGGGGCTTCATTTTCTTGATAAACCTGGTGTGTTTGGAAACCACACAGATAGAGCTAGAGGGCTGGCTTTCTTCTCCACAACCCCTGAATAGCACTGGAAGGGAAGTCAGGGCCTGAGGGACTGTGTAGCAGAGAAGGGACTAATTCCTTGTGTTGGGTGTGTGTGGGTGTCTTAGAAGTCAGGCTAGTTCTGGTGTAGGTGTTCCTAGCTCTGTAATGAGCTCACCAGCTTAGCATTTAGCCTTTCCCAACTCCTTGATGGCCTGATAAACCCAACTGTGTTGGCTTGGCTGTGTTTTGTGTATCCTTGGCTATGTGTAAGCTTGCTTGTTCCTTATTCCTTGGATAATCATGTCCAGCTTGGGGGTGGCAGCATTGCTGAGAGATTTAGGAGCATGCTAGCCTATGGTTGGGTGGAACATTGCAGCGACGTAGCTGGTTGCGGAACGAGTTCTTTATAAGATAAGTAATCTTGTTTATTTTACTCCTGCAACAATTTTACTGTTAATGAATATGGTGAACATGTTGAATGCTTGTATGAATGTATGTTTGCTTCCATTGTGTATGATAAATAATTATGGATCTGTGCATGTTCTACTTCAATGCATTTTGTTTCAGCATTTTATGTACATACATGTTCATGGGGCTTTTAGCTCGGATGCTTAATGTTATGGTAGCGTCCTCTTCGCTAGTCGAAGGGTCAAGGATGTTACAAGGACCGATGCTCTGTCAGCCAAAGGAAACAACACTGTAGAAAAATAGATTGAGAAAGTTAAAAACCTACAAAAGAAACTAGAAAGACTGAGTTGACTGTAAAAGTGCAAAAAATTTACTCAGAAAAGAGGCAACATATCAGAAACATAATATGGACAACTCACCTTGTTAACTGAAACAACTGAAAGGAGAGAGAAACAACCTTCATATATGGAATGGTTACTAGAGTTTATAGATTTGACTCAATCTGCACCAAATCTAACTGGATCTTCCCCAGATCTGACTGGATTAAGCTAGATCCCCAGCAAAGTCGCCAATTTTTTTTATAGGAATTCTCAACCAGTGCAGACACTACTTGTTCCTTTGTAATGTAAGACACAACTACATAACAAAAAGACTTAGCAACATATCCTTTCCTTGAATAATTAAATCAATTAACATAAAACACATTATACCTCAACCTTGGATCCATTTATCTTCTCTCCAGAAAGTTCTTGCAACAGTTCAGTACCTGTAAAAGAGATCACAAAACAAACAAAAGGGATGAGAGCATCATGATAATTGACTATCCATATTGGTGATCAAGGAATCCAATAATATTTAATTACAAACAATACAATCAAACGCAGGAAAGGGAAATGTCTATGTATTAATATATTGATGAGAAAGAAGTACAGCCAAAATCCTTGATGTCAATGGATTTCTCAATAAAGAATGTCTACAATCTCCTGTGACTATTAAGACCTCTCCAAAAACAAGCTACCTCTACTTTGCCTCTGATTTAGACTTCAAACTAGCAGCATAAGGATGCTTTTTCTGGCCTCCTCCACTCTCCTCATGAAGGCTTCCTTTATAGGCCTAGAACCCATGGGATGACTTGAAAAAAGGATAGAATGAGATCCCTATAAGTGAGGGAGGCAAATTCCACCTCTCCCAGGCATATAGGAACTAATTCCATGAAGGATCCCATACGGAATCTTCTAGAAACATCTTTTTTCCTTCTTTTTTACTGACCACCGGTGCTCTTATCCAAACTGAGAGGAGTGTCGACCTAGGATTTTTTCCAAAATCGAGGGAAAATGAAGCCTTTTTCTCAACTTAGGTAGGCATCACCGATGCTATGTGCAAAATACAAGGAAGCATTGTCCCTTCTAGGTCACGGAAAAAAGTGTCCAAGGTGACCCAGACCAAGCTTTCTAGGAGGTTAACAGGCAACATGAAATTCTTCTGAAGGCTGACAAGCAGTGTAAGATTTCCAGGTGCAAAACCTTCATGGAGTGGAGTCGCCAGGTGAATGATGCTATCTTGAATATGTGACCAGCCCTTGTTCACCATCAAGATATGGATCTAATTTTTTTCATTCTTCCTAGGGAAGATATCTTCACTCCTCCATCCCCGGCAACGGCACAAAAATATGTTATTCCTAAAATATTTACTTAACTGCTAAAGCACAAAGCCTAGGAATATGAGTAAGGTTGGAAAAGGATTTAGGATTTGGTAAATTAAGTTGCGTAGTGTGTAAATAGAAAAGGCAAAATGGTAAGGTATATAGATAGGTTTCAAATCTAAACAACTGAACCACAAGGGTATAAAAAAAAGGTTAACAAGGATAATAAACAATAAATGAACCGGTGAACAATGAATTATATAATTATAACGCTCTCCATACAAAAATATATTATGTAAAGAGAATACAAACATTGAGGTCTGCAATAAGAAACTAGAACAAAAGCACTATTCATCATAAGATTTATTACAGGTATTACAACATTTGCAAGAAAATAAATCATAAATAGGTTCATCTAATATTTATATCATTAATAACACTTCTAGTATACACTTAGAGAATTTAATAGAGTTTAGATCCAAAAGATATCCAAAACAATCTGACTCCTCTGCTATTAGCCTCACCTCCCTCATGCATTACAAAAGAACAAATTTATAGTAATTCCATGATAATATCTTGTTACAATCATTTTTGGAGTTAAAATATAGAAATCAAATCAACTCTAAGATGGTTGCAAAAAATATGGGGCAACTAAAAACTAATTCAAATTTTGATTTGGAGCTCATTTCAATTCTCTGCCTAGAAAACTAGCCTTGAATATTAATCCGCATTCATTAAATGTGGTGCTGATAGAACCGAATACCCTCAAATCTGTCAAATATCCAGAAATTGTTGAACACTCCGTTATTCATTTAAGCGGGGGTTTTCATTATCAAAAGCACCTATTTCAACATATGTAGCTACCTTAAATATGATCTTTCAACTCCATATTTGAATATTCCATATCCTAGACCTCGATTATTCCTTCTGCGCATAAGAAACTTTAAGAAGCTGACAAGTATGCCTTTAGAAATCTTGTTGTGGATGATCACCAACTAAACCATTTCCAAAGTGGAAACAATCTGAGTTCTTGAAATTTCATTTCCAGAAGCTTTCCATTTGTATCTTGTAGATGTTCTGTCATTTCATATGCTAAGATTCGATCCCTGATTTCCTTCCTTTGAATGATGCATTGCTTTAAATAATAACTGTTTCCTAGAATCAGTAATTTATTGGAAAACCAGAATCTTTGATCTGAGATTTGATCCTGAATTTATCAATGAAAGAATAACCTTGGATGTTCTTGACGTTCACTATAATCATTTCACCACAGCATTTGGCACTTTAAATTTGTGATACGACTTAGCATTTGATGTCATTTTAAGACAATTAACACCTGGGTTGTAACCTGGAATTTAGACTCTTGCTAACTTTTGTTATATTCCCTCGCTCCTTTGCATATGGTGAGATTTATTCCACATGGAAAATGTAGAAGAGATTTAATTTTATATTCACAAATGAATTCCAATTTCGGAAATTGTTTTTGAAGGGCATAGACCAACCATGGGCTCTCTTGGGATGCTGTATTGGTGGGATTCGAATCTCTACTCCATGTGAAGACATGTTTTGATTATGAAAAGGCTTTGAAAAAATTAAAGACCTAAACCTTTTTACCCAAAAGAAAATTTAGGTTCTTTTGTTGTTTATAGTAACGTAACATGTAATATGTTACTTTATGGGTAAAGTAAAACAAACTTTAAATAAAAAATAAACATAAACAATTATTTTAAAAAAACTTATAAAGAATGTTTTAAAATAATCAAATTTTGTATTTATTTTATATTATTTGGTTTGTTTTTAATTGGTAGAGGTGGCCTGGAAAATTAGAACACAATCAAAGAGACCAAGACAATTTAGACTAAGATGAATTGTGAAACCTTGTCAAAGGTAAAGATTTGAGACGAAGAGGAACTAACCAGGTTAACACAAAACACTGAAAGTTTAGGTGAAAATGCTATTATACTTTGCACTTTTGGCAGTACCTCCTTTAGAATTTTCAATCTGTGCATGCTGTCGGAATATAAAAAATTTCATGGGCTAGATCCCGGTACCAACAGACACCATGTTAAGATTTCAAATGATTATCTAGATATAATTAGCGTTTAATCCAACTTCATAATAGTAGCATATGAAAAATCACTAAAATAAACACAATCACAAGATAGACACAGTATTTATCCTGGGAAACCCTCAAGGGGAAGAAAAACCAACAAAAATTCCTGTATATAGATGTATAAGATAAAACCCCAAAACAGGTAATCATCCTCATTTCTAGTATGTCTCTCTCTCTCTCTCCTATGCGCAATACACAAATGTGAGTCTATGTTCAAATGAGAAGCATAGCTCCTCTATTTATAATTTTTTTGTCACTTGACTTTTACCCTAACAAGTCGGCCCCACTAAATTGTCTTGGCTAACTTCACTTGGGAAATCACAAAAAAGTATTATATTATATTTATTAGGGTACTAATTACCCGACTTACAATGGAGGATTTGCCTCATGACTCTATGATGACCAATTACAATAATAACATATTGACGAAGGAATAGAACATCTTCCTTGTGCTACACTAGTAAAATACATTTAGAATATCATTTGAAGTTAAAATATTTCAACATAGATTCCTTGATTGTCCTCAACACATACTTATATACTAAGTCTAATATAAACGACTATTACTCCCCATGAATGTGGGATAATACAATATACTCACAGAATGACTTACAAAACATATGCATCCAATAACAATATACTAACAAAGTAAAGAGAAGGGTTGACACGGGTTCCTAACATAAGGAGGTGAACTCATACGCAATAATTGCACATATTACTCTGAACACCATTATTTTATAGTGTGTATTGTGTTTATCTAGTTTTTGTAATATTTATTTGGAAGTTTTTGTTAGAATCTTAGGTAAAACATCCACTATAGCAATGTTAGTTAATTCTTCATATTGGAATATGTTGTTCACAATTTAGTCAATTTCTTAATGTTTAAAAATATTATTGGATTTTCACTTTTCATCTATCCCCTATGTTTGTATTTTGAACTATTCCATAAAAAAACAAATTATTTTTTTAATAATTTTAAAACTAAATTCCTAAGGACTATTATTATGTTTTGTTTTAGAGATGTTTTCTAAATTCCAATGTCAGCACACTAGTATAAAATGAGAGATAAATGACTAGGCGACCAAACAATTTCGTCACCGCAGTTTTTTCAAAGTATAAATGACCAAACTTGAGTGATCCAACTAAAAATGACCAAAGGAATGACCAATTGCCTCATGAGATAAAATATAAATAAAAAGTAACTAAACTAAAATTTACCACACAACAATAACATTAAGAATATAAATTGGTCATTTATTTGGTCATTTTCATTTGTGTCGCTCTTACAATGGAAAATTGCAATTTTGAAAATGAATTGTTCAAATTACTAAATTTTGACACTACATATGGATTCAGAGACCCCCTCAATAATTTACTAAATTTTAACAATACAAATAGATTCAGAGACCTGTAGAGACTCTAAATCCATTTGTATTGTTAAAATTTAGTAAATTATTGAACCCCTACTAGATTCACTGTTTTATTCCCTCATTAATGTTTCATCATTTGGATCAAGTGAGCATTGTTTTTAAATATATGACAACCTATTCTTTGTTATTATCGTCAAATATGGTTTTTCCTCTCTAATGACGCCAAAGTTGTTTGTTATCCCCTCTACAAAGTCCTTGCAATTATATGACACCAAATATATGATCATGATGTTTTGACTAGCGTAATTATAACCATAAACATATATACGTCCCCATTGTGTCCATACCTTGTTTCACTATTTTCGCATCTCTATGCCCCCTGTGGCACACTTGTTAAGTTTCATATTATGTGTCATCATGTGTCATGTTGAGCCGTTCCATGGAGTTACTCGTTTCTTGCTATAAGCATCCACATGTCATAATTGTTATACCATTGAGTTCAACTTGTCATATTGGTCACGTCCATGTTTCATTTGATGAAAATTGTTACCATTTGACCCTTTCGACACACTATTAAAGTTTCATCAAGTGCATGTATTTTGAGTCATGATCGCAAAAAAATGTGATTTTCTTGTCCTCCATTAATTTACAAACCACAATCGATTCCCATGATTGTCAGTTTATCTAAGCTCAAAATTTTGAAAGTTCCCCTTTCGATATTTCTCTATATTTGAAAGTGATAGTGGCCCCTATTTCAAGAAAAACAATATCTACCCTCCAACGTAGTGTGGTTGAGTTCTTTCTTGGATTAAATAAACAAAATAACTAAATTAATGCACTCAAAATAACTATTTTCAAAAAGTAATATTAATATAATATGTCTATACTACATTTTAATATAAATATAAATATGAATATGAATATTAATGTTAATATTAATACTAATATTAATATAAATATAAATATGAATATGAATATTAATGTTAATATTAATACTAATATGAATATAATTGTTGGCCTCTTTTCCTTACTAAGGCGACCCAAGTTCAACAACAACACAAAACCAACAAAACACCCAAAGACATCACCCCGACGGAGCAAGCCCAGTATGCAACACCCGCAAGGAAGGAGCAGTCTCACCCAAGATATCTTAATGTGTAACTACCAGAACCATGTTTCTGTAATTGGAGAGAGAGTACAATCCCGTGGCGCATGACCAAGGTGCTCAACAGAGACAGAGGGATGGAGTCTTTCAATACTCAACAAGGGTGCAACAGTGTGACACAATCAATGCGCGACACAAACTTGTACTTAACAACCTAACAACTGTTGTAAATATGCAACTTAGTTGATTCCTTGAACGTAACGACCACGATGCAAAAATATTATAACTTAAAAATATTTTAACAGGAGTGATAAATCGTGCTCAACAGTGCTTTACTTATTAATTTGTTTATTGCATTCATCAATATTTGACATTCATTCACACAATAACTGTAAATAATAAAAGCTAATAAAACATTCAACATTGACAGTTAAACATCCAACCATTCACATTCATTAACACAGGAAATAATGTGGAAACCCATCTAAGAAAAACTACCAGGGTGCTCTTCATCTGGCATGAGAAATATAGGTAGCACCTTGCAATTTGTGACTTACATACTGTTCTTAAGCTATATATTTTAGATCAACTCTTTTTTCTCTCATTCTCTTTGGTTTATTGCTTCTACTTACTCCTACTGATCTGCACAAATCTTGGATCAACTCTTCTACTCTACTGTCTGCGCACTCAGCTGTAGATCCACGGCTCAATAGCCTACTAATATCATACTCTTCTTTGATATTTTTCAATACTTCTACTCTTACCAATTCTTCTTGAAGCTAACCCTTATACAGATCAGGTTCCTTGTATTTATAGTATTTACAAGACCATGCAAGGTCGACTGAGTATAGCTCAGTTATTATAGACTAAAGTAGTTAAAAAATATCTTCTATTACATTAGTGTTAGGCCATACTGGCCGCAAAAGTCCTGTATTGAATTAACCACAGCCTTAACTAGCCGCAAAAATGTCTTTCAGCATGTCTTTGTAAGTGATAAATAGCTGCAAAACTGTCCTTAAGTCTTCCGTCATTTTGTCCTTCTGCAGTCTTCCTTGACTTGCACCTATTAATATTTAACTCTTCTACCTTCCTCTTCCACAAAATAGAATCTTCCTCTTCCACCGACTCAGATCTGCCTCCCATCGTCGCATCGATCCTTGTCGTAGCTTCCCCTGTTCTACGCTTCTTCCTTTACCTTATTTTCTCTGTCACGCACCTATTTTTCTTGTCTTACACTTGCACGTTGGATTCTTCCTTGAATTTTCCTAGCCCAACATGCCCCCAACACTCACATGTGGCTCGTCCCGAGCCACTAACCAAAATTTAGCAAAATTTGAAGTGTCTGCAAAATTCAATCTTTTGGCGCAGGTTGTGCCACAGGACCAACCTTGTCCTAAAATTCCTGCAAAATTCGCTACACACAGGAAACATCTGCGCAGACCTCTTCATCTTTCTTTGCCAACTGTTCTACATGGTCAGAATTGATATGTTCTGACGGTCCTACTTCCAATGACGGAGTGATATGTTGAAGCTTTTGTTTTACACGCTGAATAATCCTTATAACTCATCCTGCCTTCATCTGGTGTGCTGTCACTTCATCATTCCTTCTCCATTCTTGGTCGGGGAGAGTATGGAATTCCTGCTAGAGCTGCTTCATCTTGGCTACTCTTGCAACCTTCTCCTTAAGCAGCAACTTTTTAATGTCTTCCTTGACCATTGCAATTTCCAGGTCAGTCTGCCATGCATCTTCCTTGATATTTTTCGCTACTTTGTCTTCTAGAAGCAATCCCTATGTCGCGGATACGGATTCAACTGCCTCAGTGCAGATATTTCATCCTTGCCTTATCCTCACAATAGCCTTGCATGCTATATTCCAAGTAACAGAACCATTTGTTGGCCTCTTTTTGATACTTATGCGACCCAGATTCAACAATAGCACAATACCAACAAAACACCCTGTTGCAGCTGCAACTGTTTTCCCAAATTTTTGAAATTTTGGACCTTCCTCTTAACTTTTATCTTGCCTAAAATTGTTTGGATCCAATAACTCTATTTTTGTTTCCCCTCTGCTACAAGTTTGGATTGTTTGAGGTCAACTGTTTTTGTACTTTTTGAAAAATTGCTTATGTTTGAAACTGTTTGAATTGTGAATTTTGAAGATTGGATTTCAAATGTTGCCCATTCGATTTGTGATTTCTTTCTTTGTTATCGGAAGTCTATTTCATTGTTTTCACCGCTGTTTTGGAGATGAAACAAGCTTTTCGTCACTACCCGGTTGAAAGTCTGTTGGAACTTAACGTTTTAGTTTGGTTGTTTGGAAGTCTTTTAACCATGCATCAGAGTTGTATTTCCCTTCGGGGCTGCCATTGCAGAGGCTGGACGATGATTTCCGAGCACTTATCATTTTCATGAGATTTCTAAGCCATGTCCAAAAGTTTTATGATTGTAAGTCGGAAGTCATAGTCTGATTGCTTTCCACCATTACGGCTCCCGAGCGAACTAAATGTCCGCCATATAACTACTCTGCTCGCCAATGTTTTGTGTTGGTTTTCACTGATATGTTTTTATTTTCTGCGGAGTCCATAGTCTTTCCATCTTCCACCATTGCAGCTGCGTAGTTCTCTAATCGCCTGACGTTTATGTCATTCCATTCGTTGACGAAGAACATTTCCACCCAATGCTTTAGTGTTTAGTTTTTCGAACGCCGATAAGCTTATTGGTCCAACGGAGCTCATTTTCCGTCTGAAGCCCTTTGTTGCGGATGTTTTTTTAAACTATCCTCCCAATGTTTTAGTGGTTCAAGCTACTGATAAGGTTTTTCCCGCCATTTTGTGAGTTTTTAACCTTTCTTTGGGTGGCGGTGGTTTCTGATTCGTGTTAAGGGTTTTGCAATGAGAACGCAGTACAAGGCCTCATTTTGATGATCAGCCGTATAATTAGTATGGTTATGTTTGTCGAAAAGATGCATTCCAAATTAATGATGAATTTTGTTTAACTGCAGGCAGATTTAGAAAATTCTTCAGACTCCTACTGTAAAGACGACATAGCTGGAAAACAAAGTGGAATCGTTAGCAATAGGGGCCAGGCTTGGAAAGGTTCATCAGTCACTAAGTTGGTCCCGTTTTATGAAGTAGTCATAAATATTAATCCGAAATGTAACGCATTATGCGGATCATGAGCACTCACAAGAGGACAAAATTGTGAGACTAAACAGTTTTGGGGAAGCCCAAGAGTCATTCGTGGGCAGCCCAATAGTTTGGTTCTTTTTGTATAAATATAGAAGATTTAGATAAAGGAATGGACTTTTTCCCAGTTAGATGAGTGAAGACATATTGTAAGAAGAACTATTTCCTTTTGCAATAGAGAATTACAGTTTTCCTGTTGGAGAAAGCTTGGTGGGATGTTCAAATGTTATGCTATGGATTTGTTGAAGAGGAACTATTTCGTTTTCAGCTTTATGTTCATTAACTGTGAGATCGTTCTAACTCTTAGGACCTATGTTCTTGTCTGAATGATTTCTGGTTCATTTTATGAAAATTACCACCATGAGTAATGAATGTTGTTCATAAGAATTTGGCTATCTGGTTGTTTAAATATCTTCAATTGTTCATGTGTTTTGGAAGAAATATTAGCTATCTGAAATTTCTCTTTATAATGTATGCACACGATACATTACTCATTAATAAGTGACAATATTGCTCCTTGGGGATAGATAGGTAGTTAGATTTAATTTCTTACTGTGTGTGTGATTTAGATGCATGAGAGTTTATGACGAGAGGTAAGAACCTACACATCACATTGTGAATACTCCTTGCATTCTCTATCAATCTGCATGTTAAATAGGCACTTGAATATCATACTTAAAGTCAAAAATACAAAAATATATACGGTGGACTAGGCCACAACCGGTAGAACCTCTTATTTTTGTTACTTGACCTACGATAGCCGGACCACAAACTAGATGGATTCCCTACACCAAACAGTCACGGGCTAGTTGGGAACGTTGACTGGGGAGAATCCCTTGCTATTGTTGCCTGTGATTTTCCAGGTCTCAACACACCCAAAGACATTGACCCGATGGAGCAAGCTCAGTTGGAAACACCCACGAGGCAGGTGCAGTCACACCCAAGATATCTTAATGTGTAACTTCCAGAACCCTGTTTTCACGGTTGGCAAGGGAGTATAGTCCCTTGGTGCACAACCAAGGCACTCGATAGAGATGGAGGGATGGATTCTTTCACTACTCAACAGTGGCGCAATAATGCGAAACAATCAGTGTGCGACACAACCTTATCCTTAAACAACCTAAAAACTAGTGCAACTATGCGATGCATCTAATTCCTTGAACATAACAAAAATAGTGCAACATTATTATAACTTAACAATATTTTAACAACAGTGATACATCATGCTCGATAGTGCTTTACTTATTCATTTGTTTATTGCATTCATCAATATTGTGGAATTCATTCACACAATAACTATAAATAATGGAAGCTAATAAAAAATTCAACATTGACAATTAATTATCCAACCATTCAC
Source organism: Pseudotsuga menziesii (assembly GCA_001517045.1). Lineage (NCBI taxonomy): Eukaryota > Viridiplantae > Streptophyta > Pinopsida > Pinales > Pinaceae > Pseudotsuga > Pseudotsuga menziesii. The sequence goes on along the minus strand of LPNX010369154.1, from coordinate 353,533 downwards.
ATTCATCAACACAGGAAATAACATGGAAACCCATATGGGAAAAACCACCAAGGTGCTCTTCATCTGGCATGAGAAATATAGGTAGCACCTTGCAGTATGCAAATTACATATTGTTCTTAAGGTATATCATTTATCTCAAATATTCTTGATCTCATGCTCTCTAGTTTGTTGCTTCTACCTACTCCTACTAATATGCACAAAGCGTTGATCGAATCTTATACTCTATTGCCTGTGCACTCAGCTGCATATTAACTCCTAGAAAATGATCTACGCACTCAGCTGCAGATTCGTGGCTCAACATCCTACTACTATCAAAATCCTCTCTGATATTTTTCAATATTTCTACTCTTTCCAATTCTTAATGAGGATAACTTAAACTATTTCTTGAAGCTAACCATTCAAGCTAACCCTTACACAAATCAGGTTCCTCCTATTTATAGTAGTTACAAGACCGCGCACTGTCGACTGAGTATAGCTCAGTTATTACAGACTTAAGTAGCTACAAAATATCTTCTATTACATTAATGTTAGGCCATACTGGCTGCAAAAGTCCTATATTACATTAACCACGGCTTTAACTAACCATAGAAACGTTCTTCAACTTGTCTGTATAGGTCATAAATAGTCATAAAACTGTCCTTTAGTCTTTTGTCGGTTCATCCTTCTATAGTCTTACTTGACTTGTGCTTATTCATCTTTAACTCTTCAACCTACCTCTTCCATAGACTCGGATCTTCCTCTCCTCATCACAACTTCCTCTACTCTGCTCTTGCACTTATTCCTTTACATGATTTTCTCCATCACATGCCTGTTTTTCCTGTCTTGCAATTGCGCATCAGATTCTTCCTTGCACTTTTCATGGCCCAACAATAAGTATGAATATGTTTTAAATATTAATATTAATATGTTTTACAAATTATATTATACATAACATAATAATATTAACTCATTTTAAAATAATTATATTCACAACCAGGTGGGAATCAAACAAAAAATATTGGGTATTTTGGGGGTTTTCTTGTATTTTGTGATTAAAATTTCATTCTTATTATCTTCCACTAGTGGATCTCGGATCTAGAAATTGTTCATCTCATGGTATGCAAATATCACAACCATAGTGTTGGGCATGGGTTTCTCATATAACTTTGAGGATGAATCCATCCATAACTTTAGAATTTCCACTGGAAACCTCTCAAATGACCGCTTTCACTCTATTCCATCCATGAAATTGCAAACTTTATGTAATTTCTGATCCATTTCTATGGTTTCTATCTCCCATTGTTATTTCTGCATTTTTTTCGAATGACGGTAATGCTCTATACAATTCATTCCATTCTAGCTTCATGAATTTCATCATTTTCCCATATTGAATTTTAGAAGAATGAAATATATGAGAAAGAATTGGTACTAAAACTTGTGGAGTGATACAATGTCAACTACTAACCCTTGCTCATTCCCTACTTTGAAGATCAAAGATTTTAGTTCTTGATGAAGTCACAACAGTTGTGGACGTCGTAACATATGCTCTTATCTAGAAGACTATTCATGAATAAATTGGGTATAGTACAATTCTTGTTATTTCTTGATGGAGTTCTCATATAGACCCACTCCTAAACAAACTTCTCATTTCCTAAATTTCCCCAACTTCCAAAAGCGTTCTGTTTTCAAAATACTATATTGTGTTTTTGATGCACAAAATCATTTGCAAGCAGGGTCGACTCACTTTCTAAATCTCTTGTCAATATCTCTTGATGTTTATCAAGAGCATATGAATTGTTGAACTGATCTTACTCTAACATTCCATAAATCAAACAATTGGTTCAACAACGATTTCCTTCTCTTTGTGAGTGTAACCACTTTACAATTCACATCACGACTCCAACTTGATTCTTTACCCAACTATGTAGCTTTATTATTAAACAATGCATCCACATATTCTCATTTCGTCTAGGGTTTAACTCCCTAACACCAAATAACACAATATGTTGTCAACATATTCCAACACATAATTCATTCACATTTTCCTTTGTCATTCTCCCTAGTCGATACTCACTCCTTGTATAGGAATTCTTGACTGCTCTACACACAATACCAATTCAAGGTAACTTCAATTATGGAAACACTGGAACATAAAGATATATTGATTCCATTTATTTTTCCCATATTTTCCTATCACACAAAATATCTCTTTGAGTCTTTTAACACCTCAACTTCTTAATGAAGTTTTACCCAATCAAAATCCCAAAAATCTACAGTGATTGGAACTTCATCAAGTAATTATTCCCAATAAACTCATGTATCAGTCATATATAAAATGAATTCACTTATTGTCAATTAGGATTTAGATGCTAATATAAAACTCTATAAGTATCCACATAGTATTCTAATTAGAGTCCCTATGTGAAGCACTATCAGCTTGTCATGTATTTGTACATTCGTCAGGAAATCATCATCATCATTAATGACATAAGTAATTTTCTTTTATATTGACAAATAAAATATTTGTACATGTAAACTTCAATCTGATCTATTACTACTTGTATATTGTAGACTTGTATCAATAAGTATAGACAACCTCCTCATCCAACCAATCTCTTATTTCCTTTTTGCTTACAACATATATCTCACAAATGATACTACTATTTTGACATCGAGACCCTATGGTCTGATCAATTTTGTTTTAAATAAGTAAGATTCTCTTGCACCATTGCTCATCGAATTAATATTATTATTGGTTGTGATGAAATATTGGTTTTTGAAGCTGGTTAGGTATGTGCTCTAATTTTATCTCTATCTCTCCCCTAGTCTCCACTTTGTATTATTATGTAGTCGTTCCAGTGACATTGAAAACTTAAATAAGAAAATCATTGAGAAAAACGTGCCTCCTCCATGTTTGGATTCCATCCAAATTTCACCCAATGAACACATCACCGCACACAAAGTCTCACTGCAATGGACACAGGAAAATTATGAAGTTATGGCTACTAGCATCCCCTTCATTTCTCTATATACTCCTAATAACAATAGTTGCTTCAATTTTGATTTCCTTAAAGGAAAAAATGACGGTGTGGTGAGTTTCCTATTGTATCATTAACATCTCCATCCACATGTCTAGTGTTTCGAAGTAAAGGATCTAGTTGATTATAATCTACATTTATCATCATTACTCTCCCATATTCATGAGTAAGTTGAGCATGTTTCTTTTCATATATCTAGTTTATTCTTCATATAGAAATCCCATATGTGATTTTCTTTATCATAAACCTACCCACTATTATCTGAGGCATAATCAAATTATAATGGATATAAAACATGGGAGCGAATGCAGTAGATAAGAAGAGCATAAGAAGAATAAGAAATGTTAATAACAATTATAATTATATTTTTTGTAGAGGGAAAAATATAGAGGAAGATTATTTTGTGAAACATCAACACCTGAAATATGAGAATTTCATTAGAAGAAACTTTTGGTAGTGGATAATAAAATTACCTCAGTCTACTCTGCTTATAAGACATTGCCACGACACAACACCACAATGAGGAGAAGGAGGGGGAGTACTGCTCCTTCCTTAGAATCACTAAAAACTTTACGCACAACTCAAAATAACACTTACAGTAAATATACAGCTCTTATGAGCAATGTAAATCTTTCATGTAACTCACTAACAGAGCTCACAAAATCAACCCAGAACTTACGGGATTGTTGCAGCTTGGCTGCTACAGCTTACAATGTCCTTCAAATGATGTTGCAGCTGGTTGTTACATATAGCAACACTCTACACAACTATTTCAGCTAGTTGTGACTCACTGACAATCACTCACAACTCACTCACAGCTATGTTAAAACTGAATTTTAAACAAGTTTCAAATGACCCCTGCATCCATAAAATCAACATAAATATTCTACTTAATTAATAATCAACATTCACATCAAATAAACTCTGTTTCATTTAGCTATTACTACAGACTAACATAAAAACTAAAACTGAGTTTTTCAACTCAAAAACAGAGTAAAACAAAATTTACATAGAAAAAACTCTAGAGTTTCAACTCTGTTTCTATTACGCACTGCTGTTCATATTCAGTGTACTTATTTGTATATTAAACATGATCATAGGCTAGGTATATATAAGGTTTTGGCTAAGTTGGTCATTAAATACAAACTGACCCTTCGTTTATACAAAACAGAATTCTATGTAAATAAATTAATGTCTGTTACAGTCTGACAGAATTAAAAATTTTGCTACCTCCTAAGAAGATTAGATACTTTTTCTAGCAGATTAAGATGGATTTTCATGTTTTATAAATTTGATGTCTTCCATAGTTTAATTAACTCTCCGCCCTTTCATGAGCTGCAACTGGAATGATGAACGACCCTTCAAAAATTGGCTTTTCAAAAACTATGTAATGCTCTACCCCGATAATTATTTGATGAGTTGTGATAGAGGATGCAACTACTTCTTCAGAAATCAATGTGGCATGTTTTCCCTTTGAAATATTCACAACACGAAAAAATCAAAACAACGTGGTAGTGTGGTGGTCTGGCGGTGCTGCAACTCTTCAGGATTGTGGCGGACACTAATATGTACGATGAATGACATTTCAAAACTCTAGCGTTTACCGATCTGAACATCGTTTCCTGTTGAGTGCTTCAATAGAAAATTGATCTTAATGGTGGATTAATTAACCACTGCCAACATTCTCCCCCTTGATTACTTCACCCAAAAAATACATCAACCACAAACAACTCCAATTTTTACAAAACAACATTTCAACTATAACGCCTGCTGGTCTAAGTCTCAGCAAGGCTTACATCAGTATCAAAACAACTTCAAAAATTTCTTCACATTCTTTGTTGGAACTTACTAGTGCATCATTTATGTTTCTTTCGACTCCAAACTTTGAAGTATGTAAACTTTGTTTTCTATTTTATCTTCATCTTTACCCTAATATTTTTCAGCTCTTGCTTCATTCGTGGCTTCAGCCATTTCTTCGTCTTGACTTTGTATCTTAATAATCTGAATTCATTTTGCTCAACAAATCCATGATACATGTTGTCCTCAAAATCATTTATTTCAGAATCAATACCATTGCATTCAATCTTCTTGTACTTTGCAAACCAATCATTAATCATAATTTCAATTGCATCATTCTCAAGTTCGGTTTCATCATTATTTGGATTAAAACACCAAACTTTATACCAAAAATACTTTTGATTCTTCATCTTCACTTTCTTCTTTACCATCAATGTTTTCTTTGATTCTACAAATCCATTATGATCAACTTCGACTGCACAACATTCTTGAATTTTCTTATCATCATTCAAATTTTCAATGTCCTTTATGAGAAGGACTTCAATCCAAATCTTTTCTTCAAAATACTGTAACGTGGGCATACAAAGATCCCATAAGCTATCTTTGAAATTACTCAGAGTAATTAGTTCAATGTCATTCTGAATACACATTAATTTATAATAATGCCCAATTTCTTAAGGGCTCCATAACATGAAGATCTTTTCAACTGATTCTTCAGCCAATTTATCTTTGGTGCAATTTTCTTCTTTCAAATCAAACTCATCATTTCCAATATCCACTTCAATGGATTCTTCTTCATCTTTGATTGGTTTCTCACATGCACATTTAAACATTTTGTCAACATTATACAAATTATCATACCATGAACCATATTGGTTCTTTTCATTTTTTTCTTCTCTGAGAGCTATCACTATCTATTCATTCAAATCTGCCTGTGTTGCTGCAACAAGGTAATCAACTTTCTTCATTTCTTCTTCCACAACAAGACTCTCATCATTATTATCATATATTGGCCTTTCAAGCCATTCTTCCAAAAATTTCAATTGTTCATCAAGAACATCATTCCTTATTTCAGTTGCTCTGTCTACAACAGAACATACAACATTTTGAGTGATATCATTATGCAACTCTATCACTATCACTACTTTTGCAATCACCGAATCATCAATATTTCCAGCATCATTATAAATTTTGTTTTCTTGTACTTTATCTATTTCATTTGCTGCAACTTCTGTGCAATATTCAACAATCTTATAAAATTCTTCAACAAAATTAAAATCATCAATATTTTCAAAAAACTTATAAACAGGTTCAAGCACTTCAACACAGTGCACTTTTTATTTCTTATCTTTTTGTGTTGCTTCACATACTGCTGATATGGTAGTCTTCATTCTATCATTATGATCATCATTGACCATTACTTCTCCATGCGAAATTTCACAGATACTGGGTACTTCATTTGCACCTTCTTCATCGTTGTCATCAGCAACATACATCATTGGAATATTCAAAGAACAAACTGCTACAATGGCAGTTACTTCACCTTCAATATTTGACTCATAGCCTAAGACATCATCATTTTCTTTCTCTGTACCTGCACAATCACTAACAAACAAATTATTAGAAAAAATCTTGTTCTTTTTTCTATCCTTATCTGCACCATTCAATATCTCTGTAGATTCTTCTTCAAAAATATCACCATCACTTTTTCTATCATCAGATACACCATTTTCATGAGTGTATTTTTCACACAAAGCATTATCATCTTCCTTATGCGCACCAAATTGATGAGTGAAACACTCTTCATTTTCTTCAACATAACTACTATAGTTTATTTCAAGCCCATATTTGTCATTAACTTATACAACATCTCCAGTGTTGCCTTCTATATTCATTGTACCTACATGTCCACAATCATCGGATTCAATACATGATTTAAATTTCTTCATGGACATGTCCTTCATGGACGTGTCCTTCATGGACTTGTCCTTCAAGGACTCTTGTTACAAAAATACTTCTTTGTTGTCTTCACACTTGAGAAATTTATCATCTTCATCAACATTCTGCATGTTAACCTTTCCATAATTTACTTTAGTGACATCAACATCTTTATCAATAGAAATTTCTTCAAATTCTGTTGTTGTTATACAACATACAACAACCTCCTTTTGTACTTTTAGTTTCAACATCATATTCATCATTTGATATATCAACACAATTGCAATATTTACAAATAATTTGACTATCGTCTGTTGCTTCTGCAAATTTGTCTGTTGAAATGTTAATAGGCTGTGACTTAGCCATATAACTCCCCCTTACATCAAAATTTCTCTTCAAACTTTCCTAGGCTTCTCTAGCTGTGTTTGCTTCAGAAATTGCATAAAATATATTATCATCCAGAGCTTGTTGAATGTAATACAAGGAAAATGCATCCTTTGCCTCATCCTGGAGTTTCTTAACTCCATCCTCAACAAAATTCCATAAACCTCTAGCATGCAAGAAATTTTTCATATTAATTGACCAACATTCATAAATTATACATGAGAAATATGGCGCTGGATAATAGATGCTTCTCCATGCATCCTCTTTATTTTCATGAACTTCCTCTGCTTCAGCAGGTTCCTCGGTGGCTTCTCCTAATATCTCTGCTATGGAAAAACCAGCTTCTTTTGCATTAGAAATATTTTTCTTCATCTCTTTAAGCCTTCTTATTTTCCCCATGTCTCTGTTTTCAAATAAATACTTGCACAAGATTTAAATTTCTTTTGGATACGTCCTCTCGATCCTCTTTCACACATAATACCTTCAATTCAAACCAAGCAAACTTCCAAAAAATTGGAATTCAAACTGCTGAACCCTTAAAGTATATGGGAGCTCTTAACCAGGAATAATATCTTCCTTTCAATTGATCAAACTCTACACAGAGTCAACTTCATCCATGAACTTCAACAATTTTAACTCTTTACACAAACCATGACCAAGCTTGATGGCACAAGAGACACTTGATTCAGCCTTCAGTCGCTAAATTATGACTCAACCTTTATTTGAGGGAGAATAGGAGCTCTTACCAATACTGAGATAAACATACAAACTGAACGTACTTCTTCTCTTTATATGTAGCAGGAAGAGGGCACTGGTGTAAGACTCAACAGCAAGATTTCCAAACAGAATACAAACAATTCAGCATATAATCATACGATTCATTCAGGAAGTGAGCACATAACCAACGAATAGAAATTAGGAACACTCAGCTCTAACACCAATTGAGGGGAAGGCAGGGGAGTGTTGCTTCTTCCTTAGCAGCACTAAAAATTTTACGCATAGCTCAAAATAACACTTACAGGAAATGTTCAACTCTCCTGAGCAATGTACAGCTTTCCCCTAACTCACTAACAAATCTCACAAAATCAACCCAGCACTTATGGGATTGTTGCAGCTTGGCTACTACAGCTTACAATGTCCTTCAAATGATGTTGGAGCGGGATGTTACTACTAGAAACACTCTACACGACTATTTAAGTTGGTTGTGACTCACTGACAGTCACTCATAGCTCTTTTACAGCTGACTTTTAAACAAGTTTTAGATGACCCCCTCATCCATAAACTCAACATAAATATTCTACTGAATTAATAATCAACATTCACATCAAATAAACTCTATTTCGTTCATTTATTACTGCAGAGTAACATAAAAACTAAAAATTATTTTTTCAACTCAAAAACAGAGTAAAAAGAAATTTACAGAGAAAAAAATCCAAAGTTTCAACTCTATTTCTATTATGCATTGCTGTTCATATTCAGCGTACTTATTCGTATATTAAACATTATCACAAGCTATGTATATATAAGGTTTTGGATAAGTCGGTCATTAAATGCAAACTGGCCCTTGATTTATACAAAATGAGATTCTATGTAAATAAATTACTGTCTGTTGCAGTCTGACAGAATTGAAATATGCGCTACCTCCTAAGAAGATTAGATACTTTTCCTGGCAGCTTAAGATGGATTTTCATGTTTTATAAATTTGATGTCCGTCGGAGTTTAATTAACTCTCTACCCTTTCATGAGCTGCAACAAGAACGATGAACGACTCTTCAAAAATTGGCTTTTCAAAAACTATGTAATGCTCTACCTTGACAATTATTTGATGAGCTGTGACAGAGGTTTCAACTACTTCTTCAAAAATCGATGTCCCTTTGAAATCTTGACAGCACGGAAAAATCAAAACGGTGTGGTAGTGTGGTGGTGTGGCGGTGCTGTATCTCTCCAGGATTGCGACAACCACTAATATGGATGGTGAATGACATTTCAGAACTCTGGCGTTTACCGATCTGAATAGCGTTTCCTTTGCATTATTTCAATAGGCAATTGATCTTGACAGTGGAGTAATTAACCACTGCCAACACACAAGATAATTCAAATATTAAAACTTTTTCCTTTTCTTTTCTTTAGAAAACATCAGATTACTCTTTTTCTTTACAACTAAATAATAAATCACCGAAATACAAATGCACTCTCATTGTCTCCACGGTTTTGAAGTTAGATATCAAAGATCCATGGCTCCCATCTTCCTCTCTAACACATATTCAGTTGGTCATTCGGATGCCAAACATTTAATTTTTGTCTTTTCATAGTAGATTTATTATAGTTGATTTATAATTATAATATATTTATTTAGTTGATTTATAATTATAATGAGTGTTAACATTTTCAAAAATATAATTAATATTTTGAAAATTAGGTTTTTAATAATAGTATGTAGATTTATATACTCAATCATGTAGATCTATTTGATTTCTGGAGTTAACTATGTGAAAACTTCATAGTTTGACACTTATTTAAAAGATATCATCCATAAATCATTTAGTTGAAGTTTCGTAAACTTATCTTTTGGAAACAAGGAGTACTCAACGACTCTAGTTAACCCACCTCTTGAAGATCCATATTCATATATTGAACAAATTCAACCATATAAATGAGGATTTTGGATTTGAAATCATTGTTGCTCATAGAAGATATTTTAAAGTAATCAACATAGATCTATACAAAAATATTGATATATAATGTCATCATAGAGACGAACTTCCCGATGAAGAATCTACAAGTGGAACAGAATTCACAAAACCTTTTAAATTCACATTTTTCCATAGATAGTCTAAACCTATTTTTGAAAAGGTTGAATGTAAAAAAAACTCATCGGGCTAATAAAATGGATTTAATGAGATAATTCCAATTCAGTTTTGAATTCCTTTTGAATGTCATCAACAAATGTAAAATTTGGTAAGAACAAATTCATTTTGTATTTTTTTATTTATGTAAGGCTGAAGAGAACCCAAAAAATAGGGAGGAAAAGGGAAAACATAGGAATCATAAGAGGGGGAAATGTTTTAGTTCATGAAAGGGTTTATATTTAGATATCTTAATTGATGTTTACTGTAGGTAAACGAAATCAGATATTTGCCACAAAACAACAAAATTGTTGCTATAGATATAAATTGCCCTGATGTGAGCCTAATTATTTTGAGCTATGCGGTTTTGTTTTTACTTTGGAATCTTAGATTCTTTATAGCAGTGAAACATGCCATTTGAATAGAAAAAGTTTGAAAATCAACAAGTTATGGTCTATCAAAATATTTGGTTTCAATTCAAAGTACTCTTTGTGCTTATCATGTGTTAAGGTCCTCATCTGGGATGTTGATACACAACCAAATCGTCAAGATTCTCTTTGGGAAACCAATTCTCATCTAGATTTGGTTTCTTTTCTTCGAAATTTCCTTTCTAGAAAACATGTTTGTTTCATAACAATGCAATTTATTTCGTCATTATATGTGCACCTAAATAATTTTTGAAATATTGGATGCAACCTGCATTTTTTGAAAAAACTTTAGGTGTAGAATTTACATGCAAGTTATTCCCTAATCTCATGAGCATGGATTTAGTTTACATATCCATTCGTTTGGAGTTAAATTATACTATGTTACATGAGTTTAGGTGGAATATTGCATCTACTATTGCTTTTTCATATTTGGTTCAACATTGCAACTTATGATATGAAGATAAGAAATGTGATATTTTATAGGTTAAGCATATTTCCAATTTTTGACTAGACATAAAGATAATGTTGATTTTGCACTTGCCATGACTCCTAGTGTACCATTTGTGCTTTCTTGAGGTAAAAATTATTTATCATTATACAGGTTGAATATAATAGAATTTTATTACAACATCTATGAGGTAAATTGTTTTCTTAAATATCTAGATCCGTTGGCATGGACTAATGTAACAACATAGAAACATAATAAATAAATAAAATAAAAAATAAAAAAAACATTGTGACATATCAAGATTGCAGCTTATAAGAACCAAGGAACTACACATACATAGTTATATTCTATACCATGAGAGTGTTTCCCAAGTATAAACCACAAGCCTAACTATTTGGATTTCCTTTATCATCACTGAAGTGAAGGTCTCGATGAACTACCTTGATTTTTATGAGCTCTTCTTGGATCTCACAGAAGTAAGTCTCCATGGGTAGAATAGTGTCAAGGAGTTGGTCTAATAGGGCTTCCAATATTCAATAAGGCTTCCAATCTTCAATGGGGCCCTCTTAATTTGACCACGATACTTGCCAATTAAGATAGATCATCTTCATCTAGGTTCATCTCCCCACAATATTTCCAATAATCGCTTCTCAAGCACCATGGGACAGCTGATAATCAATACAAGAAGATTGGAGTATTAATTCCTCGTCCATAGAATTTTGTTCTTCCATAGGTTCTGTGCAATTCCTAAAGTACATTTCATATAATGTGAAAATATGGTTAGTGGTAAGATAAATTGAAAATTTTGTAGCCCAACATGATATGAAAGTTGACGTATAAGAATGCAAATGTCCCGAAATTATCTCACGGTTAGTAATTTAAAGATTTGTCATCTAGAAAAGGAATTTTCTATAGTGTGATTTTCCCTTATTATTATCAAATTAGAGTCATTAAGACGATAATGTAGTTCCAATTTATCTTAATGAAAGGGTATTGTCTTATATTGACAAAAGGTGTGAGGGAAAAATATATATACATTGATAATTTCATTATATAATCCTCATTGAACATAATATTATGTTCATCACATTCTGTGGTGTTCAACTTAGGTATAAATTCAGTGGTGCTCAATGTAGCTAAATATGGTCGCGATGAAACCTATGTAGTTCATTGATGAAAATGCAATTTATATTGATGTGAAAACACTGAAATGTTGAAGCAATTTATATTAATCAGAAAAAAATGAAAATATAGAGATAACAGTCATAAAGTAATTATAGATAGTGGAAGCACAAAAAAATGTTGTATGCTTAAAAATGGATAAGAATTGAAATTAACATGACAAAACAAACCACAATCATAGGTTTCTAGTTTCAATGTGGGTAAAATTACCGGCACTCCATATAGACCCTAGGTTCATAAATAAGACAACAGTAGAACCCAACAATTTCCACATTTTCAACACCCTATAAAGTGTAAGGTCTCACTTGAGATATTGATAGAACTTATGCAGATAGGAATGTATGCATAACAAAAAGGGGAGAATATAAAATGATCATAAATAATGAAGGGTACAAAAGCAGTGATTAAGCACTAATTTCAGATCAGACAACTTAAAGAAAAGGGTAAACCAAATCATAGTCATTTCCATTAAATTCCATAAGAATATATCAGTGCATTATCCTTATGTCTACTACAATATCCTTAAAAAGGCCCAATATTTTCTACCAACATATACTACTCCATCATGATCCATTCCAACATGTAACTCTGATTACGTAGTATTTATTTAATATATGATTATAAAGAATTTACAATCATTTCCAAATCTAGAATCTTATGGGATAAATCTAGACCTATCAAGTTCAATCTTTTGGAAAGCCAAGCACCCTAAGTGATGGGGTGTATTGGAAAATATGGTGCATGAGTCAAAACTTTGTAAAATGGGGTCCCAACATAACCTGAATACTAATTTTTCCTTAACATGAGAAAAATGGGTTCATTTCTGAAAAATGAATGCCAAAGAAGGAAGATCCGTTAAATACTAGTGAATTGTTCAAATCTCTAAGTAAGTTCCTTGTAGAAATAATCAATTTTCTAGACATATGCCTCAAATTTCTTAACACTTTTCAGAGTAAATGTATCCATGACTAGTGTATAATTCCATGATGCCTTCACTACCTATTATACTAACTATTGTACATTTCTGAAATTGGTATATTACTTTGCTTTTTTGATAGTGTGCAACTAGTTTCTATTGATCGGTTTGGGTAGTAATTGTTTTTTAATATGTTCTTGCATAAAGGTTTTTATTTCTTTGGAGTTTTTTTTTTTGTGGATCCTAATGAGCCCTGCTATCAATATGGAACTCTATATCTTGTTTGAAGTTTGCAAATTATAGTTCATAAAGCATTACACTAAAATAGTAAGATATAATATTTTTACAGGTGAAATGCTGGCAATTTAGAAACTAGATAAAAGATCTTCAAGTTCCAGGTGCCATCCACACTAATTTTGAAAGGGTATCTATTTGTGCAAAGGTAATTTTACAACATTTGTTTTTGTGTCTATGCTGGTATCATATCATCATTAGTGTAGAAAATTTTTGGTTACCCCATTTGAAGGAGCTACACAAGTTAAAGTATAAGTATGTAAGTATGATGCCACATTTTATTCAACATATTAGGTTTCCTTGTTGTGGAAGAAGATATGTAGAAGAACACCGAACCTGGAAGCTATTAATTTCACTACAACCATGGATGCATGCATTTAACTAATTAGTATGGATGATTTTTCTATATGAGTTTAAGTCTATTTTGCTTACTACAAGTTTCTTTTATTGAGCATTATTTGAGACGGTACAAGGAAAACTTATAAATATCTATATTTTTTCCTAAGGATGAGGTTCTTAGTAATCGATATATAATGTGTGAGATTTTGCAATCAGTTTAAACTTGAAATATGTTTTGATTGCATAAACCTATCCATGTTTGAACTTCTTTCTTGTTGTGTGTTAGTTGAATTTCTTCATGTTCATGTTGTTGACGTAATAGAATTTATATATGTGTATTCTTGTTTAATGTATATAATTATTCACTTTGAATTCAATTCTTAGAATATGATTCTTCCAAAAGAAAGTATAAGGGTATAAGTTGTTGTTTAGGTGTGTTCAGGTGTCTAAGGAATCTATGCGCTAAGCATTAATCAATTTGTTCAACATTCAAGACAAAGGAATGCGAAGTCATTCATAGGTAGTCTACACCCATGCAATCTAGTATTTTGTTATTTGCATATTATGAATATTTGCTATAGGGAAATGAATATTTGATAATGTATATTATGATTTTTTTGAAACAGGACTTGATTGACTTATACTATATTTTTAAGTTTTGCATATAATACATTTTTATTTAAAGGGGTGAAAACAGTATGGTTTCTCCATATTTGTATTTTCAAATTTTCAATAACATTCATTATAATCTTGGTATTTGTTATGGCCTTTCTAACTTGTTATTCATGTTCTTTCCAGTTGATTTAATTCTTCAATGGTCATCATTCATTTATCTTTTAGGTTTATTGTTCTTTCAAGGAATGTGCAAAGATGATGTAGATGTATTTCCATCGACATAAGGAGAGGGGAGACATGAGTATTTAGAACAGTTTTCAACAAAATGATATCCAAATGGAGGTATGATCTAGGAAGTAAATTGTATAGCTAAAATAGTCTGGTTCTTTTATGGAATTTTTACACTAATAGATTTGTCGCTATGTAAGAACTATACTTACTATTAATTTCATGGTTACGTTAAAAGTTTATTTATATCTATAATTTAGATTCTATGGAGGATCAACTATGATTATTGCCTTGAATGCACCTCTTCTTGTGTGATAGAGTGATTTTTAGTCTGTTTTTTCTTAGTTCCAAAGGGAAAAGAAAACCTTAAATATTAACATATACAATATGACTTATTTTCCTATTATTTTCTCTTGGAGTTACATTCCATACATCATCAAATAGAGTGTTCCATTGCCTTTGTTGTGACCATAGAGCCTTTTGAATGAGACCATCGTTGTGTCTTAAATTACTAATCTAAAATTATATAATATATTCTATGTAAGGGTGATAATTCGCACCTGCCTTATAGGCAGAAGGATGGTGGTCCAGTTCCTATGTTCCCTATATATATTCTAAAACCACTAAAAGAGATAAATGAACACTACAAAAATAGTGATAAATGGCCCAAAATATGACCAAAATTTGCATATAAATGACCATTGCAAAAAATTAGCAGTCATTAACCATGCGAAAATAATGTGGTCATATTTGATTTAGTTGTTTATAGATTATCTTTTGGTCATATATTTGGTTTTTTATTTGGTGAGTAATTATAAAAATTAATGACCAAATATATAACCACAAGATAAGGTATAAATGACCAAGTTAAATATGACCACTTTTTTGTCGCATAATCAATGACCGCTAATTTTTCACTAGCGATTGCCAAATAAAAAATGGTTATTTATATGTAGATTTAGGTCTTTGGGTCATTTATATCTCATGTTGTACTAATGAAAAATTCATTTTTCAAACACATTTGAAGTTATACTCATAGATAAACCAAATTGTTTTTCTCTTTCATGAAATCCACACCCCTTCCTATTTTCTCATTATATTATTTTCACATTGCATCATCAAATCTATGATAAAAATATATATTCAAATCACATATAACTATTTTATTTTCACTTATTGTGGTTCCAAAACAATAAAAAATAACCTAGTCAAACCATTTTATACATGCTACGAAAATTATTGTTGAAGAAATACACTCACTTTAAGGATTTTTATAAATCATTTATAAGTGAGTCACTACTCTCTAGTAGTGTCGTTATATAATTTGGAGATAAAAACACTAAACATTCAATAAATTACCAATTTTACTTCTTTCATTTATATTCTATTGTAGAACTCATATTTAATGCTTAATTTATAGTGATATAAACAATTAGTGCACTACACGTTCAATAAATTACCAAGTTTACTTCTTTCATTTAGATTCTATTGTAGAACTCATATTTAATGCTTAATTTATAGTGATATAGACAATTAGTAGCTCAAAGCTTAAAAATAAACTTTAAAAATACCTTTACCATTATCGACATTCCCATTATTATTGGTTTTGTTCTCCTTATTTATCCATAAAATAAACATCTTATGGAAACAATAAGAATTATAACAAGGATACCATTTAAAAATAACAAGACAAGTTAGAAACCCCTTAAATGGGTGTCATGACAAAGAGGGGGTTTTAAATTGAGATACCTCTCACGAAACCCATTGTAGGTAAGTAAATTCTTTTCCACTTGTAATATAAAGGAATTCATAATACCTCACCTATAACCCATTGCAAATCATGTAAGTAATTTTTTTGTCATGTATTCTAAAGTTTATAAATCATAAAAAAAACCTATGTAGGTGAGATTATCCTGGATTGCTTTAGAAGGGGTATAATGATAAATCAGTCATAATATGGACTCTATTGAGAATGCTATCACTCTATTCTTTTAATAATAAAAAAAAGACACTAGGGGTTGAACCATAATAGAAAGAACAACCATTGGGTTATAGTTGTGATATATATGAAAACCTTTATGTGACTAACATAGTTATAGGTTTAGAGTAATATTTGCATTATCTCTCGTTACATGTTTATATGATACAAAATCTACATAATATGCACAGGGATTGTGTAATACCATATGGTTTAGCGCATGGAAATGTTATTATTATTTTGATGTTGTGACATTAGAACAAGGTGTCAGTGCTATGGTTTGCACATTATTATTTTTATTATTAATTAATAAAATAAAATATATGATATCAATAGATGCCACATAAAAGAGTATGGGGAATCATGATTTGGCGAGCAAGGGGAAGTGGGAAATTGTGATCCTAAGTGTTTGTGTCTATGTTGGTGGACCCTCTTGACTTATGCACCCACTTATGTTGTGTTTCTCCTTAATTCTATTATTCCAGCATGGTTTTTATTAAATTGGAGTCTCTCTCTCTCCAAGTCCACCCCCTTGAGTGCCACTTGGTGTTTCCCCTCATGAACATTATAACTCGGGATCCTTAATGGCTTTCTAATTTGGGAAAGTAACTCCTCTTGTGACTCTCTCTCTCCCAAATTGAGTTCTCTATGAGGAATTTGAATTGGTTGGTGTGTGTTTCATTTTTCTCTTGATTTTTGCTTCATTGTTTTGCTTCTTGGTTCTTATTCTAAGTTCTTGGCTTGATTATCTTGGTTCTTGGTTCACTCGCTAATGTGCAAATTTCTCTTTATAACTTGGAAATTTGAGTTGTTGTCTTTTGTATGTTTGATATATTGTGATCTAGTGAAATTTTTGGATGGTTGGTACACCCTTATTGAGCCTATTCCAAAGCAAGGAGACTTGGATGTTTCTAGTATATTTGTCTTGGAGATAATGTCCCAGATTACTATTAGGACTAAAACAAGCTCAATACAATAGTATGCGAGAGAAAATAATAACCACGAGAAACGTACACGTAGACACATAAATTTACCCAGGAAACCCCACGTGGGGAAAAACCAACAATAATGAAATATTTTCATTACCTTGGCCAGACTAGCCAAACCGAGTACCACCAAACATGCACCCCATGCTTTCGAGTACCACCAAACATGCACCCCATAATTAATTCAAACCAAGTTACAACACAACAAGCACAACTATATACCAGACCATGGATATAATACCAGTTCTTAGGACTAAAACAAGCACAATACAATAATTTGGAAGATAAAATCATAACCACAAGAAACCTACACATAGACACATAAATTTACCCTTGAAACCCCACATCGGGAAAAACCAACACTAATGAAATATTTTCATTACCTTGGCCAGACTAGCCTAACCGAGCCAAGTGTCTTAGCCACCACTCACCTCCGAGCCACTTTACAATGGATCCTCCTCAATCCTTATAAATACTTCCTTACATGAAGTACCATGAGCCACCAAATACCATTGGCCACCAATACCATGGAAAATACCATTTCTCTCCAAATACCATGGGCCCAAAAACACATGCTGAGACCTAAACCATTTGACTCATTTACGAGTCATGGTTAACCCTAAAAATTAGGAGTGATGTGGAATCCAATTTCCATTGGATGTAGTTGGACTGATGGTAGATTAGTTTAGTGTTTTATTAAGTCTATATGTCCCAGATTTGTAGTTCCTATATTGGAAATAGTGGGATCTATTTACTAGTGGATTAAAGTTGGAACAATGGTATATTTGTGACTATCTATCCTAGATTGCAAGTGATGTGTAACCCACTTGCCATTGGATTTGTAATTGGAATGATTATAGTTGGGTTTATATGTTTCAGTGCACTCTTTCTTGTGGAAACATGGTTCTGTATCGACATGACCTGTGTAACAAAATATTTAGCTTTTACAATGTCTACAGTTGGGTGGAACATGGCACGGTCGTTTTGAGTTCCATAAATTGCAAGATAAGTGGTTGTCTTTTATTTATATGGGTTATTTAGTTTTTTATCTAATATATATATATATTATGGAATATGTGAATCAAAGGTAACATTATTTTTCTATGATTCTGTTAGTTTTTCCATTACTAGTTCTTTTAGAAAGATTATGAAAGCCAGTTTTAGGACTTTGAAGGAGAAATGTTTGTTCAAATGTCTATGATACTCCTATGATACAGACAATATTTCTATGTCTCTGATAATATTGGTAGAATTCCTTATTCAAATATGGAATATTTTTAGAAAGGTCAATGTAATACATTTGCAATAAATCCAGTTGTTTTTCAATTACTAGCTTCCCAAAAAAATAGTTTTAATTGGATTCAATAATTTGCAAGAGAAGTGTTTATTAAAATGTATATATGATTTTATTTGATTAAGATATGATATTTTCATCTGATATGTTTGACTGAATGTGTGGAATATATACCAATATATTCTATAAAATTTGTTACAACGATCCTAGTCATTTTCTCAAACTGCTAGTATTTTCGAAGAGGTTGCCATAGATAAATTTGGGATTTGAAATGTTGAATATATGTGAGTATGAATATAAAATAATATGAATATATATTACCTATAATATATTTTTCCTAACCTCCAATCATTAGTTCCTTCTCATTGAAT
Organism: Pseudotsuga menziesii; assembly: GCA_001517045.1. NCBI lineage: Eukaryota > Viridiplantae > Streptophyta > Pinopsida > Pinales > Pinaceae > Pseudotsuga > Pseudotsuga menziesii. Next base: position 334,472 of record LPNX010369154.1, on the reverse strand, counting down.
TTCCTTTGAAAACTAGAATTGGAAAACTAGCTTCAAAACAGTGAAATTGGTAACTAATGTTTGGATTCGAATTTATGGTTTTTGTAGAAGATTGATGTACATACATATGATTTTTTTTGTTTACTTTAATTGTGATATATATTTATATTTTATAGATATGTACCTTCACCCTTTTGTTCCTTGGAACTCAATATGATTGGCTCAATTGAATTACGAGCATTGTTTATTAACTAGTTGTATTGAATGAACTTGAAAGATTATCCGTTTACGTATTAGAATTAATGTTCCATTGCTATTAAAGAAATGAGTGCAATTATATTTTAATTATTATGGAGTGTAAAAGGAATTAATAATTCCCACTGAACAAAACAAATCTCACAGGAAACAGACAAGTATTGCTTAGTATAAACTTCATTAATCCCAACAGTATACAACAATGTTACATAAAGGAGAATTCGAATCATGTGGATAGGATTAGAATAACCAACTCAATTTGACTACGTGGATAACCTGAAGTGTCTAAATCACTATGGGATTTCACTAGGATAACTCTAGATATCTAATTCGGTTTCTCTACTAGTTACAATCAATCAAACCATTCTAACTGATGTGGTAGGTGATAAGTAGGTGAGAATACATGGCTTCCCACATGCAACCATGAATAACTGGTGCTAACTGAACTGAAGGATATCTAACTGAATGTAACTGAAGCACAACTAATCTTGACTAGTCACCAACTGCCAATAACTGAAGGCGGTTGGTGTCATCAGTCCCAGTGGCTCCTAAACTGTATGGATTGGTCTAGGAAGCACATAAAATTATGCATGAAGGTGCAGTCAGTCATTGTTAACCTCTATATATGTTCCCCACACTCTAGTGACTAGTATATGTGGCCCCATTGGCTCAAGTTGACCCACTAGTACTGGTGGACCCAATAATAACTAAATGAATCCTAAGTTAGGAAAATATAATCTAATAGACCTATTTGGACAAGGGAGGATTATAATCCTAACTTGGACAAATGTGGGCCCTGGAAATAAGGAAAGTAGTCACCCATATACAATCTAAAAGATAAAAAAAAAATTCTTAATAAACAGAGGAAATAAGGGAAAACCCCCCCTCAAAATAAGCAAAAACTAGAAATACAAGCTATTTTTAGAAGAAAAGGAAACTTCCTCCTTAGAAAATAACTTGCAGAAAACCCTGCTACAATTTGCAGCTCTATGTAGTAGTATGGTTCTTCTATGCACCAATACCCTAAAGCTGTGAATGTGAACCTCTCAATGTCCTTCTGAACCGATGGATGTTGTATGTGTTTCTTCTATATGGATGAGGTGGGAAATGATCAATTTTCTTCTTATGTGGTCCAAATAGTTGATCATTCGCTATCATCATATATCACTTTCCTGGAATCTTGCTGTGCCACTCTTTAGTGAGTGAATCTGAGAGAGAGAGAGAGAGAGAGAGAGAGAGAGAGAGAGAGAGAGAGAGAAACATGCTCATTTTGATAATGGGACCTTATTCTCCTTATGTGTTCTGGATTCCCAACACCATCCCCAGCTACAACAATGAGATTTTGGGCCCATCTAGGATTAATCCTTTGGTTTGGAATGGATGTTGGATTTGGATCTAGAATCTCATGAGTTCTAGCCTCAATACCTAGATCATGCTAATATGGTTCCTCTTCATCTGAATCTGAAACATGTAACAAATCATCATCATCAAAAGGTAGTGGAAGAGTGGTTATAACTTCTTGTGCTTCATATGGTGGTGTATCAAATAACTGATCTTCTTCAAGCTAAACACTTCACTCAATGAAGAATTTCCTAGTTGCGAACTCCATCAACTTGTATGTATTTTAATCCTTTGCATATCCTAGCATAATGCATTCGCTACTTTGGGTTTGGAATGTCTTCCTCTTATCAATGGGTATTCTAGCCCAAGATTTGGAACCAAAAACTCTCAAGTGAGATACATTGAGCTTATTCCCATGAAGTGCTTTGAATGGAGTGGCCCCAATCACTGATTTATGAGGCACTCTATTATGCATGTATGAAGCACAGTTTACAGTTTATGCCCAAAGAGAAGGAGGAATATTCTTGGCAGGGAGAAGACATGTTTCCATATCCTTCAATGATCTAGTTTTCCTCTCAGCCACACCATTCTGATGTGGTGTGTATGGAAATGAGCATTCCATTTGAATCCCCTATGATTCACAATAATTCTAGAAATCTCTTTTAATGTACTATCCTCCTTTATCAAATCTTATGGACTTGATATTTTTCCTAAAACTATTCTCAACCATAGATTTAAAAGCTTTAAATATTTCAAAAACTTCTAATTTTTGTTTCATGAAGCATATCTAGAAGAACCTAGAACAATCATCAATAAAAATAAGAAAATACCTGCAACCATTCATTGATGTTGTAGGCATTGGTACTGCCACATCACTATGTATCAAATCAAGTATAGAGGCATCCCTATGTTCCTTCCCAACTTCATTCCTCTTCTATGGATGCTTACCTACCAGGAAACCAGGACATACTCCATCGCAAGTTTGGATGAGAGGAAAACCTTCAACCATTTTATCATTGTGGAGTTTTTGGAGATATTTGAAATTGAGATCCCCAAATATCTCATACCATATCTTGCTAGAGTTGTTAGAACGAGTCAATAAAGCTGTAGGAGGTGAGACAGGAAAAAAAAGTGAGAAATCATAATCCTTAGTGGCATGATTAGCAATACCTTTCTCTATGATCCTTCTAGTATCTTTTTCTGTGATTTCAACTGATTCATATTCAAATGTAAGTCTCTTGGGAGAGACTGTATGGGTGATCTAATAAACACACAACAAGTTTGTTGCAAGAGAGGGCACATAGAGAACATTCTTGAACTCGCCATGCTAGATTTTAACTGAACCTATCCTGACATTTGGAATTTGGGATTAATCTCCCATGTGAATGCGTGTTCCTCCTGATAGTGTGAGTGTTGAGAAGGATTCCTTAGAGGCAGCCATGTGCTTGGATGCTCCAGAATCAATCAAATAAGTTGTCGACTGTGTAAGGCTAGACTTTAAGTCATGGAACCTCTTGTGATATTTTGTATGTGGTCCAGTGTCAGACTTCTTTGCTCCATGTGGAAGATCAATGTTGTTTTGTTCAAAGAGGGAGGAAACCTAGTCAATCGGCTTCTTCATAAAATGATTTTCAAGATGAAAACCCCTCAAACAATAGGGACATATTGTCTTTTCTAACTTCTTCTTTCTATTGGATCCCGAAGCTCCTTCAGAATACCTATGACTCTCTTTTGGTTTTGAATCAAAATATTAGGCTCCTTTCCCTTGTGCACCATTTACCTTGCACATTGGTAGAGTCTGTCACCAAAAGAGCTTGATTCTTGAAAGTTTGGAGGACTCCCATCTGTACCAACTTTCTTGCTCATGTATTAAGGACTTGGAAAAGCTATCAAGTGAAGGAATATTCCAATTGGGAATGGAAGCTCTTTCAAAATGGAAGCTACAGAGAAATACATAATACACAGAACCTAGTTTCTTTAGTACAGAGAGCACAAACTACTCATCCTTTTTTCTATAATCCTAACTTCTTACATTGTAGTGCAAGAGACTTGAAGTTGGTAAAGAATTGTTGTATGGTCTCGAAACTATTGGTATGTAATTATATCAACTCGTTCTCCAGGATGTGTCCCCAAATCTTGCTTTTATTTCCAAACAAGAATTCAATATTCTCCCAAGCTTCTTTGGGAGTCCTCAATCCTTCACGATGGAAGAGGAGGTCTCTGGAGATGTGAGCACATAGAAACCCAAAAGCTTCATACAAGTAGTTCAAAAACTTGTTTTTCTCAGCTAGATAATGGGTTCAGTCTCTCTTCCCATCATCATCCTAAACATGCCCATCTTGCACAAAGAGACTTGCATGTCATCCCTCCAATAAACATAGTTGAAGGGTGTTAGGATCTGTGGTATGAAATATTGAGAATCCATCAATTCTCCTTCTGATGAGATAATATATTCAATCATCCTACATATCACCTGTAAGAATTCACTGCAAAAACAAAACCAATTTGCACTATGTCAACATCACGCCTTCCCTCATGATATGTACACTTTCTCAGGGTACGTCACACCCGTAGAGAGTTATCTGAATGAATCCAGATTTAGCAACGCACACTTTGCAGGACTTATGTGGAAACCCAACTACTTTTGGTGTACAAAGGAGAGTAGACATACTTGAATGTTTCCCGAGGAGGCTCTGATACCATATTAGAATTAATGTGCCATTAGATTTTAATTATTATGCAGTGTAAAGGAATGAATAATACCCACTGAACAAAACAAACCTTACACGAACGAGACAAGTATTTCTTAGTATAATTATAGTATAAACTTCATTAATCCCAATATTATACAATAGTTTTACATAAAGGAGAATTCAAATCATGTGGATAGGATTCGAATCAACAACTCAATCTAGTTGCTTGGCTAACTAGAAGTGTCTAAATCACTATCAAATCTCACTAGGAAAACGCCAGATGTCTGATTTAGTCTCTCTATTAGTTACAATCAATCAAACCAGTCTCACTGTTATGGTAGGTGAGAAGTAGGTGAGAATAGGAGCCTTCCCACATGCCACAACATAATTTGATCCCAAAATCTAACGGATTCCATGTTTGAAATTCGACGCACACCTGTTGGTTATTCAACAACATAATTTTTTTGGTCATCGGTGGCATATCGTTGGATATTCAACCACATGTCAACCCCATCAACTTTTAGACAGAGTATGAATCTCAGGTGCCAAATTATTTCACCACTAATTCATCGAATTTTTGACTCCTACGTTGTCGAAACTCCAACTTCTCCTTGTCAAAGGTGAGCCACTTCCTTTGGAAAATTTTGGGCTTATGCCATCGAATGTGAGATGAATATTTTTTTAGATTTCCAACTTAGCATTGTCGAATTTGCAACTATTAGTTTTCAGATTTCCGACTTCTCCTTGTCGTTTGTGCGATGACCATCGTGTTGAATTTTCGACTACGAGGAACTAATTTTCGTGGAATGTCCAATGATGTCTCATCAGATCACTGTGGTCGGAGTTATGGTAGAATTCCTCGGACGAGGGCCACATGTTGTTGGATAACTGATGGGGTTATGTATATTTAAAAAGATATATATATTCATATTTGGGATCACCATCCAAGCTTTCTCTAAAAAACATAAGACCTTGTTCAGATCTGGGATCACCATGCTTTACAACCACTTTAGTACCATCATCTAGTTGTCCCTTATAAACATTGTAGAAGCCATTAACAAAAAAAAAATTGAAAAAAAAACATATCTAGCCATGCACTTTTCTCCCTTCAACCATGAATTTATTTCCTTATGGAAATTAGTTCCTCACACAACTCCAAACTTCTAGAAATCCTTAGGATACAACCTCTCCTCCTCCTTGGTTTCTCCTGTACAAAAATTTAATTCCAATAGGATTCCATACGAGTCTAGAATACATGCTTATTCATGTCTATAGTAGGAGTGACTAATTTAGTTTCTTTGGTTTCCCTTTCTTCATTAGACATGGCTTCTAATTTTCACACATGAATCTTTTCTCCTTAGCAATTCTCTTCTTCCTCTCATGTCCTTTTTGTCAAGATCCAACTACTCCCACTCCATATCCTTCTAAATACCTATACAAATATTACTTATTATTTGATACTTTTACCTAAAACAAATATTTTCCTAGAAGCTTCTTAGTAGTTTGTTGAGGCATGAGGTCATGGGATGGACAAGGCATGAGACTAAGAGTTGGTCAAGCTTTCAAAGGTAGCTTTAGAATAAGGTATACTATTTTATATGGATATATCAATAAGGAATATTAATAGGACTATGAGTTTTCAATCCCAAACACATGATTTTTACAAAACTAATAGGTAGTGTAGGTAAAATCCTTTAGACATTCATTTTGTTTAGGTACTGAACTAGGGTTGGAAGGGGAAAAAATTGATTATGATGGTAAGTTATTATCCAATGGAAATATTTTTGCTTACCCTAATTGAAGGATTTAGTTTGATCCCAAAGAAAACACGACAGCACGAATGTTTCTTTATATGAGGCAATGAATAGGTATATTTTAATGGATTGCCAGCAGTAAGGTTTTGTGGGAGGAGTTCATGTGTGAAATCTATTGTTGAAGGAATGGGATACAATGGATTGGAAAACATGATCAGTATCCTATGGAATCCTATCTCTTTCCCTTTGATTCTGACATATGAATGAATCCATAATACAATTCATTGCCTAGTAATGATAACCAAGTAATTTTCATAAAAGTTTGTTGTTTGTATTCATTTTATGAAGATTCTTATTTTTGTAGATCTCTGAGGCTTAAAGTATTTTCTTTATTTTAATTTTCAAATACCTACATGAAGCTTTGGTAGGATCATGACAGTTACATCAAGCATTGATGATGTTCTTCAAAGATAGATATTACACGCTTGGTCTAATGTGACCTAGATTTACTATCTTAGGGGATGGTGCAACATTTAATTTTTCTGTTGTAATTCAAATATTTCCATATAGTTGTAATTATTATAGTTTAGTTAAAGGTTTCATTCATATATTTTAAAGTTGCATCTAGTTCAATAAAATATGTTTTGGGTAGAAATTGGGGAGATAATGTCGTAATTTGTTATTTTGGATTATTATGTTGGTTACTTACGCATGCTTTTGAGATTGTGGTTTTATTATGACCTTATATTCAAATTCGTTTTTCTAGTTTTTGGTGATGATGGAAGGGTACACTTCCATTCTAGGTAGTTGAAATTTGATGTTGTCTCCTTTTGTTAGTTGCAATATTGAGCAAATATGTTTGTACCATTCAAATTTTCTTTATGTTTTTCAATTTCTTGAGTCTTATAATTCCTATTGATGATATGATGATCATCCATGCTTGGTGGGATTAAATAGGATAGAGTCCTTCAACTCAAATTGTTATTGTATTTATGGGTCCTAATTATGCTACTATCCAAAGCATGTTCTTGACTAGATCTATATTTGATTCAATGAGTTCGCTTGAAGCATGAAAAATGCTAAAATACTTGAAACCAAAGCGAAAAATATTTAAATAAAAACACTTTAAAATAAATACTTTTATCGTCGTGTTGGTTCATAGAGATAAATTAATAAACTTGGGGAAGTATAAGTCGTTTTGAACAAACAAGGTGTGTTTTTAGTTGGAATTAATGCTCTGAACACATTGCAACAATTCAATCAACCTTGAAATGCTTAAAAGATGTAGAATTTTTTTGTGTGTTTCCTACAATGACAAAAGGTCAGTATTTAAATTAACAATGAATTTATCTTCATAAGAGAGGTATATCCACATAGGTCAAACAAAACAAAACAAATTGAAAAAAACACTTTACAATGCAAATATTACACAAAAATATGAATATACTCCAACCATTCTGCCATGTCCACAACAATCTGTAACCTCTAGTTCCAAGTTAGAACTCAAATCCCCAACACATGACCTTGCAACATGGATCCATTTTTCGAGCTACCCATTTTCCGCGAACTCAAAGACGAGATACAAGTCTTGGTTTCAAATATTAATTTTTAAGCCTGAACTTTAAGATCCAATAAAAGTAAAAATTCCTCATTTAGTGTTCTCAAGAACTTTAAGGCCTCTAGGGAATTTAGGATCATATATAAAGCACCGTGACAATCATTAAACTCATCCTTAACCTTCCCCTTGACTACTTCCCTGACTAATATTCACAACTCATGAACAATATCCTATCTATAACACTGGGTAGATTACCAATAATAGTTGTTATAAAAGGAAAACATCTGAACCTTAACATCCTTTTTGACAGAGTTCCCAACACAGTAAAATCAACTTAGAAGTCCACAGAAAAACCAAAAAGTATGTCAGCCTAGAACAAGGTATCATGGACAGTGGAAGAAATAAGAAATAAACATTATAGAAAAATCAGAAAAAAAAATGGGAAAACAACAAACTTAAAAGCAATTTATCTATTTGACGACTAAGCCAAGGGAAAAAATCCTATAATTCATTAAAAATACACTACCAATTCCCATGAAGTGAAAGAACAGAAGTAATGTGCATACCTTGGAAGCTTCAACTCATTTGTTATCTATGAATTCAAGATGGGGGGGCAGTTTGGCATGATTAAATATCATCTCTTCTTTTGTCTGCAAGAAGTATATTATATACTTGTGATTGTTAAGGAACTTCATGAAAACACCCATCATTATCATAAGCATCAACTTCCTTATAAACAATTCATATTGTCCCTAGTCCAATGGTCACAACACTAAAAGGTAAAATGCAACATGCATAATATATATCAATCAACATTACCATTATACACTATGTCAAAATAGTAAAGTGCATCGTAAAATTTCATCCTTTTAATACTTAGGAAACATTCTTCATGAAGAAAGGTACCTTAAAAGTTGAAATTAAACATTGAAGTTAACACAATAATGGATAAAGATCAGTTCTAAAAAAATTTCGAATTTGGTTTAAATTTGGATCACATATTTTTTAATTCCACATAATTCAATATCACCATGATGAACAGATGGTGTAACCACATTTCTTAAGAATGCACTAATCTACTTGAAAATGGATATCCAATTCCTGTCATGTCATATTTACATGTACAAACTCTATATCAAAGAAATTTCATTGTTAAAGAATGGTAAGAAGAAAGTATTTCCTTCACAAAGTTTACTCTTCTTAGAAAATTAGTTGTAGTTGTAAATTCCTATATAAATTTTGACAGAGTTATGTGCTTGCTATTGGAAAACAAAGTAAAAGCCAACTTAAATAGGTGTATTAATTTTTAAAATTAACATGCATTTGAGGGGTGTCTGACTTGTGCATGCATCACAACAATAACTAGGATATGTGGGAGCCTAGGAATCTCTGTTTCACCACAATAATAACTTGGATATATGGCATCCTTGTTATCATAAACATTGGGAAAATTCTTGTCATTTACTAAGGGTCATTCTCAGAATTATATTATGCAGCATTAGGTGGATTCTTAAAATTCATATCTCAAAAAATAATTCTCGGCATAATAACAACCCTAAAACATGAATTCTGGTTAGTCCTAAGTCATGTTTGGACAATTTTGAATCCATTTGGGCATTGAATCCAAAGTTCTGGAAAATCCTTTGGGCATAAAAAACCCTATCAAAGGCAGATATGGGCATAATCTCAGCCCTACATAGTGGTAATGTTCAACAGTTACAACCCTTAAAGGACGAGGACAAGGACTATTACATATCATGGTACAAGGATTTCATAGCTTATGGTCACCACTAAAAAATATCTAGAATACTTATGGGTTTCTTTCTTGGAGAATATGGTGTCGATCCAACCTAATGAAAAGGGGTTTTTATTCTAATTTTTGTTTGAGTCTGACATAGTGCACATTGTTGGTAAGTTCCCTAGTTTATGGACGAAGCTTTCCTCTTTATGAAGCCATAGAAACTTGGATTTAGTCGATCTATAGATTCATTGACAAAGATTTGATTTAAGTAGGAATTCCAATCTTTTGTTCAAATATTGGAATGGGATACCCCTACCACAATTGGTAACAATCTAGGAAAGTTTATTATTATGGACCTAGAAACAATAAGGAAGTATACTACATATGTGGATTGAATCTGCATTTACTTATATTTAAGTGAATATATCCTTGGAAAAATTGTGTTGGAGTGCCAAAATCATAGTTTGACATAAATTTTGGACTATAAAACCATAGTGTTTTTTTGCAAAATTTTCTTTGAGTGTGAGCTCATGGAGATTCCATGTTCAAAGACAAAAGTCTCCCAAGTCAAAAGGTGGTCAAATAGTAACCCACATGGTAGAAGGAGTATTTCCTTGGAGATTTAGTAAATGAATCCACCTCAACCCTTAAGTTGGGAATTGTGGACAATGATACAGATGCCTAAAGAGTCCAATATTCTACTATGAGTTCCCATGTTAACTTATTAACTTAAAGGACAAAGGGGAGTTATAATTGGACGATTCAAATTAGTAAAGGGGATCAATATCTTTCATCAAACTAGAAAATGAATTTTAATTAGTAATAATAAAAATCCAACATTTCCCAATCAACATATTAGGTGGACTACAATTTGAAAAAAAACTAGATCATAGTTAATAATGGAAGGATGAGAGATCTTTTTTCTCACAAAAATGGTAAGATTGAATTAACAAAATCATAGACCAAGTAGAGTCTATAAGTTTTTACATGTTGAAATCATCTGTTGATTTATACAAAAATCTTTGAGAGCATCTAGAAGGAAATTAGAGTCCTTTATTGTCTTACTATAACACAGAATTCTATTGGTATATATTTGATAAAATATTCCTAATATTAGAAAGATTTTGAAAAACATATGCAATACTTGCTAGATTGATTATTGGTCACCTTTCGAGGATTGTTGGATTTTGAAATTTCCACGATTCCTTGAGAATCTGAATCTAAGAAGAAGTGATTGGATACATCAACAGTACCGGTTGTATCTTCATAACAACAATAGAGTCCCCAATAAAAAACCTTTTGTAGAAACAATTTGGAGTCATTTGAAGGTTCTAGAGATAAAGTATGTTGTGGGTGTCCTAAAATGACCCTCTTGTGGAGTTGTAATAGATGTGGGAATACTTGGAGAAGGATCTCATCCCATTTTGTGAGAACCAACCTATTACAACATAAAACCAATGCATAGATCCAAAAGAAGTTGAGGATGGTGCTAAATGGAGTGAGCCAAATGGAAACAGATGAAAGTAGGATTTTTGTGTTAATGATGAAAAATAAGGAATCACCTAATATCCAAAATAGTCCATTCATATCTTGAAATAGTACTTTATAAATGAGGTGGGACAACATTTAGAAATTCATATTCATGTTCTATTTTTCTGACCATCCTTTTTGAACTAATAGTTTTGGAACTTATTGTTGTCAAATTGATGACTCAAATTAGATTCCAAGATCATAAGGGAAGAGGTATTGAATTTCTTTTCATTTCATCCATTTCATTTATATATTTGGAAGATATACAACCCTTATGATACCCATTAGTTTTTCCATTGAATTGCAAGACTGTCAACCGAATAGTTGCACAAATATTTGTGGCTATTCAACCCACATTTGCATAACTCATAGGATATGAAAAAGTATGATCATGTAACATTATTGCAAATATGTCTAGTGAGCTAGAATCCACAAAGTGTGAAATATTTCTTATCAACTGGTTGTGCAACTATGTAGCATGACTGTTTGGTGGGTAGTTGTATAATGCATGGCTTTCCTATGTTTTGGGCATGAAAATTTGTTGTGTGCCTATGTGATGGGAAACTCTTCAGCGCATGGTTTGAATTCATTTTAGCCACACAATTATGGTATTTTATAGAGCATGCAAGTAACTTGCATGATTATTTTGTGAAATAATGCACAACCTATATGAAAATTTGCTTTATGCCCAAACACCCCACTTCTTTTTTTAGTATTTTTTTGTGTGGCAAACCTATTTCTAGGATAGTAATGTCAAACTCTTTGTATGAGTGAGATTGTGTCAAGATTTTGGAGGAGGAACAAACTAACTTCATTACACATGATGAGCTTACCCCCTATGGATTACTCAAATACTGATTACACTTCAACGGGTCAAAGATAATCCATTATTTAGATGAAAAAGATTGTTTTTAGGCATGCTTGGTTGTGTTTGTGTATAGACCATGGATTGAAACTTCAACAATAGCCTCTGGAGGTGCCAAACAACAAATATGAAAATTTTTGAGGTCATAGTAGCATCAAATCATCTATTCTTGGAGATTTAGGGACTCTAGCTCTAAAAATAAACCCTGTTAAGAAATATGGGCAGTTTTGAAGTTCATGGTAGTATCAAAATTGTGGAAACTTAGACATGTAGCATCCTTAAAAAAATCTTGTAGCAATGTATTAAAACTTAAAGACAGAGTTTGATTGTAGTTTTCATATATTATTTCATGTAGGATCTAGAAGATTAAAATTGCAATGATTTATTAGTATTAGTATCTTGAAGTTTGAGTTCTTTTGTGGCAACAAATGACCACAAAAGTAGGTCAATGGGACTGAGTGGTGGAAAGTGAATACAAGAAGAAATAAAGGAATATTCACAGGAAACACTCTCTCTCATTGGGATGGGATGGGGATTTACCATTGTAAATTGGTAAAGGAAATGCTATTTTGGAAGTGTGCAAGGTTCAAGTCTCTTACCCCATGTTAAATTAGTTTTGTACTGCATCCAAAATGGATCTACTTAGTTAGCATATTGATTTATGGATTCTTTAGAATGACGAATATGGAATTTGGGACTTATAGGGTGCACTTTGGATAAAATCCTAAAAAAATATGTCAACTAACCAAATATCAGTTAATGAGGATAAATACTAGGTTTCATGCTCTATACTAAAATAAACGAGGTTTCATATCCCTTACTTAAATAATAAATGAAAATTTAAATTATACACCTAATGCATTCCTTTACATGAAACCTGTCTAACACATCCACTTGCAAATTGTCTAATACATACACATTCAAAATGACTAATGCTCGCACATGAAAACTATTGAGGATAACATTATCCATTCATATCTATGGATGGCATATCGCATATGGATGCATGCATGTATGCATGTTTCCTCACAACTATAATCACATAAATATTGATCCACCCTCATCTACAAACCATCCTACTGAATGTAAGTCATTGTTGTAATCTATCATTGTTCAGTGGATGTCGAACCCTTACTCAAGCCCATGCACATGGCATATATAGTTTCTTTTTTAAAATAAAATAATATGGGTATCAATTACAACAGTCAACTATCCCTGAAGCTTCTTCTAGTGTTTGGATTGACATGTATACAACCCAAAACCATAGTTACCAGAAACATGCCCTAAAAATATTAAAAACTTCCTAAAACCTACTTTCTTCCCTAAGACAACCTAAAAACCTAAATGTTTTCACTACCATAACCTCCCCAACAACCCTAAGGATGTTCTTCCTACACTTGGCCTCTCATATAAGGTCTCGACCTTCCATTTTCCTATCCACAATAAGGCTATAGCAGTACTTTTTCCACTACTCTTGAGGTCTACAATAAATTGCAGATTGTCATTACTTGGACAACCACCTAACATACTTAAACTGTAATCTAAATAGTGACCTAATCTCACTCCTTACCTCCCTAATAGGTTTTAACAAACTTCTTTTTGGCCTCCTCTAATTATTTCTATAGTATGCAAAAGGGTGTATACTGTCACTTACTCCACAGTCTTCAAACCTATTGCAAAAGGGTAAAAATCAGATTTGAAAGGTTAGATATAAACTGTGGTTTGGGTATACAAAGAGCAGATTGCTTACTAGGTATATTGGACTTAATGAATTTAACGAGATATATTAGACTTTGAATGATCACTGTTTGACAAAACTGATTTTACTTGCAATTTGGCATCACACTGACAGGTCAACACAGTTGTTTGGCATATGATACATGGTTGGATAACTCTACATTATTGTAGAATACACTCACTAGTTGTATGATTGGTAACCTTATTTCTGCTCTATTATGATTGAATATATATGTGCACTATAATAATAGATTTGATATCATAACAGCAGAAGTGAATTCTCATAAATGAAATAGACTATGAAATTCTAAAAAAAATCAACTCCAAGTTCACAATTCCTTACAAATGTCCTTTCTTTTCATTTGATAAGGATAAATCCTACATCCATATCTATGTGTTTTTTCCAAAATTTCTTTATCACCACTAGCATAATGGGATATGGTTGTTACCTACAGTAACTTGGTCTAAACACTTGAACATCAACCATCTAGTTCTATAGAAATACAACAGATACAGTTGAAAGCATATGAACATGTTTACTTCAAGAAAATCTAGTCTTAACAGTTGGAAAAAAACAAGATTACATGCAGGGGAGAAAGGCATGAATCAATTTCACAAAGAATTTTCCTAGTGACAAGTATCCATTATGGTTACCTCCCTCAATCTGGGATATGAGGTGAAATTGGGGAAATATTTCATGTTAATAATCTCACAATATAGATACAATGAAAAAGTAGTTCCCCATGACCTAATTTGGTCTTAGAAAGTACTAATGAGTCCCAATGTTAAAAAAATGGTGTGCATTCATGTAGAACCACCCATTTGGACTCACCCAATGTAATACTTTCCCCATACCAATGTTTAGTATCTTGACCAATCTTTTGTCAAAACTCTCATTTCTCGGGGAACCCTTCATAACTAAGGTACAATTACAACATATAAATCCTACCCAACCTACAATTTTAGTAATGGTCTTCCTCAAGTAGTGCTACTGATGAAGAAATAGAAACTAGGGTTTCCTAATGAATGGATTTGGGAATAAATAACAATAGAAAATGTTAAAGAACTTAACATAGTTTTGTGCTCATGTTGTGATTAATCCTTCCTAGGTCCATATGATCAATATAAGGAAACCATATCTCAACATGATATTTAAAAAATACATAGTTGAAGGTGATTGGAGAAAGCCAAAAATAGTACGAGGAATGATGTTTCCACTAATTCCATGCATATTTGTCGAACCCTTACTCAAGCCCATGTACATGGAATATATAGTTTCCTTTTCCAAAATAACATCCTATGGGTATCAATTACAACAATAAAATACCCCTGAAGCTTCTTCTAGTGTTTGAATTGACATGTATACGACCCAAAAACATGGTTACCAAAAACAGGCCCTAAATATATTAAAAAATTCCTAAACCGTAATTTATTCCCTAAAAAATGCCCTAAAACAAACTAAAAACCTAGTTGTTTTCACTACCATAACCTCCCCAACATACCTAAGGCTTCTCTTCCTACACTTGGCCTCTCATCTATGGTCTCGACCTTCCCTTTTCCTATCCACAACAAGGTTGTAGTTGTACTTTTTCACTGCTCTTGAGGTCTGCAATAAATTGCAGACTGTCATTACTTGGACAACCACCTATCCTTGAATGTTCCCTTAGGATGTTAGGATTTACTCATCCATGTGGGTTGTATTAAATGAATGAAATCCTACTTCCACCATATAAATCTTAATCCAAACTGGGATCTCTCTAATAATCCTCCTTTACATCCCTTTCTTCATGTTTTATTCTTCCTTTGAAAATGATTGGTTATTCTATACTACAAATTCTACAATGTACACATTAATTGTGTTATAAATCCATAATTCAACATCTTGATTCAATCAATTATCCAAATGGTTCAAAGTAACTAGGTCCACAACAATCTACAAAACAGGTTTCTTCCTCTAATACTGATATTATGGGGTTTTTGCAAGCATCTTAAGAAACTTATATAGTTTTAGTGAAAAATTACACCAAACATTTTTTTATTTTCCTAATACATGTACTCTAAACAAGACATACTCCTTAAGCTTTATGGTATTTCAACCCTACAACTGGCTTCTTGTAGGATGAAATATTCAAATCTCTTTTCCTACTAATCCTAAATTTGACTCTTTGCAGCCAAGGTTCCCATTCAATTAGCACATCCATATTTAAGAATCGGTCCTGACAAGATCATTGTTTGTTGGTGCAAACATTAATACTAAGGTTCTCACACATAGGAAAATAAATTTTACCATTATAGTATATTAATTAATTTGTCACAGTGCTCTAGGAACTGAAAACACAGTCTCACAAAGAATACAGACAAATATGCATAAAATTGACAAAATGGTCCTGCAATGGAAGTAGCATCTTTGTATAATCAATGAATAATGAATAATACAATACAATAATCATGCAAGATGCATGAATGACAGGACAATTCAAATTCCCAAGGAGGTCATTCAAATTGAATGAATGGGTGTAACTTAAATGATTGTAAGCCATAGTAAACACACTAGTTAACCAACTGATCAAGTGCCGATTGACTCAATTGAGTCCTAACCAAAGTCGGAGTGCAATAAATGACTGAGTCTAACTAAAAGTAGCTCAAACACATGTCACTGCATGCTAAACAACAAGTGGTAGCGCATCAATAACTCCAATGAACTCCGATGAGGTTAACTGAAGTCAACTGGTCATCAAAAGTGGTTGTAGGTGCCTGTGTTAGCTCTAGTTCATAAATAATCATTAAAAATATTTAAATAATCAATGGAGGTGCCTTCACCACTTAACTTAATTGATTGTAACCATCAGTTATCAATTAGGTGCATTTATGACACTTAGATCACTCCCGGAGTGCTCCAGTTGGCCTCCCGGAATGAAGGAGAAGGATTAGTTGGCCTCCTTGACTAAAGGTACGAATGGGTGTGCTCATGCTGATGTCATACAATGCTCCTATGATGTCAATTAAGTCAATAAAACTTAGGATAGTGGTTTGACAAGGCCAAATTGGCCAAATTAAGTGTGCATGGTGGGTAAATGTCTCCAACACCCCCCCTTAAGTTATACTCAATAGAAGTAGAAACACAAAGTGCATGAAATGATAGGTCCCTAGAAACAAAGGCCATAGGTCACCCTATACAATACCTGAAACTCAAACAATGCTCAAAACAAACTAAGTGAGGAAAAGAGGGAAAACCCAGTGGGAAACACCCCCCCTCAAGTTGAACACTGAAAGTAGTTGGATCACCCTGATGAAATCACCCCCAATAGTGAACGGAGGTAAGTGAACTTATTTTTTAAAAATATCTTGGTGAAGATGTCTGCAATCTTCTCCTCAGTCGAGCGGGATTGCAAAATGATGGTCCTATCATGCACTAGCTCCCTGATATAGTGCATGTGTATCTCTACATGCTTGGTCCTCTTCTTGGTACTTGGGTCTGTGGATATCTTAATAGCACTTTGATTGTCACAAAAGAGGGCAGTGGAAAAAGTACTACCAAGATCAAAATATGAAAGAATTCCTTGCAACCAAACAGCTTGGAAGCAAGCATTCACCACTCCTTGATACTCAGCCTCTGTTGAAGAAAATGCTATGGTGGCCTGCTTTTTGCTAGACTAGAAAATGGGGCCACCACCAAACATGAAGACATATCTGGAAATAGACTTTCGATCAATAGAATCACCTGCCCAATCGTAATTTGTGTACCCAACCAGCTCTAGCTCGGAGTCTGCAGCATAGTGAATGTCATAGGTCTTGGTTCCCTGAATATACTGGAGGATCCTCTTGGCTTCCTTCCAATGAGTAGCATGGGGCTGCTGCATGTATCTTGATGCAACATTCATGGCATAACATATATTAGGCCGAGAATGATCCAAGTACAATAAGCTACCAATTAGCTGTCAATAAATAGTGCAGTCCATGGGAGGTGTGTTTTTTCCTTCTTTAAGGATAATCCTTGAAAGGAAATGGAATGGAGCATCATTACACTCATCCATGTTAAACTTGACTAACAGGTCTGATATGTATTTCTACTGAGTTACCATTATCCCATCAAAATTTTGCTCAATTTAGAGCCCAAGAAATTGCTTTAAGAGCCCCAAATCGTTCATTTCAAATGCATTGTGGAGAGCAGTTTTGATGACTGAAATAGAAGTAACTATGCTACCTGTAATCAGTAATTCATAAAAATATAAAAATAATAATAAAATAACCATCATACTTATGTATATACACATTTGGATCTGATTTACACCTTTGGAAGTTTTGTGAAAGAAGAAAGGCATCCATCTTGGAATACCACTCTCTTGGGACCTGTTTTAACCCGTATAGTGACTTATTTAGCTTGCAAACCAAAGGTGGATCAGAAATGTATCCCTCAGGCTGATTCATGTATATCTCCATTCCAAAAGGAAGACTTAACATCCCTATGATGCACTTCCCAGTGCTTAGATGCTGAAATTGCCAAAACTAGGCGGATGGAGTCCATTTTTGCAACCAGTGCAAAAGTCTCATGGTAGTCCACACCTTGGACCTGGGAGAAACATTTTTCCACTAGAATTTCCTTATATTTTCAATTTCTTCCATATATAGAAACCTTATTCTGAAACACCCACTTGCATTGAACCAATTTCCTCCTCGGAGGAAGAGAAACTAACTCCCAAGTAGAGTTTCTTTTAAGAGAATTCATCTCTTCATCCATGGCAACTTTCCATCTCGGATCCTTTTAAGCATGGTAGTAAGACTTAGGGTATGAAATTATCATCAAATAATAAGATTCTGACATCAAATAATCAGGACAAAAGAGCGCAATACCTGCTCTTTGGAAATCGAACTGAGTTCTCCTTGGATCATCCAGATTTCCAATGTTATCTCCTACGGAGGAGAGTGTCTGTCAGGCCCAAGTTGGGAGATTATTTTGTACTTCAGGTTATGATTCAGCATATGATTTTTTCTGTATACTGATATCAGAAATTAGAGGATCCAAATCAGGTTCATCACCCCCAATTACATTATCCAAATATTCAGTAGAATAGGAAGGAAATTCAACACTTTTATCCTTCACTACTTCTACCTCCTAAAGAGGCTCATTGAACTTGAAACTCCTTTCAATGATGATATGTTTTGTTTTGATATCTATCAGCTTGAAACCTTTTTATTCATCAGGATATCCAATAAACAGACATTCTATGATTTGTGGTTGCAAAGGCCTCCTTTTATCAAGTGGAATTCAAGCCCATGCAGTGGACCCAAACACTCGCAGATTCGACACATCCAGCTTGTGTCCGAAGTATGCTTTGAAAGGGGTCTTCCCTTTCACATATGAGTGCAGCACTCTATTATAAATATATTATGCAGCATGCATGGATTCCTCCCACAAATTTTCAGCCAAATTTTTTTATTCCAACATACAGGTGGTCATCTCCTTGAGAGACTGATTCTTCCTCTCCGCTACATCGTTCTGCTGGGGAGTGTAGGGGACTGAATGTTGGATCTGCATACCACTTTGGGAACATATATGTAGTAAATCATTACTGACATACTCCTTTCCATTATCACACTAGTATAAAATGAGAAATTAATGACTAAAATCATGCTATAAACGACTATTTTTGAGTCGGTGACTAATAGTAGAAAATTTCCACTATCTTATAGCTAGTCATATTTCACTAGTCATTAATAGCTTGACTTAGTAGTCATTGATTTAGTCATTGATAGACAATGATTTATTCATTGATAGTTAATTATTTAGTCGTTGTTTTAGTCATTGATAGTTAATGATATAGTCATGGATTTAGTCATTGATTTAGTCACTGAGTTAGTCATTGATTTAGTTGCTGATTTAGTCAATGATTGCAACCATTAATGACCAAATATATGACTAAATAAACTACTAGATGTTAACATATTAATGACTGAGCAAAATATGACTAAGATACGATAAATTAGCTACTAATAGTCATATATATGCGAATTTAGTCGTTTTTGTAGTCACAAATTTATGATAGGGCACGGAGGAATCGAACCACCAACCTCCTGCCTATAATTAGGTAGGTGCTCTACCATTGAGCTAGCACCCTTTAAGAAGTTTTTATTGCTTGACAATGATGATATTCAAACAAATTTATGATAGATATCAATCTACAAACTACATAATTATTACTATTACAAAACTAAACTGGCATTCTTTCCATGGAAAGCTTCCCCGGCGGTATTTACACATGAATTTAATTTTATATCTGTTGCACTCATTGCATTAGGTTTGGAATCAATGTGTTTTTTAGATATAAACGTTTATGATTTCCCACCCTTATTGACCAACAACTTGCCATGATCAGAACTCAACCATGATGCTGCAGCTTCCACCACCAAGGCCGGGAGATTTAATGTTGGAGACACTGAAAGTGAATGAGATGAACTTGTTTTAGGATTAGAGGAGCCCTGAATAGCTGGGATACTCATACTAAATGATTTTTCCTGTGCAGCATGGGAGCCCTTGCAACAACCATTAATGTCTCAATATTCAGTAAGATATGTAATATTCCACCACAAACTCCTAAATCATATGGAAGCTTATATTCACTAAACTTAAAGTGTAATGTTACTCTGCACCAATCCAAGGGGGTGCTGGAAAACTAAACAAATATTCCATGAAAAGAAATAGATTTCATACCAAGATGCACTAGCTAGCAATACAATTGATCTTCCAGCAGCTCCACTGGCAAAGGAAGTCTCAGCATTACCTCCTATGTTCTAGTTTCACATGGAAATATGAACAGGTATATCTTATTAGGAAATGAAAATGAAGCCATGTATAAAGAATCTAGAAGAAAATCATTGAGGTAAAACATAATCTGTCTAAAGAAAATACACATTAGCTTCTATACTAATGATTATTTAATATTGAATCAGAAGCTATTAAATAATCTAATATGCAAGCATAGAAAAAGCTGTCTGCACAGATATCAATAACAAATGCTAAAGATAATTGGATGAAAGTACAATATACTAAAATCCTAAAGTCACTTACAGGAGCCAGTGATTTTCTCAATTACTTGAAGAAGCTGATCCAAGCAAGGAAACCTCTACCACTGGAGGTAAACAAAGTCCCCAATGTTGTTGTGAAGGATTTGTAACATCATAGAACTTCTGAGTTTTGTTGCTAGAAAAATAGGACATAGAAAATAAAAAATCATAAAAGCTAAATGTGAAATATTTTTAAAAACAATTTACCCCAATAAAGAAAACCTTCTAAATTAATTAAATGCTAGAACATAATTATAGGGGATTAAAGCAGCAAACTCGTTCATATCACCCATTTACTTTTGGTAGACGACACATTCATTTTTAGTCAATAGTTTTGGTAGGGTGTTGGAAAAGCTTAAGGGGTTTCTGGACCTTTATTGCAAGACTACAGGAATGGTAATAAATATGAATAAGTCTTCAGAAATGTAAAGTGGATTGGCAGAGTAATTTAAAGATTGAACCAAAATCATATTTCCCATTAATTATTTCAAGAAGTCAAATACCTAGGTTTCATCTTGAAACCATATGATTGACATTTAAATTTTGGCCATAACTGTCCTGTGGTTCGTATATTAACCTTCATTAATATATTCTAGAGAGCATACATGAGTATTGGATGTCTATAGCATAACAACCAAAAGGAATCTTAACCAAATCAGAAATAAGTGTTTCAACATCCTTCACATAGGAGGGAGGGCCAAGAAATTACACTAGTTATAAATGGAACAGGGTAGCCAATTCCAAGTAAGCTGGGAATGGGGTTTAAAACACACAAAACACTTCAGCTCAAAATTTGCAACTAAAAGCCTTTAGAGATTGCTTTATAATGATGGACATTGAGGTCAAGTTATGAAATCCAAACACTTAAGAGATGCATCCATGGAATATTGGCTTAAAAGAAAACACTCATAGGATGCTTCCATTACAAGGAAAGCCTTTGGTAAATTTTTCCCCTTGGTGGGTAAATAAATGAGGGAACTAAGGAAAAGTCAAAATTGGAAAGGACCCGTGGATTAGGATTGAAGGAAATTTCAAATTTCAGAGGCTCTGCTAGTCTTGAGGATGGCTGACAACAAACAGTCTTAAGTTTACAAGGTGAGCTAGAGGAATGAGACAATTACATTGACTTTCCCAATCATCAAGTATCCAATCTGACTGATTTTTAAAACTATGTTGAGTATACACCAATGTTTGTCTCTCTACACCCAAGTGCATGATGACGCACCTTGTATTCATATAAATATGTTTTAACATTAGCTTCCCTCTATCTCATACAACTCTAGAATAAAGGAGGACTCTGAAATTGTGGGATATGAAACAAAAGTTACCTTACTAGGAAATATCATTGATGATGCATCTACAATAGCCCCTTAAGAAGACGTAAGACCATTGCATCTACATCTAACATTGCAATTCCTATAGAGAATATTAATGATGTGGAGCTTTAGTGCGTTGATGAAAATATTTTTTATGCTATGTAATTTGTAATTTATACTGAATTTATGTGGAAAAACTCTACATAGTTCTAATACAGTGATAAGACTCGATTTGCATGTAATGTTTACATATCATGTCTACCAATATTAGCGAGAACTCTCTTTTCGGCTTTATTTCCAACTTTATGAATGGAATTTTGAATTTTTCATGTCTCATGTTTCTTTTTCATATACAAATTTAGTGTAATCATAGTTGTCTCATGTTTCTTTTTCATATAAAAATTTGGTGTAATCATAGTTGTCTCATATCTAAGTTGTTATAAAAATTTCATATCCATACTGGATATCATATGCCTATTCATTCTACTTACCCTATTTTTGTAGGATTGATATATATGTAGCCAAGGTGCATGCACCCACTCTTCGAGTGCAAACACCCCACACCAGGTGAACAAACATGTTTGTCTATTAGCAGCGAAGTGTAGGATGATGCACCCCAACCTCTCAAAGGACATTTATTGCTTTCCCAAGAGAAATCAGGGTGCATCACCTATGACAGAGATGACTTCAACTTGTTATGCGTGTGTTGACACCATACTCACAAGTGTTGAAATTGTAGACAATTTTGCTTAGCTAATACGTGATATGATTTGCCATGCAAATACAAATAGCACATGTTTAGGGAAAATATATGAAACAACAACTCTATTTGTGAGAAAAACAAAACCATCACAAATAAATGAGATGCTAGAGTCTAGACTGTACTCACAATTAGAAGAATTTATAAATGGGCTATAGAACAAAATAAAAACAACTCCTCATATGGCATTTAATGCATGCCCTAAATAAAAAACGGTATCATATTGAACAAACAAAGATAAGGCCTCCTAATGATAAAGAGAATCATTGGAATAGTAAAGAATATTTGTGTTTTAGATTCGAAGGAACCACCTCTCATCAAAATTCAACTTGCCAAATTTTCACATGGGCAAGGTAGTTTGGCACAATTGAGACTTAATGTAATAGGCATGATGGAAAAAAGATCCAATGGACTGGTGTTGTCAAAATCATGGCATGCAATGGAGCATGCCCAAGAGCTACAAGCTATGTCATGGCATTTAGCATATTCCAAGCATTGAATTCATAAAGAAATGAATATAAAAGAGCAACCAGTACATTTGGACAAGTTCGAAAATACGAGAGAGTAATTATTGTGTGTTACCTGTGCCTTGCATAAATGTGAGTCAAGCCACCACTTTCCATTCATTTTTGTTGTTGTTGGAATATCATTGAATGCAGGTATGCCCCAGATTGATAGATGGATGTGTGTATGCCCTAGTGAAGAAATGCCTACCAGAATGTTTGCATTTATGGAAATGGGAAAGAGGCATCGTTGGCAGGAATTACTTCTACCCTTGATCAATGGTGGCTCTTTGTATTTATGATGCTCTATGTTAGTATGTATTCAATGGCTACACAAATTAAAATAAGTCATGTGGTTCATCTATATATTCCAGCTTCATGAAATAAGCGATATGGTTCAACAATATATTATATATTAGCACCTTTCAGCAGAAGAAAGTTAATTATCGTATATCTAGCTTAATATCATATCCTTTACTTATATATTCTAATATTTATTTATATAGCTTTAATAAAAAAATTGTTAAATTATAAATAAATTTCATATATTACATATAATAATAGTTTGGGCCATAAAGTTTTATTACATATATAATCTAAATTTATATATTTATAAAACAATATAGCTAATATTTTAGATATTTACTATTTTATTATTTGGACTCTTCTTAGGCACTATCTCAGATGAGCAATATATAGATTCATGGTGCTAATGGGGTAGCATGAGAAGCTCTACACTCAATCAAGAGAAAGAATACTCGAGCAATAGTGATTAAGTTGGATCTTTCCAAAGTTTATGATAGGTGTAACGTCCCCAACCCTCTGACTAGCGAAGAGGACGCTACCAAACAATCAAAAACATTTGGGAAAATATCCCCATGAACATGAACATGCATATAAACTGAAATAAAGTGCTCAAACATAAAACATACTAAGATGTCTGGTCATTCATATGCACAGAGGAAACAACATACATTCAATTAGGCATCAACATGTTCATCATGATTATTAGACCATAGACAGTAAATGTAAATGTAGAAGCAAAATGGACAAGAATGCTTATCTTCTAAATATCTCATCCTGCAACCAGCTACATCGCTG
Organism: Pseudotsuga menziesii; assembly: GCA_001517045.1. Taxonomy (NCBI): domain Eukaryota; kingdom Viridiplantae; phylum Streptophyta; class Pinopsida; order Pinales; family Pinaceae; genus Pseudotsuga; species Pseudotsuga menziesii. The sequence continues at coordinate 310,277 of LPNX010369154.1, read as the reverse complement.
CAACGTTCCACCCAACCATAGGCCGACGTGCTCATCAATATCTCAGCAACACTATCACCCCCGAGCTGGGCATGATTCCCCAAGGAATAAGGGTCACAGCAGGCTTACACATAGCGAAGGTTACAAAAAACAGCCAAGTCAACACAGTTGGGTTTATCAGGCCATCAAGAAGCTAGGAAATGATGAATGCTAAACTGGTGCGCTCATGGAATAGCTAAGGATGCCTACACCAGAGCTAACCTGACTTTTAAGACACCCACACACACCTAACACCAGGAATCAGTCCCTTCTCTGCTACACAGTCCCTCATGCCCTGACTTCCCTTGCTAGTGCTCTTCCGGGGTTGTGGAGAAGAAATCCAACCATCTAAATCTCTATGTGTTGCTCCCAAACCCAGGTTTCTCAAGCATACCTAGCCTTCAATCCCACTCCACATAGTCCGAAGACCAACCACTGCATACCTGCATTAAAAAAATCATTTCACAGCTCTGTGAAGAAAACCAAATGAAACAGGGTGACAACCCAAAGATGGTGAATGCAACTCAATCCAAACAAGGTGGTTCAGAGTTGTTCTTGGCCCTATCATGGCCAAAATGACTCAGCATCAACCCAAAAGATACTTGCACACAAAACAACCCGAAACCAAGGGAAGAACAACAACCCCAATCTCACAATGAAGCAACGACAGCATTACACAGTTTGCAAATGGGAAAGATGCCAACTCCCAGCATTGATAGGGGAAAACACATACGTAGACCACAAATCGGTAGGGGAAAAATTACACAACCGAAATTGTGCCTCTCAAGCCGCTCTTCAAGCTCATCGCAGGAGAACACACCCCCGACCTGCACCTGAGGTAAAACAATACTCCCTGTGTGAAAGGGGAAAACTTGTGTAGACTACAATCCGCCAAAGTTCGAGAGTCGACCCTGCGACTGCCTATGTGAGATGAACAAGAAAAAACTGCGAGTGGAAGAGTGGAGAGAGTGGTGACCGTCCCCTACCCTCCGCGTGAGAAGAGCGAGCCTGCTGGTGGAGTGTACATGGGGCAAATACTGGCAATATTGCCACCCACCACTTCCCATCCATAACTACTCCCAACTAACAATAAGAGTTTTAAATGGGTGGTTGACACATGGAAATCTCCCAATGGCTCTAAGGTTTAACACTCCCCCCCTTTATCCTTAGGAAAACCATTCCCTTTTCATTAACGTTGCACCGTCGTAGCTAGCTGTAGGTTCATTTTAATTAATGTGCATATTTAAATAATGCCAAAATATAATGTGCTAGATAGCATGATATACCATCATCAACAATCCCAATTGCTGAAACATAACACAACCAAATCGATGGTGGGGATTTTTCCTATAGCTCCACACCACAATTAATTACAACATATACATCATGTATCTTTTAATGCAACCGAGGTCAAAACCAGGGATATTACAATAGGGTAAGCTGGCTTATATCAGGCTAATTGTCATTCACATAGGGTGCAGTGTACTTTTTGTCACCAGATAATGGGTTGTCTAAATTCAGTTACCGTCTCTATTCTGATCAATGGGTCAGTCTCTAGTTTTTCCAAACCCGCTGGAAGGCTTAGAAAAGGATGCTTGTTATCACCTCTAATTTTCCTCATAGTTGCAGAAGGTCTAAGACAAATGATTATTGATAAATGAAGCAATTAAGAATGAAGCTGTAAAAGGAATAAAGACTGAGATACAAAGGACTCTGTCTCACTTACATTTTGTTGATGATGTCTTACTGTTTGGGAATGGTACTTTAAGGGAAGCACTAAACAGTGAAAAGTAAGGAGATTCTAGATTTATATGTAAGGATACTAGGATGAAAATTAATACCTAGAAATCTGCAATTTCTTTCAAAAGAGTTCAATAGATGCGCAAATATATTATAGTTGGAATCTCTTCCTTTCAGAGCATTGAGTTCAACAAAGGTTTCAAATACCTTGGGTTTATGCTCAAGCCAATTGAATTGGGTTATAGAAACTGAATCTGGTTATACCAAAAAGTGGAAAAAGGTATTCACAACTTGGTGCATATAGTGTTTGTCTATTGGTGGAAGTGTGACATTAGTCAAATCTGTTCTAGAAGCTATCATGATTTACTGGCTCTCAATAGCATACAACCCAATGGGCATGCTTGAGTAACTGGGAAAAAATGTTTTCATTTTTTATGGACAGTTAGAAAGGAAAACAAAAAATCAATCACTCTGGTCAAGTGGAAGAGAATGGTGAAGCCAAAGGAAGCAAGTGGTTAGGGTTTTAAAAATATAATTATTTTGAGAAGGATTTATCTACAAAAATTATGGAGGCTACTCAAGGGTAAAGGCTTGTAGCACAATGTTATCTTAAAAAATACTTGAACCCAATAACTCGAATATCTACAGGGCATTGGATTCCTATGAAAGTTGGAGATGGAAAAAGGGTAAGGCTGGGACTCAATCCATGGCTTAGATGGCGGGACAATACCACATTCCCAAGGAACTGATAAATAGATCGAGAAGTCAAGGCAATTATGTAGTAGCCAATGCAGCAGATCCTGTGGTTAACAAACTTTTGGCAGCAAAGATGGAAGAGTGCAGAGGTATTAGATATCGAAGGAATGTTGGAGAAACAATGGAAAGGATTTACTAACAGACTATCACCAGCTCATATCCAAATAAGGTTGGGCGTGGACTCTGGTATAGTCCAATAACCCAGCAAATAGAAAGTTCACTGCAAAGTTAGGATACAAGGCCATGTTTGAGGAAGAAATGAGAAAGAAGCATACTGGGGGAGCAAAATCTCCAAAGTAAGGGCACCATAGAAATCTAGAATCTTTATGTGATGTGTCTCTCTTTTGCAAAATAAGATCTCAAATAGTACAGAGCAATTCCCTTGATAGTGTCCTGGGCTATTTGGTTAGAAAGGAATACAAGTATATAGAAGGTAAGGTTTCTCCTCCATTTCAAGTACAACAGAAAATAAAATTTTTATTTGATTGAATCACAATGGGTACCAATACTTCAAAACCAAGAAGGATAGGAGACTTGGAGGTAGATAAGTCAAATCCCTGGGCATTTTTCCATGGATCTTGTCAAGACAGGCCTAGAATACAGGGAGCAGGAAGAGTAATCTACCTTTCATGTACGCACAAAATATCCTTTAGAGGAGGTTTAGGGAAGGCACAAATAATAAAGGCAGAATGGAAGGCATTGACGATACTATAGAGATTGGAAAATGAACAAGGCATCTCTATTGTCTAGGTGATAGAGGAATCAAAACTTTTTATAGACTAGAAAAAAGGTTCCTTTGGTATGCAGAATCTTCCAGAGAGCTAAACATGGAAGCACGCATACAGTCCAAAAAAACACTGGAGCTATTAGATGATACAGGAGATTAATGAAGAGGAAGCTGGATCAACCTAACATTTTCTTTGAGATCCCTGTATACTGTTGGATACATTAATCATGCTTCTTTTTATTTGTGTTACTAGCTGTTGTAACCTTTACAGGTTTTCTTATGGTGTTGCTGAAGAATGGGCTCAATCCCATGCCAGTTTTTGGTTATTTTGTGATAAAGGTTGGATGTTATGTAATGGTAGTTTTGATGCCCGTGGACTTTATTTTTGTTGTCAATAGGCTTATGAAGTATCACTCTAGTTTTTTCATGCTGGAGATGAGCACCAGACANATATATATATATATATATATATATATATTATGGTTTAGAAATAAATTTACATAATTATATATATAATTTGCAAATTTAATGGAAAATTTCACTAAGCATTTTCTATACAGTTAATTTCACAAGTGGCCAGTTTCTCAGCGTATGAAAGCAATTGAAATATTTACGGCTTTATCCATTCACTGAAGAGAAATTGATTATAATCTAAGGCAAAAACCTTACTTTACACTGATGGTTCCCTTCATATTCTTGCCTAGAAAAACTATGGGTAAATGGAAGGTCATAAAGAAATGGGATTATTTCAAAGATGAAATCATATTGATGAGATCTAACTAGATGGCCTTGTAGAACTTCCTACTATTACAAACCCAACTTCTGAACCACAACTTGAGAGTTACAACTACATGGAGAGTGCCTTAATCATGGATCTAGAAGATGTCAAACATAAAGACTCAAATTGTTGACATTACTTATTAGTGACCAGTCACTAATGATCCATGTCTCATGGGTAAATTCCAATGAGCACGTTTTTTATTATTTATGAGTTCAAATATATAACTAGAGTATTAAGTTTAAATCATTAAATCTAAAATTTTGAAAAATAGACCATGAATGTCAAAAATGGAAATGCAGATGTGACATACTCTAATACATTTTCAATTGAATAGTTTTCTTTTTTGATGGGCATAGTTAGCGTGCAGTTTTAACATATGTATATTAACAGTACCAGACAATAGTATCACATTTCCAGAAAGTACAATAACTGCATAAAAGATTATAAAATGATAATTTGCAAATTGGTAATTGCAAAATCATGAACTAAGTCGATATATTTTTTGAAACGGTATTCGATTTTTTGACCCCTCAGAGATTTCCAGTGGAAGTGTTGGGAATATTGAGTGTAGCATCATTGGCATTGTTGCAATGGGTGGTTGGTTTTATTTCTCACATTGAATTTCCCGGCCAATTGAGTTTCAAACATAGAACTGATAGATTTAGCAGTAATAAAAAAAAATTGGTATTTTCCATCAGAGATCTTAATGGCCGATAGGGATGGGGTTCTAGTTTTAATGCACAACAAGATAAATTCTGGGAACAGATAGGTCTTAGGTACAAGGTGTTGGGATAGACCAGAGCCCCAGAAAGGGGTTGTATCACAGTTTTAAAAGAAAAGGCTATAACAGGCCATGATCAGCTTCCAGGAGGAGGTAGCTGTTAGGGTAGGCGAAACGATATTTACAATACTGTCAATGAAGGGAGGGATAGCAGGAGAAGAGACATCACTGGTATCTGAGTGGAGGCTAAATTACCGGTATGAGGTGCTCTCAAAGGAGGTAGAAGTCTTCTTTTTATTTGGGATGTTTCAAAGGATGCAGGAAAAGTGAAGTGTTATAAAATAGTTAAAACTCATCCCGATGGTATTATCAGCTCCTTGATTATCAAAAAAACTACCACCTAGATAAAATTGATGATTAAAAAAGTGGTGTGATTCTTAAATGGGAAAAATGGCATATATTTACATAAATATACATACAATATTTTTTGGCTTCCATTTCCTGGCTCCTAGATATAGATTGACTGGGACTTTCAGCATCCATCTATGTGGTATTCGATGGTGGGATCTCGGTGAAAGACTTATTCATCTAGAAACATTGAATTCCCCAAGTTCCTCTAGACATATTTCCAGGAGATTCACGCTTTCCATCCATTTCATATCCACCACATCCACAACAATGAAAAAAAACATGAAAAAGAGAAGGCAATCAAGAAAATAATAGAAGGAAACAAACCTGAAGGTATAAACATTGCTGCCATTCTGGAGGCAATCAAGACTCAACATGAATCTCAATACAAATATTTGACAGTTTCAATTTCTATCCACCGACACCAATCTCATCATCATGTTTATAATTGCATGAATTACAACTCGATTTACTCTTCACCGTAAGGTAGGGTTGTGATTTCCATGATGGGGAAAGGGTTACATTTTTGGTGGCCACGGCCTCAGCCTTTTATTTCCCTGATATATAAATTCCCTGATCCATTCTCAACTCCTCTTGTCTCCACTGACACCATTTCCCTCTTCACCTCATTGCATAAAAACCATCCACCATGATTTGCAATAGGGCATCCATCGTTATCTCGGGATATTGTTCTATTCTGTGGAATCTTTTGCATTCTATAGGTTATGTTAGAAATCCAAGTGTAATACATTAAGCAAAATGGCCATGTAGAATCATTATTGGTATAAACATATTGGTGTTAGAGCAGTAAAATGATTTTAAGGGTATATTATGATTTTAAGTATTTTTAATAATATAAATAATGTTAATTTTAATTTGTGATTACTTTCATTTTTTTAAGGTATTTAGTTTTATACAAAAACATGGCTAGCCAATAAATAAAAACTTTAAATTTTCAAATATATGTCTCCAATAATTTACATAAACATGATAAATGTGCTTCACACCAAGATATCTTCTGGAATATACCCCAAGTCAACCCCTTCTTATATAGTTCCATCCACCGCAACAATTTGGTTTTTAGAGGAGTAGTGGTTTTTCACAAAGGAATACACCACTTTCTCTACTTCTTAGTCCTTATTCAAGAACATGGCCTTGCATTGAAGGCTTGTAGTATAATATCTAGTATGTTTCCATGACTAGACCAAGGTATCTTCCTACTCCTTTAAGTAAATGAAACTCAATTTCAACTTGTCAATAAAAGTGTTTCATTTTTTAGCTCCATGTCCATCTAAACCCAACAAACCATCTTCAATATATCACCTATCTTTCCAAAAATGAGCTCTGTTTGAGGCTACAAAATAAGAAAATTACACATTATATGCATGTTATTATTCCATGTTTTATGGCTATATATATATATATATATCCCTTGTATATAGGCTAATATCAACCTAACTAAAACTATATGTCCTATCTAATAAAAATAACTCTATTAGCTCAACAAAATTTGTGTCACTTCCTTTAAACGTAAAATGTTTGACATATATTACCTATAAAGCATAATATGCTCACATAATAATACAAAATCAATCCCAAAGTGTGCAAAAGAAATCAATAATACTAATGGTCTCTACATACAATGCTTATTCATTTTCCTTGTTCCCTCCACACATAGTATCAAAAATGAAAAAAGACAAATGGGGAGGAAAAGGGTGTACAACCATAAATAGATATCATAAAAGGAATCATATCCAACCCCCTAATCCCAAAACCCCTAACCCCATAACCTTTAAATTGCCTAACCTTGAATCCCTTAAACCCTAACCCCCTATACCCCTAAGCCTCTAATCCACCTAAATGTAACCCCCTAACCCTAGCTAACCCCCCTAACCCCTAAATCCCCTAACCAATAAATCTCATAATGTGACCATAGTGACAATCTGTGTATTTTATGCACATATATACTAATCAACTAGCATAAACAATTAACAACTAACATCTCATGTAACTAACATAAACAATGAAGTATTATACTAATATATGTATTCAATGCACCTACCAAGCTTGCATGGACAATTCATGATGCACCATAACACATCATTTAATAAAAAATATGAAACTTGTAGTCAACATAAAAAGGAAAATGAATAGAAAAATAACAAGGAGAATTTCATTCCAACAAGAAAACCATTTTTTCTTGCATTTCCTCTCGTAGAATTTCCCCCTCTATTATAATGCATGGATTTCATTTATAGACATTATGCCTCTATTAGTCTCAATAGAAGAAGAACACTTACATTTGCATTCAAAATTTATTTAGTGTCTCAAACTCAACATTGCATGTCCTCCAAGCACTTACGAATCTTGACAGGATTATCTTTTGAGTTGAGAACAAGAACTCCATGTTATTGATGGATCTTTGACATCACTCAACAATGATGAAGGGTTTCATTTTGCTCCTCCTTTAACCAAATATATAGAGAATCAATGGATTTGGTTTTATAAATTAGGAATAATATAAAATTTAATTCATTTGTGTTTTATATAATAAATTTTGTTTTATATAAATATAATATTTGTTTTAATGATATTTTTGTTGTAGTAGTGTATATAATAAACATGGATCGAGGACGTTGGCCGAGAAGAGTTGTGCACATTGTAAATACGGTGGGTGGTGACGTGAGATGCAAAATTTACCTAACCACTAATGCATAAAGGATTTTTAACTTGATAGTGATAAGAAGAAGCTGACACTACATTATACGTATCATATTTTGCAAGGTCATGCCTGTAAGAGGTCGAGGAATCAAAAAATTTACCTGAAACTCTGAGATGGGGTCAGGCCTCTACCTTTACTACATATGGATCTGAGACTGGTTATGGGTCAGCACCCAAGTTTAATTATAATTTAGTCTTTGATTGTTTAAAATATTGCTCTTGGTGCTTCCACTAGTTCAATTATTATTGGATCAACTGCTACGATGTTTAAAGGATTAACTGATCCTGGTGAAGCTATGTTGATTGGTGTAACGTCTAGTTCGACTGTCACATATCCTGATAGTTATGTTAAAGTTAGAAAATCACCTCAATATGGGACTTGGGACTCTTACATTGAAGGATTAACAACTAGCTATGATGCTTCTAGGTATTGATATGGTACTGGTTCTAGTACCTAATTCGTAATTGTAGGAACCTAATTTTCTTTTGGCATGCGCTTAATGCAAGTTTGCTTCAATGCTGTAGCGGGAATAAAGATGGTCAATAGAAAATTCATTTGATTTCTTTGTTGGATCTCTAAAGATCGAGGTGAGTTGCACCAATATTACTAATAGAAGGTAGACAATTTACAAAAATTACTAAATTGTAACACTTCATTTTCATAGTTACAATTTTCCATGACACAATAAAAAATGACTAATTCATATTCTTATAACTAGTCATTTTTTATGCCATGACTAAATTAGTCATTTATGTTAGTCATTTTTAACTCTGTCACTTATTATCTAGTCATATTTGTTAACTAGTGACTAAATTAGTCGTTAATTTTAGTCATTTATAGTTGGGTCAATCAAAATTGCTCATATTTAGTAGTAAATCACTTAAAAAACATCTGGTGACTATAATTTTTAGTCACATAGTAGCTAATTCCTCATTTTGTACTAGTGTCAGATCTCAATATCTTGATCTTTTGGCCATATGCATTCTCAATCAAGGCCTTCAATTCAGTAAATTTTTCTAAGACTTCCGACTACTTTTTAATAAAAAAGACCCATGTATATCTGGAAAAGTCATCAATGAAATTCAAAACGTACCTTGATCCATTCATGGATGTGATAGGCATGGTACCTCTGATATCAGAATGTATCAGTCCCAATGCATGATGCTCAGCTTACATTCCCTCGATCGAACTTATGCTCAGGGTGATTTCCAACAACACAGCCCTTGCAAATTTCAGTGGTAGCTTTGATGACTGGGAGGCCTTCAACCATAGAATTCTTCTGTAATTGCTGCAAGTATTTGAAGTTCAGGTGGTCGAACCTCTCATGCAACAGTATACTAACTTCATTTCCATGAGTCAGCAATGCGATGGGATTTGCATCTGCTAGAAACTGACAACACAGTCTCACAAAGAATACAGACAAATATGCATAAAATTGGAAAAATGGTGCTGCAATGGAAGTAGAATCTCTATATAATCAATGAATAATTAATAATACAATACAATAATCATGCAATATGCATGAATGCCAAGACAATTCAAATTCCCAAGGAGGTCATTCAAATTGAATGAATGGGTGTAGCTTAACTGACATCATATAGTGCTCCTCTAATGTCAATTAAGTCAATAAAAATTAGGATAGTGGTTTAACAAGGCCAAATTGGCAAAATTAAGTGTGCATGGTGGGTAAATGTCTCCAACACCCTACCTAGGGGGGGTATATTTTTCGGTCTCCAATGATGAGAAGGAGTCTCTTTCAGCCATCATGTGGTTAGAAGCTCCAGAATCTATCAAGAGTGCTTTGGACTTCGAAGTGCTTGCCATGAGGGCATGACCTCTTTCATGTTGTGGTTTCCGATCTTGCTGATCTCTCCTCTGAAATATTTCCAAAAGATTGATGTGATTTCTCTCAAGGAGAGAAGTAGCTTCATAAAATTTCTTTTTCATGCAGGCGTGTTCAGGATGGAAGCCCTTCTCGCGGTATGAAAACTTGACTTTTTCCTTTCCATGATGCCCTTTTCCTTTGTTCTTCTTCGAGCCGGAAGGCTCTTCATGCTGCTGGTTTTGAACTTTAGGCTTAGGAGCTTCGAATTTGGTTTTTGGGTTCTTTTGCTGCTTTCCTTTACCCTTCAGATCTTTAGGCCCTGAGACATGGAGGGCTTGATCATGGGAGGATTTGATGATCCCCATCTAAACAAGATTATCATGTTCACTTGTTAGGGACTCAATGAAGGCATCGAGAGAAGGCATCTTCCATCTAGGGGTTGTGAACTTCCCCACACGGAATGTAGAGACAAACACTGAATAAATAGCTCCAATTTTGGAGAGTATGGAGAGTATGAGCTGATCATCCTCCTTCTCCACCTTAATTGCTTCAACAGTAAGACAATGTGCTTGAACTTTGTGAAAAAATCATTTAAGGTATCGAAATTGCAAGGCTAGAGAGACATCTAATAATCTGTCACAGAAATCTAGGGACTAAACACAATTCTCATCAAAGATTAATAACAATAAGGCATTGTAGCGTCCCCGACCCTACGACTAGCGAGGAGGACACTACCATGGCGTTAACCGTCCAGGCTACCAGCCTCATGAACATGTGAATTCATAAAAATGCTAAAACAGAATGCATTGAAGTAGAACATACACAGATGCAATTATTTATCATACACAGCAGAAACAACATTCATTCAACAAGCATTCATTCAACATGTTCATCATAGTCATTAACATTAAATAAGGCTGCAGAAGTAAAATAGACAAGGTTACTTATCTTATAAGATCTCGTTCCGCAACCAGCTACGTCATTGCAACGTTCCACCAAACCATATGCCAGCGTGCTCCTTAATCTCTCAGCAACGCTACCACCCCTGAGCTAGGCATGATTATCCAAGGAATAAGGGAACAAGCAGACTTACACATAGCCAAGGACACACAAAACACAGCCAAGCCAACACAGTTGGGTTTATCAGGCCATCAACAAGATAGCCAAGCCAACATGGTTAGGTTTATCAGGCCATCAAGGGGTTGGGAAAGGCTAAATGCTAAGCTGGTGAGCTCATTACGGAGCCAAGAACACCTATACCAGAACTAGCCTAGCTTCTAAGACACCCACACGCACACCCAACACAAGGAATCAGTCCCTTCTCTGCTACACATTCCCTCAGGCCCTGCGTTCCCTTCCAGTGCTATTCAGGGGTTGTGGAGAAGAAATCCATCCCTCTAGCTCTGTCCATGTGGTTTCCAGCCACCAGGTTTATCAAGCAAACCAAGCCCCCATCCCTGCTCGGCCAACATAGTCCGAAGACCAACCATTGCACACATGCAATCAATCAGTTGTTACAGCTTAACAGGGAAAACGAATCCCAAGTGAATTACACGGTCCCAAACATATCAGTGAACACAGCTCACAACATGGGGAAAACAATGGCCTGTCCTGGGCAACAAAGCCACCAGGGAGACTTACCCAAACCCCAAAATACAGAGGGAAAAACATATGAATGAGCCACAAATCAGTAGGGAAAAACTTACACACAGTCCCTGAACGTAAAATGGCTCTCCACAGGAAAAATCGTGGGTGATAATGACCAAACGGCTCCCATCTTGCGGCGTGAATAGTGACAGTGTAGAACCCAGTGCATGAGAGAAATTTGCACCAAATCCTAATTATAGATTGGAACACACTAGACTCCTCTGTGTGAGAATGCAACCGATAGTGGAGGCAACTCCTCCCTCCCGGCCATGTGAGACCAAAACAGAAAATACCTGTGCATGAGAGGATGAATAAACAACGGAGAGGATGCACAATAGTCGAGAGTGCATGAGTGTTTTTCAGCACCATCATGGAGAGAATGCAATAATGAGTCCACTGGAGTGATGGTGGTGGTTTTCTTTTACCATTGTGAAGTCAATAGTGGGTGGAGTGTGCGTGTGGGCAAGGACTAACAGTCTTGCCACACTCCACTCCCAGCCATAACTTCCCCAACTACCAGTAGCAATTCTTAATGGTGGTGGTTGGATAAAACAAGGAAAGATGACACATGGATTTTTCCCTCATTTCCCAAGGTTTGACATTTTCCCCACCCTTATCCTTGTGAAAATCATGCCCCCTTCTTAATTTAGTTGCCGCAAACGTAGCTGATTGGGTTATTTAATTAAAGATGCATATTTACATGATGAAAAAACTCAATATGTATGCCGCATGCCCCAATATACCATCAATGACAAATTTAAATCCAAAACATAGCATAACCAATCAATGGTGGGGCCTTGGCCTTTAACTCCACACCATGATCATTTACAATATATACATCATATGCATCTAATGCAACGGGGTCAAAACCAGGGTGTTACACGCATGAAAATGGTGTACTTATGCTACAAAATGAGTAGTCCCTCTGTATATTCACACAAATAAGGAGTAATACAATAGAATGATCAAGCTGCAATCATGAATGACAAAGCAATTCAAATTCCCAAGGAGGTAATTCGAATTAAATGAGTGAGTCTAGCTTAATTGAATGCAAGCCATAGTCAACACTCTAGTTAACCACTAATCAAAACCCTAATTGACTCAACTAAACCCTAATTGAAGTTGTAGTGCAATAAATGACTGAGTCTAACTGAAAGTAGGTCAGACACATGTCATAGCAATCCAACCAACAAGTTGTAGCACTTCAATGACTCCAATGAACCCTGATGAGGTTAACTGAAGTGTAACTGCACATCAGAAGTGGTTGGAGGCACCTCTGTTGACTCCAATTCATTAAATAATCAATAAATAATCAATTTAGTGAAGGAGGGTGCCTTCACTACTCTATTTAACTAATTGTAACCATCAGTTAGCAATATTGGGCATTAATGACACTCAGATCACCCCCGGAGTGCTCCAGTTAGCCTCCCCAAATGTAGAAGAAGGCTAAGTTAGCATCCTTGACTCAAGGTAGGCATGGGTGTGATCTAGATGATGTCATCTATTGCTCCTCTAATGTCAATTAAGTCAATAATACTTAGGATAGTGATTTAACTAGGAAAAATTGACCAAAAAGAGTGTATATGGTGGTAAATGTCTCCAACACCCCCCCTTAAGCTATACTCAGGAGGAGTTATAAAACATAAACTACATAAAATGCTAGGGTCCCGGAAACTAAGGCCAGAGGTCACCCTATACAATGCTGAAACTGAAACAATGCTCAAAAACAAACTAAGTGAGGAAAAGAGGGAAAACCCAATGGGAAAAACCGCCCTCAATATGAACACTAAAAGTAGTCTGATCACCCTGATGAACTCACCTCCAATAGTGAACAAAAGTGAACTTCTTTTCTGAAAATCTCTTGGTGAATATGTATGCAATATTCTCATCAGTCGGGCAGTATTGCAGAGTGATGGTTTTGTCATGCACCCTGATATAGTGCATGTGGATCTCTACATGCTTTGTCCTCTTCCTGATAACTAGATCTATGGATATCTTAATATCACTTTGATTGTCACAAAAGAGGACAGTGAACAAAGTACTACCAAGATAAAACTCTGAAAGAATTCCTTGCAACCAGACTACTTGGATGCAAGCATTCACCACTCCTCGATACTCGACCTCTGCTGAAGATAGTGCTATGGCAACCTGATTTTTGTTAGACCAGAAAATGGGGCCACCACCAAACATGAATACATATCCGAAAGTAGAATTCCAATCAATAGAATCACCCACCCAATCGGAATCTGTGTATCCAACCGGCTCTAGCTCGGAGTCTGCAACATAGTGAATGTCTTAGGTCCTAGTTCCTTGAATATACTAAAGGATCCTCTTGGCTGCCTTCCAATGAATATCATGAGGCTGATGCATGTATCTTGATACAGCATTCATAGCATAACAGATATCAGGCTGAGAATGTGTCAAGTACAACAAGCTACCAATCAGTTGTCGATAGATAGTGCAGTCCATCGGAGGTGTGTTTTTTCCTTCTTCAAGGCTGACCCCTGAAAGAAAAGGGAATGGTGCAGGCCTACATTCAGCCATGTTAAACTTGACTAATAGGTCTGATATGTATTTGTACTGACTGACCATTATCCCATCATATTTTTGCTCAATTTTGAGCCCCAAAAATTGTTTTAGGAGCCCCAAATCACTCATTTCAAAGGCATTGTGGAGAGTAGTTTTGATGGATGAAATGGAAGCAACTGTGTTACCTGTGATCAGTAAGTCATCAAAATATAAAAAAATAATAATCAAATTACCATCAGAAAGCTGTAAATAAACATTTGGATCTGATCTACACCTTTGGAAGTTTTGCGAGAGAAGAAAAGCATCCATCTTGGAATACCACTCTCTTGAAGCCTGTTTTAACCCGTATAGTGACTTCTTTAGCTTACAAAACAAATATGGATCAGAGATGCAGCCCTTATTCTGCTTCATGTATATCTCTTCATGAATATCTCCATGAATAAAGGCTGACTTAACATCCATATGATGCACTTCCCAGTGCTTAGATGCCGAAATTGCCAAAACTAGGCGGATGGAGTCCATTTTTGCAACCAGTGCAAAGGTCTCATGGTAGTCCACACATTGGAATTGAGAGAAACCTTCTGCCACCAGCCTTGAATTATATTTGTAGGTGCTTCAATCAGCAGTAACCTTGATCTGAAACACCCACTTGCATTGAACCAATTTCCTTCCCAGAGGAAGAGAAACTAGCTCCCAAGTAGTGTTTTTCTGAAGAGAATTCATCTCTTCATCCATGGAAACTTTCCATCTCGGATCCTTCCGAGAATGGTAGTAGGATTTTGGGTATGAACTAATCATCAGATAACAAGTTTCATACAGCAAATTATTAGGACAAGAGAGTGTAATACCTGCTCTTTTGAAATCAGACCGGGTTCTCCTTGGATCATCTGGATTTCCAATGTTATCTCATGTGGAGGAGAGTGTCTGTCGGGCACATGTGGGAAGATGATTTTGTACTTCAGGTTCTGATTCAGAATATGATGTTTGTTGCACACTGATATCAAAAATCAGAGGATCCAAATCAGGGTCATCTCCCCCAATTTCATCATCCAAATATTTGAATAGAATAGGAAGGAAATTCAGCAGTTTTCTCCTTCACTAGTTCCACCTCCTGAAGAGGCTCATCGAACTTGACACTCCTTTCAATGATGATTTGTTTTGTTTTAATATCTAGTAGCTTGAAACCTTTTTATTCATCAGAATACCCAATAAATAGAAATTTGATGCTTTGCGGTTGCAAAGCCCTTCTTTTATTAAGTGGAATTCGGGCCCATGCAGTGGACCCAAACACCCATATATTCAACACATTCGGCTTGTGTCTGAAGTATGCTTCGAAAGGGGTCTTCCCTTTCATAGATGAGTGTGGAACCCTATTCTAAATGTAAGCTGCATCATGCATGGATTCAGCCCACAAATTTGCAGCCAACTTCTTTGATTCCAACATACAGGTGGTCATCTCCTTGAGAGACCGATTCTTCCTTTCCGTTACTCCGTTCTGCTAGGGAGTGTAGGGAATTGAATGTTGGACCTGAACACCACTTTGGGAGCATATGTGCAGAAAATAATTAATGACATACTCCCTGTCATTATCAGATCTCAAGATATTGATCTTAATCCTAGAGGCATTCTCAATCAAGGCGTTCAGTTCAGAGAGTTTTTCACATACTTCAGACTTCTTTTTGAGAAAGAAGATCTATGTGTACCTTGAAAAATCATCAATAAAGGTGAGAATATACCTTGATCCATTCATGGATGTGACAGGCATCGGACCATTGATATCAGAATGTATTAGCCCCAATATGCATGTAGCTCAGTTTTCCTTCCCCCGATCGTACTTGTGCTCAGGGTGTTTTCCAACCACACAGCCCTTGCAAATTCTAGTGGTTTCCTTGATGACCGAGAGGCCTTCAACCATGGATTTTTTCTATAATTGATGCAAATATTTGAAATTTATATGGCCAAACCTTTCATGCCACAGCCTACTAACTTCATTTCCATGAGTTACCAAAGTGGTGGGCTTTGCATCTACCATAAAGTGAGAGAAATCATAGGATTTTGCATGATGGTTTGCAAGGCCTTTAGCAATGAGTTTCCAGGATGCAAGTTCCATTATCTCAACATAATTTGGGATGAAAGAAACTCTCTTAGGCACTCTTGTATGTGTCATATGATAGACACTAAGGATATTTGATGCTAGAGATGATACATACAAAACATCTGAAAAATAGCCATTCTAAAGATCAACCGTACCTTGTCCTTCTGAAATGATGGTGGAGTCATCTCCCATGTGGATGGGGATGGCTTTTCTGGTCTCCAAGGATGAAAAGGAGTCTCTTTTATCCATCATGTGGTTCAAAACTCCAAAATAAATCATGAGTGCTTTGGACTTCGAAGTGCTTGCCATGAGGGCATGACCTTTTTCATGTTGTGGTTCCCGATATTGCTGATCTCTGCTCTGAAATATTTCCAAAAGATTGATGTGATTTCTCTCAAATAGAGAGGTAGCTTCATCAAGATTCCTCTTCATGCAGGCATGTTCAGGGTGGAATCCCTTCCCACAGTATGAACACTTGAATTTTTCCTTTCCATGATGCCCTTTCCCTTTGTTCTTCTTTGGGCCGGAAGACTCATCATGTTGCTAGTTTTCAACTTTAGGCTTAGGAGCTTTGAATTTAGTTTTTGGGTTATTCTACTGCTTTCCTTTACCCTTTAGATCTTTGGTCCCCAAGACATGGAGGGCTTGATCATGGGAGGATCTGATGATCCCCATCTAGACAAGCTTATCATGTTCACTTGTTAGGGACTCAATGAAGGCATTGAGTGTAGGCATATTCCATCCAGGGGTTGTGAGATTCCCCATAAAGAATGTAGAGACAAAAATTGAATAATTAGCTCCAAGTTTGGAGAGTATAGCGAGGATGAGCTGATCATCCTCTTTCTCCACTTTTCATTGCTTCAACAGTAAGACAATGTGCTTGAGCTTTGTGAAAAAGTCATTCAAGGTCTCGAAATTGGAGGGCTGGAGAGACATCAATTCATTTTCAAGCTGGTAAAATCTCAAATCATCCTGCTTTCCATACAAGGCTTCCAATTTATCCCAAATTTTGTTTGGAGTCTTCAATCCCAAAAGATGGAAAAGAAGATCCCGGGAAACAGAGAGGCACAAGAATCTTAATGCTTCATCCTTCTTGTTCAAGAATCTAGATTCATCTATTGTAGAACCAGGCTCTTCTTCAGTGTCCATGGTGACCCTATAGAGTCCTCTGGAGCATAGATGGATCTCCATGTCTCCTTTCCATGAGTGTAAATTGAATGGATTCAAAAGATCTACAGAAGAAGTCATCTGAATCTGCTGGAGCGAATGCTTTCACCTGTCAAAAACCTGAAAATCACAACAAAAGGGGCAATGTAAGGTTAGATAGACTGCACATTTTAGGCTTTCATCACACCCAGCATAGTCAATCAACCAATATTGATTAACAAGTTCTTTACTTGGGGTATTAAGTGGTAAGCCTTAGCTTCTGGTGCAGTGCTGGATTTTTGAGCTATTGCTCAATTTTCATGCAAGATCTGTCAAAAACCTTGTTTTTGAGAGATCTGAGATTTGTCCCACTGTGAGCTTTGATACCATAATAATCTATCATAGTAATCTAGGGACTAAGCACAAGTCTCATCAAAGATTAATAACAATAAGGCATGAAAATGGTGTAATCATGCTACAAAATGAGTAGCAGCTCTGTACATTCACACAAAGAATGAGTGATACAATACGATGATCATGCTGTAAGCATGAATGACAAAGCAATTCAAATTCCCAAAGAGGTCATTTGAATTGAATGAGTGAGTCTAGCTTAACTGAATGTAAGCCATAGTTAACACTCTAGTTAACAACTGATCAAAACCCCAATTGACTCAACTAAACCCTAACTGAAGTCAAAGTGTAATAAATGATAGAGTCTAACTAAAAGTACATCAGACACATGTCATAGCAAGCCAACCAACAAGTGGTAGTGCTTCAATGACTCCAATGAACCTTGATGAGGTTAACTGAAGTGTAACTGAACATTAAAAGTGCTTGGAGGTGCCTTTGTTGACTCCAGTTTATTAAATAATCAATTTAATGAAGGAGGGCTCCTTCACTACTCTGTTTAACTGATTATAACCATCAGATAGCAATATAGGGCATTAATGACACTCAGATCACCCCTGGAGTGCTTCAGTTAGCCTCCCCGAATGTAGGAGAAGGATAAGTTAGCCTCCTTGACTGAAAGTAGGTGTGGGTGTGATCTAGGTGATGTCATCTAGTGCTCCACTGATGTCAATTAAGTCAATAATACTTAGGATAGTTGTTTAACTAGGCCAAATTGACCAAAAAGAGTGTGTATGGTGGTAAATGTCTCCAACAACATCAACTAGTTTTCAAGCTGGTATACTCTAAAATAATCATGTTTTCCATACAGGGTTTCCAATTTGTCCCATATTTCCTTTGGATTTTTCAATCCCGAGAGTTGGAAAAGAAGATCCTGGGAAACAAAGAGGCATAAGAATATGAATGCTTCATCTTTCTTGTTCAAGAATATAGCTTTGTCTGTCATAGAAGGAGGCTCTTTTTCAGTGTCCATAGTGACCCTATAGATTCGTCTAGCACATAGCTAGATCTCCATGTCTCCTTTCCATGAGTGGAAATTGAATGGAGTCAAGAGTTCTACGAAAGAAGCCATCTGAAATTGCTGGAGCGAATGCTTTTCACCTGTTAAAACCTACAAATCACAACAAAAGGGGCACCATAAGGTCGGATAGCCTGCACATTTTAGGCTTTCATCACACCCAGCATAGTTGATTAAGCAAGCTTGATCAACAATTCCTTTACTTGGGGTATTAAGTGGTAAGCCTTGGCTTCTGGTGCAGTGCTAGAATTTTGAGCTTTAGCTCAATTTTTCATGCAAGATCTATCCAATTTTTTTTTTTTGAGAAATCTGAGCTTTGTCCTACCATGAGCTCTGATACCATATTAATTTGTCACAGTGGTCTAGGAACTAAAAACACAGTCTCACAAAGAATACAGACAAATATGCATAAAATTGGAAAAATGGTGCTGCAATGGAAGTAGCAGCTCTATATAATCAATGAATAATGAATAATACAATACAATAATCATGCAATATTCATGAATTCCAAGAAAATTTGAATTCCCAAGGAGGTCATTCAAATTGAATGAATGGGTGTAGCTTAACTGACTGTAAGCCATAGTAAACACACTAGTTAACCAACTGATCAAGTGCTGATTGACTCAACTGATTCCTAACTGAAGTCAGAGTGCAATAAATGATTGAGTCTAACTGAAAGTAGCTTAGACACATGTCACTGCATGCCAACTGTTAGCACTCAAAATTTACCCAGGTTGTAGAAGGTACACCCCAAGGTAACAGCAAAACCACTTTAGGAAGAAATTGGTATTCTCTTCTAGAGAGGGATCTCTCAATACAAACTTTACAAGACCAGATGATAAACAATATTTAAAGATTTATTTGTTTGGCTGAAACAATCACATATCCATTGGGCATGGATTCATATGCATATAAAAGATCACAAAGATGTATACACAAGATTTATCAAAGGCAAGGTAATCACATCATTACAGTCATTCCATTGATCAAGGTGAAACAGAAGAGACGAAGAAACAGCCCATCAATACAGAGCGCCTAAGATGAATTCCATATCAACTTTAGTAGAAAAAATCATATAATACCTGAAACGATGAATAGAGCATAAGCATATGAATTCTAATCATCAAACACTATGTCCCAGATATGAAGAAGAAACAGAATGGAGTGTTACACAAAGGAAAGACAATCACATAAAGAAAGAAAATACAGACTGCAACATCAATGATACATGAATCTCTGACCAAATTCTCATGCATTCATTTTTGGTATTCAAAACAAAAAACAGATATGTTCTCCACAAATCACTTCATTCGATGGGTTCCACCCCCATCTCATAAAAAGATACAAATTTATAGATAAAACAATAAGTCTGCCCCCAGCAGATCAATAACAGAATGATCGGCGTGAATTAGAGTTTGTAACTGAATTCCTACACCACTAGGAAGTTGTTACAATTCCATTCCTAATAGATCACAAAGTACAAATCAGCTGGATAACAAACTTTTGGCCAAATAGCTCCACGTTCTTGCCCCATCAGCTCCACGTCTTTGCCCCATCAGCTCCATGTCTTTGCCCCATCAGCTCTTTAGTACCTGACACCTGTTCCTAGGAGGAAAGAATATACTTTGTTTTCCCAAACTGCTCTACAGCTTTCCACTGCTCCGAACTTGGGGTGTCACACTCCATCATCTCCTGAATTGCTACCTCGAGCTCCATATACATTTCAAAAGATCTTTTGGGCAATCTAGCTCTGATGATTGCGAACTTCTGCAAGATTTCGAAGTCTTCCGCCAATATGTCCACAATGGTTTGTCCTGACAGGCTCTTCTCCAAGTTATTAAATTTTGAGTGGTCCATGCGAGCCCGGACCAGCAGGTGATTATAATGTTCTTGTGAGAGCATCCAACCTTTTTCATCCCAGAAGGACAGCAATCCATCTTCGAACAGCTCTCTAAACTCTTGTTTGAACTTATTGACCAGCATAAGCAATTCTTTTGACTTGTCTTGGATAGTCCTCATTAAATGGTGTTTGTTGATGATCTTCTTCACCCACAACACTACTGAGACTCTGTCCTTTATGCCCATGTCCTGCAGCTTCTGGTAAGTCAGTGAATTCAGGAAATTTAATGTGTTCTGAGCTGTAATGAGGGGTCTTTTTTCCATGTGTTCATTTACCAGTTTCAGTCTTTGTTGAGCCGAATCTGTCAGTATACTCAAATCATCAATAAAATTTAGGTAATGTCGGAACTTAGTAATCTCTATAGTCAGGGTATCCCAAAGGATATCTTTCGCCCCCTGAAGAGGGCCTTTCCCAATTCATTTTTCCTTCAGCTCATCGAGCCTTTTCTGTAATTGGTTCTTGTCTTGCAAGATCTGTTTTTTGCTTTCACTTTTTTGGGTTAATTCGGCCTTTACCTTTTCATTCTCGGCTTTCAACTCTTTGATTGCCTCATCCTTTAAACTCACCTGGGACATGGGCACCAATAGATCATCAGCAAAAAAATTATCCAATGGCTTGTCTATGTTTATAATGGACAGATCCTGATCAGTGGGGGTTTGACTCATTAGCTCCTCCATGATTTCCTTCTCGTAGTTTTGGTCCCTTTTCATCACGGATATTTGGGATAGCAGCTCCTCCCGCTCGGCCTCCCACTTGTCCTTCTCCTCCTGCAACTCGACAGCTTTTCCTTTGTATTCCATCATCTCTTGATGGACTTTCTCTTTTTCCTCTTGCAAAGCCATTAATTCAGCCGACTGGACGTGCTCTGAACCTGGGATCTTCAGCTTCTTTTTCAAGACCTAGAGTGCATTGTCTTTCTCCTCTAATAGCCTCTTGACTGCCTGTGTACTGTCTGAACTAGCAATGTCTGTCTGCAGCTTCTTCATCTGAACAGCATTTTCTTTATTTTCTACTTTCTCATGTTTCAACTGGATTTCCAACTTATCTATCAAGACTTGCAATTCATTGATCTTCATCATGGCTTGCAGTAAATCGGAGTAGAGGATATCGCTGGTCTGCTTGTGCAATTGAATCTTGTCCAGAGTGCTGATTTTGTCTAACCAGACTTCCATTTCGGACACCTTCTTGTCATTCACTATAGCCATTTTGAAAGTGTTTTTCTCAGCATCTCTAGCAGAAACTAGAGATGTTTTCGAGCTGTACAAGTTTCTCACCCTTGGGAGCAGATTTCTCATTTCCTCTAGGGACTGCTTCCTCTTTTCCATGTAGCTCGCTTTGAGCTCTTCTTTCGTCTTAAACAAGGGGTTGGACTCTGGACTTTCTACATTACCTTCTAATTCCTTAAAAGAGAATTGATTTATTTGCACGGTCTTCATGGGGACCAAGGAAACTTTTTTGAAAACATTAGACACTTCTTCATCTACAATCTCACCTCCTTCGAGCAGCTTCACCTTTTTATGGGACGCCTCTTCATCCACTTCCATACTCTCGACATCGGGCAAACTCCTCTTAACCGCAACACTAACACCTTCTGTAATTTGGGTTGCTGTGCAAGGCATAGGACGTGTCTCCGCATCAGCCCTGGACTCATCAGTAAACTACAGCAAATTAGCCATCTCAGCTAACCCCTCAACAGCTTGATGCTCAAATGGTTTATTCTTGTTTGCTTGTTTCCTCAGTGAGATCACCTGGTGGGGGTCGTAGTTCATATTTACATCTTTTATGAAATCCATATTCTCCATCAACCTCTCTACAAATGCCAGGGCACCTTTACCTTTAAAAATGAAAGGGCCGACTTTAAATGGAAATTTAATATTCAAAGACTTTCTAAAAGCACCAAAGTGCTCCTCCTCTGACAACAATCTTTGCCTCATGAAATCCAGAGCGAAAATCCTTGGGGTCAAGAAGGATGGTAGCCTATAAGGCTGACCAGTGAAGCCATATATTCGTAGCACTGTGTAACCTCTGTACAGGAACCAGTCCCCCACCCGCTCTTTGGGAGACGACTGCATTAGACATCTCATTTCATCCAGGACACAGGGCAGGTCTTCATCATATAACATCCTGTATATTTCGGACATGATCGAATTGGAAAATTCAACCATGCTGATTTGCTTGGGCAAATCAGAAGAAGATAGAGCACTTAAGAACTTTAATTCAGTAACATTAGAACATAATAACATGTTAAGCAAGTGTGTTTGAAATCTAAAAAACTGGACCTTGGGAAATTCAGTCAACTGGAGGTGGATTGCTTCGGCAAGGTACTCATCTAAATTAAGCACGGGGACTGACTGGGACTTGGGACTTAAATAATTTATTTTTAACAAGAAGCCAAGGATAACATCACCTATATGACAATCGTCATCTAAACCTAACACTTGACAGACCAAAGACATTACCAGTTGCACCTCAGTTCTAAAAATGTGCAAGGGGTAAGGCGAGGAGAGGCCTTCAAGGGACTGACCTTCCTTCAGGATACTTGACAGGAATCGAGAGCGAGCCTCACTTTCAAAATTTTTAAAAACCTCAGCAAGGACAGATTCATTTACAGACTCACGATTTACAGGGTAGCTTTCGGGTAGACTAAGGTTTTCTTGGATGACCGCAGCATTGACTCTACACAGTATTTTGGACGCAGACCGACTGACATTAACCCTCTGAGAGGGAGAATAATTCACCATCCACCATTCAACAAATTTGGGGAAGTGGAGGGTTTGATCCAGGGAGAAATGGTACAAAAAAGACTTGCATACATTCAGAACGTCATTCCCCTGCGAAAAATAAGACCACAATTTCTCTTTGCTGCCGGACACACTCCCTGTGGATAGGAAGGGGTCGCAGACGCCCCTGTGTCTGTCTACCAAAAATTCCTCTCTGTCATCCGGGACCAGACCGGACACGGGAACCTCGCTCTGTTGGTCCATTTCTTAATTTATACTGATAATTGAGCGAAGGAGTTACAGGATTAAGGTCCTACCTGGCTTACTGTGGATGCGTGTGTTCAGAACATGCCTGGTACTGACAACTGGAAGCTCCCAAATTGCCAGGTCCTTTTCTCTGGGTCCCGAGCAAATAAAATAATCATTGGAGAGGTCAACCCTGCCTTTATAGGACCACCCAATTTGCCACATGGACAGCATTTATTTCCGCAACCACCACTTATCTCTAACTGCCGTGCACTTCTATTTTTTGGTTTCATCCACTACCGTAGATCTATCCTGCTTTGATTTTTAGCCCTCGGATCACATGCCACGTATCTCTTTCCGTCGGGCATCTTGGTATTAACCGACGTGCAACTTCGTGCCCCGGAAACGATCACAACCGTTGCTGTGCCGTACCTTCCATTTTTCACCGTTGGATCAAACACCACGTCCCACATTCCGCTGAGCCCTCTGACTTTAATCACCGTGCAACTTTGAGCTCCGGAATCATCCACAGCCCTTGATCTAATATACCTTTATTTTCGAGGCGTTGGATCACTTGCCTCCTATCAAATTCCACTGGGCTCCTTCGCTCTAACCTCCGTGCATTTTGGATCTCTGGAATCAATCTCATCCGTAGATGCGATATGGCTTTCACCACGCGCCGTCGGATCATGAACCAAGTACCCAATTCCGCTGGCTATCTGGGACTTATCTCCCATGCAAGTCCATCCTCCGGAATCCTTTTCAGCCGTTGATGTGATCGCCCGGCCTCCGTCAGCCGTCGGATCTGCCGACCTCTACCAAATTCCGCTGGGAGTCCGGGACTTATCTCCTGTGCAAATTCACTCCCCATAACTTATAACAACCGTTGATTTGATTCACGCTGATCTCCAACCGTCTGATCGATCACCGGATAACAAATTCCGCTGAGCGCTCCAGATTTATCGGCCGTGCATGTTCTAGTTCCGGAACTGATCTCAGCCGTTGATCTGATCCGATTTCGCCCCTCCGTTGTCGGATCAAGATGAGTATGCACGATTCCGCCAGATTCCATTTCCTTAACCAACTCGTGCTTTCACAAGGCGGATTGGATGTGAGCCATGGATCTGCCCAGGGCGACCTTATAGCCTTCGATCTGTACATTTGGTTAAATGCCTGATCCTGTCTCATCTTTCTTGCATGTTTCGAAGGGCAGAGGGAACACCATCCATCGATTTTCTTCCTTCTTTCATCATAGCCTACGATCTTTGGCAACTTAGTCGATTTTTTGGCTATCTTTCCACCCTTACACTATAACCTTTAACCAAATCATTTAAACAACAATACCTTATCTCCACCATGGTCTTATTTCTCCCTTTGTTTAAATACAGGTGTTAACAACTAGCTCCTTCTGGGGATGATATCCTCCCTGCGAGGTATCAAAGAACTCATAGACCAGGTGCCTGTCCTTTGATTTTTTTGCATAATAACTCCCAAAAAACTCATTTTTTGCTTTTTGTAAATATATCCTTTTTATGTATTTTTAGAAAAGGGATGATATGCCTCCTGGACTTTGGGGCGTTCAGTGCAAGCTCCAAATATCCTCGGCTTACCCTTCTTATTAACTTGTAAATAAAATATGTAAAGTCTATAATACAAGTTTTACCTTCCTTCCCTAGGATAGGTAATGCTTCAGATACCTCCCATTGACAAGGTTGCTCTCAAGAGGAACCCCGTTTGTGTACTCCAGCAAAAATGCATTTTGCCCTCTATACCCAGCAATAACATAAGGCCCTACCCACATAGGATCGAATTTTCCATGCTTATCTTCATTTGGGGCATCCCACTTTAAAACCAGGTCACCCATCTGAAACTGCTCTTCTTTGACCCTTCTGTCAAAGGTACTCTTCATTTTCTCTTGATGCGACTGCACTTTGTCATAAGCCTTATACCTTCGCTCTTCTAGCTCAATGATCTGATTTATCCTCCGCTGCATGTGATTTGGTTCCTCTTGCTGATCTTGGAAATATCTCATAACTGGAACCCCTAATGATGCCGGAAAAATCACTTCGGCTCCATACACTAGTTGGAAAGGAGACAT
The DNA here is from genome assembly GCA_001517045.1 of Pseudotsuga menziesii. Taxonomy (NCBI): domain Eukaryota; kingdom Viridiplantae; phylum Streptophyta; class Pinopsida; order Pinales; family Pinaceae; genus Pseudotsuga; species Pseudotsuga menziesii. The sequence goes on along the minus strand of LPNX010369154.1, from coordinate 284,772 downwards.
GCCGATTGCTCTTTTCGTGCTAATCCTGTCATCCCATAGAGCATTTTAGTTTGGTGTGCCAGGCCCTTTTATTATCCTCCAACAGCTTCTTGATGATCCTCACCAGGCTTTTATTTGAAGACTCAGCTAACCCATTTCCTTGAGGGTAGTAGGCAGTTGAGTGATTTAGGCTTATATGATACTTGTGGCAAAAATTTATCATTTTCCTGGATTTGAAAGCAGCTGCATTGTCTGTCACTATCCTTTTTGGACACCCAAACCGAGCCAATATATTTTCTTCAAGAAAATCCATGATCACATTTTCAGCGGCCCTCCTGGTAGGAATAGCTTCTATCCATTTAGTAAAATAGTCTGTAGCTGTCAAAATCCATCTGTGTTGACCAGATGAATTGGGGTTTATTTCACCAATGAAATCCAAACCCCATTACTGGAAAGGAGCTTCTATTGTTATTGGATTCAAAGGGAGAGGCAATACTTTTCTCTTACCGTCAAAAATTTGGCATTGATGACATTTGCTGGTTTCTTTATATACATCTGAGAATAATGTAGGCCAATAATAACCAGCTCTCAGGATTTTGTTTGCAGTCACCTTCCAAGAATGATGTCCTCCATAGTCTCCCTTGTGAAATTCTCTTGCAATTTGCTGAGCCTCATGTTCCAACAGACAATTTAGCAGAACCCCTCCAGGATCTTTCCAATAAAGATATTTATTCATGATACAAAATTTAGCATATTTCAACTTTACAGATCTTTCTCTTGATTTACTTAATCCCTCTGGTGCTTGCAAATTTTGGAGGACATATACAATATCAGCATACCATGGAGAAGTCACAAAATCAACCATCACTTCCACTTCTGTGTCTAACTGATTAGATTGGTGAGACAAAAAAATTATTTGCAACGATTCACAATTTGAGTTTGTCATCATTTTAGCCAATCCCTGCCCTTTAACCAGCTTCGTGGGTTTTATTTCTATGTCATATTCCAACAATGTAGCTATCCATTTAGCCCTCCTGCCTTCTGGATCTGGTTGGGTCAAAATTGCTTTTAATGCAGCAGTTGGAACATGTGCAATTATATGCGAATGCAAAACATATATTCTGAAATCCTTTAATGCTTTAACCAAAGCATATGCCTGCTTTTCCATGATGTCATATTTCAATTCTCCATCCCGTAGCATTTTACTGAAAAAAACTATAGGGTGTTCTTGGTTTTCATCATTTTTCTGCAATAATATTGCTGCTATAGTATGTTCTGAAGCATATGAGAACACTGAAAAATCTTTGGCAAAATTTGGACTTACCAAAACAGGGGCTTCTAAAATCACTTTCTTGATTTCCCAGAATGACTCCTTAGCTTCTGTATTCCACTTTATCTCATGACCCTTCTTCAACATATTTGTAATATGCATCAAAATCTCAGCAAAGCTTGGTACAAATCTCCTCAAGAAATTCACCTGCCCCAGAAATGACTGTATCTCCTTTTTGCTTCTGGGTTCTCCCACTTTCATGATTGCACTTACTCTTTCAGGATCAATTTTTATGCCATCTTTGGATATTATATGGCCTAGCAGCTTTCCTTCTTCTAATGCAAAATTAGATTTCTTCGGATTCAGAGATATGCCATATTTCCTGCACTTCATGAAAACCTTCTCCAGATGATGCAGATGTTCTCTGTCGGACTTCGAGTAGACTGTAATATCATCCATGTAGACTACTACAAAATTTCCAATTTCTCCTGCAAAGGCAATGTCCATGGCTCGCTGGAAAGTAGTGCCTGCATTCATCAAGCCGAAAGGCATTTTCGCATACATGAAAGTGCCCCATGGTGTGGTAAAGGCAGTTTTCTCCTAATCCTCTGGTAACACTTTGATCTGATTATATTTGGAAAATCCATCTAGCATCGAAATCCTTTCAGCTCCCACCACTTGCTGCAGTATATGATCCATCTTGGGTAGGGGATAGTTTTCTTTCATGGAGACCTTATTCAAATTGCGGAAATCTATGCAGAGTCTTATCTCTCCACTCTTCTTTCTGACAGGAACCAAATTCGCAATCCATTTAGAAAATCTGAGTGTTACAATGATCTTGGCATCAAATAACTTCTTTATTTCCTTCTCAATGACAGGGAGCAATTTAGGGTTGATCCTCCTGAGTCTCTGTTTAAAAGGCTTCTCCCCAGGCTTTATAGGAATAGTGTGTTGTATGATAGATGTATCATATTCTTTGAGGTCTTCATAGCTCCAAGCAAACACATCTGTATACTTTTTCATCAACTTTACATACTCCTCTTTCTCTCTTTCAGGCAACTTCTTGGATAACTTTATGATTCTAGGCTTTTCCTCAGTGCCAATATTTTTATCTTCAACGGCATCACCAACAGGTTTCACTTTGGGGTTTTTGGCAACATCGTTTTGATAAAAAAAAAATTCTAAAGGGATCAGGCCCCTTGGTATGAAATTATTTTTCAGCTGGATGATATCTTTACCTCCCAAGGTTTTCCTTAACTTCTTAGTATCTTCTCCTTCTGTTTCAATTTCTTCATTATTTTCAAGGGTCCCATCATTATCATTCTCATTGTCACAATGAGTGTTCATGAACTCTCCTAATAATTCTAAAAACCTTCGGATTTGCATATCATCTTCAAACACCTGCCAGTATTTGGAATTGTCAGGAATAGAAGGTCTATTCAGAATCTCCACTTGGTACTCCTTTTGACTAGCCATTGGGGTTTCAAATGTTCCAGCAGATACAGCCAAGGAATCGGCCACCAAATTCTCAACTCTGGGAACAACTTGAATTGTATGCTCAGTGAAGAAATTACCAAGCATATCCCATACCTCATTTCTGTAAGCCCTCATCCGGGGATGCCTGGTTTGATAGCTCTCATTTACCTGGTTTATCACCAACTCAGAGTCTCCAAGATCCTGACTCTCTGAGCACCCAAATCCTTCAAAGCATGCAATCCTAATAACAAAGCCTCATACTCTGCTACATTATTTGTACATTCAAACATCAGTTTGTATGATAAAGCTTTGAAATCATGAATAGGGGAAATTATGTATACACCAGCGCCAGCACCAACCTTTGCAACAGATCCATCAAAGTACATAATCCATTGGCCTTCTTTTTTCTGTTTTTCTTCCAGAGCATCCTGCTCCAAAACCTCTTTTGCATGATTTCCTTCAGGCCTCTCTTGCAAGGTCTTTTCTACATCATGTGGAACAGTATCATTAAAAAAAATAGAAGACCCCAGATCAGTGTCAACAGCATATATGTGATGAACTTCAGGTTTATCTTGACTGCTAACTACATACGGAGTTCTTTTTTCGCTATATAATCTTCTGCTCCCATCTGAAACTGGAATAGTAGCATATGACATATCCATCTGTAAACTGCCCTTTAGCTTGGAAGTCCAAGATCTTGACAGAAATACCCCAAATTTGGGTGGGATATCTGCCACTACCACATCCATGACTATAGTTTTAGAAGGCAGCTTGCTCAGGGTTACTACCATGTCTTTAATTAACCCAAGGCATTTTACCCTTTTGGAATCAAAAGAGTACAGGTCTTTATAGGGTCTTATTACTTCTAATCCCAAACTTTCAACCACCCCTTTGGGCATTAGATTGTGTGATGCTCCAAAATCCAACATAGCATTATGGACCACTTTGTCATGTACATTTAGACTTAAGTAGAAAAGGGGGACCTCTTCACCTTCTGAATTTTCAGCTCTTGGTCCAAATGAAATAGAAGGGTTATCATCATTTAATTCTAAAATGTCAGACTGCCATTCTCCTTGGTTTTTGACCATTTTTGTGATAGTATCTATGTATTCAGTGTTTCTCAATAACTCATTAAATGGAACAGAGATCTTTAGCTTTGAAATCTCATTTTGCAGATTAAAACCAGCACCAATCTTTTCCACATCAATCGGAGTCGCCTTCTTTATTATTTTATCTATTTGTACATTATTTTCAACCTCCTTATTTACAGAAGGTTCCTTTGGTAGTTCTTTTCCTTTGTCTCCACTCAAAGAACTAGAGGAAGGCTGATTTGGGTTTGCCTTCCCTTTATTTATGGGGATATCCCTATTCTTGAGTCTCATTTTCCTTTGCACATCATCCATTGCATGCAGATAACCCCTTTGATATAGCTCATTTTCAAATTCTTCATTTGCATCTTCCTGCGGAAACATATTATGTTCTTCTTCAGTAAGATATATTTCTGAATTCTGCTCTCCAAACAAATGAATCTCATTTTCAGGGGGATCTTCTTCATCACCAACATAATTTTCAGGGAAAGGTGGACGGATAGGCTATTCTTCTTGGTTTCTTGGATTTCTCTGGTCTCTCTGTCTATTTTGGGGAGGAACAGGGGGATTTGGTATTCTGAAATTGGGATTCCTGATTTGGGGCTCCCCTTGATCTCTGTTGAAAGGCCTAGCATCCACAGTCAACTTATCCATCAACTTCTCCATAGTCTTCAGCATTATCTCAAATTTAACATCAATGGAAGAAGATGAAGCAGAAGGCACGTTTTCTTCCTTTCTTCTCCTATCCATATCTCTATGCTTGATTTTTCCACTTGCCATCATGTTAGCTTCCACTTCTAGGGCATCAGTAAACATGGCAGCAAGAGTTGCCGACTTCCTCTCCCGTAATGAGAATGCAAAATCATTATCAAAAGCTCCAGCATAATGCAGTTTAGCGGCTGCAGGAGAAGGCTTTATATCTTCTGGAATAGAGTTATAAGCCCTCATGAATCTACTTGAGAATTCATGAACAGACTCAAAACCCGCCTTCTTGAGACCATTATATTGAGACAAAAGCTGCAGAGGATTCTGCTTATCATCCCATCTGTCTAGAAATGCATTCTGGAAAGCCTGAAAATTCACAATAGACCCATTTGGAAGGTCCTTAAACCACTTTTTTTCTTCCCCAGACAGACTTTGGGCAAATAACCACATTTTGACATCAGGATAGTCCACTTCTTCCAAGTCAATGAAGTCTTCAAACTTGGCTACGTGCTGTTTGGCGGTTATATCACCCTCCCCATCAAACGGCATCACCAACAGGTTTCATTTTGGGGTTCTTGGCAACATCGTTTTGATCAAAAAAAAATTCTAAAGGGATCAGGCCCCTTGGTATGAAATTATTTTTCAGCTGGATGATATCTTTACCTCCCAAGGTTTTCCTTAACTTCTTAGTATCTTCTCCTTCTGTTTCAATTTCTTCATTATTTTCAAGGGTCCCATCATTATCATTCTCATTGTCATTCGGAACGTGCCTGGTACTGACAACTGGAAGCTCCCAAATCGCCAGGTCCTTTTCTCCGGGTCCCGAGCAAATAAAATAATCATTGAAGAGGTCAACCCTGCCTTTATAGGACCACCCAATTTGCCACGTGGACAGCATTTATTTCCGCAACCACCACTTATCTCTAACTGCTTTGCACTTCTATTTTCTGGTTTCATCCACTACCGTAGATCTATCCCGCTTTGATTTTTAGCCCTCGGATCACGTGCCACGTATCTCTTTCCACTGGGCATCTTGGTATTAACTGACGTGCAACTTCGTGCCCCAGAAATGCTCACAACCGTTGCTGTGCCGTACCTTCCATTTTTCACCATTGGATCAAACGCCATGTCCCACATTCCGCTGAGCCCTCTGACTTTAATCACCGTGCAACTCTGAGCTCTGGAATCATCCATAGCCCTTGATCTAATATACCTTTATTTTTGAGCCGTTGGATCACTTGCCGTCTATAAAATTCCACTGGGCTCCTTCGCTCTAACCTCCATGCATTTTGGATCTCCAGAATCAATCTCATCCGTAGATGCGATATGGCTTTCACCACACGCCGTCGGATCATGAGCCACATACCCAATTCCGCTGGCTATCTGGGACTTATCTCCCGTGCAAGTCCATCCTCCGGAATCCTTTTCAGCCGTTGATGTGATCGCCCGGCCTCCGTCAGCCGTCGGATCTGCCGATCTCTACCAAATTCCGCTGGGATTCCGGGGCTTATCTCCCATGCAACTTCACTCCCCGGAACTTATAACAACCGTTGATTTGATTCACGCTGATCTCCAACCGTCCGATCGATCACTGGATAACAAATTTCGCTGAGCGCTCCAGATTTATCGGTCGTGCATGTTCTGGTTCCGGAACTGATCTCAGCCATTGATCTGATCTGATTTTGCCCCTCCGTCGTCGGATCAAGAGGAGTTTGCACAATTCTGCCAGATTCCATTTCCTTAACCAACTCGTGCTTTCACAAGGCGGATTGGATGTGAACCGTGGATCTGCCCAGGGTGACCTTATAGGCTTCGATCTGTACATTTGGTTAAATGCCCGATCCTGTCTTATCTTTCTTGCATGTTTCGAAGGGCGGAGGGAATGCCAGCCATCGATTGTTTTCCTTCTTTCATCATAGCCTACGATCTTTGGCAACTTAGTCGATTTTTTGGCTATCTTTCCACCCTTACACTATAACCTTTAACCAAAGCATTTAAACAACATTACCTTATCTCCACCATGGTCTTATTTCTCCCTTTGTTTAAATACAGGTGTTAACACCAACCAACAAGTGGTAGCATATCAATAACTCCAATGAACCTCAATGAGGTTAACTAAAGTCAACTGGTCATCAGAAGTGGTTCTAGGTGCATGTGTTAGCTCTAGTTCATAAATAATCATTAAAAATAATTAAATAATGAATAGAGGCACCTTTACCACTTAACATAACTGATTGTAACCAGAATTTATCAATTAGGTGCATTTATGACACTCAGATCACTCCCGGAGTGCTCCAGTTGGCCTCCCCGAATGAAGGAGAAGGCTTAGTTGGCCTCCTTGACTGAAGGTAGGCATGGGTGTGCTCATACTGATGTCATACAGTGCTCCTTCGATGTCAATTAAGTCAATAATAATTAGGATAGTGGTTTAACAATGCCAAATTGGCCAAATTAAGTGTGCATGGTGGGTAAATGTCTCCAACAATATTGCACTAACGTTTTCAGTTGTCCTAGAGGGGAGGAAGGTCTCACCCAAATCACTTCCTACACCTATGTGAAATTATGGAGAGCTAATTAAGGACATCGTAGACTTAATATAACTTATTTGAACTTTTACAAAGCTTGTGCGAACATATATGACCATTATATAGGCATTCACATCTGATTGTAACATAAAAAATGCAATACACAGTGCTAACTAAACATTATGCATCACACAACATTCATATAACAATACGAAATAAATTTTAAAGAGGGAAACCAATCTCTCATTTTATTAGCTTCTCTAAAACCAATACATTTAGCTACAAGTCCTTTAACCAGTTCCCTTGTACAATTAACAATAGCCAATATCCATGTACACTATAGCCAGAACAATACTGATAACAATGATTAAAATACCCAACTAACAATAACACTCCCAATTTGCAGCTCGCGTGGAGATTTAGACCTTCCTAAGTGGTTTATTTTGAACGTTTCAAGATTGCTAATAACAAGGAGACCAACTACATCCATATCCTTTTGTTAAAGTTGGATTTCTAATAACAAGCTCAAAACCATCCTCTATATCAGGTGAATGCAACAATCACTTACTAATGAGATGGGGAAAAGATATCCTCTTTCCCTCTCTACATTCAAATTGGACTTGGACAAAGTTTATAGGTAAATAGACTATGTAAAGGCATTGGGTACTCACTATATATGACTCAGGGTCCACTGTCCACTTTTATGGGAAACTCTCAAGGATGAAGATGAATCAAGATTAAAAAAGGTTTGTTTATCACAGATAAGTGAAATTTTTGGTGAGTGAAAAAGTAAGCAACATTCATACATCATTTATTATCCATAAATACATCATTGTCTGAATTAATAATGCCATCCAGCATTGTTAATAAACAAGCTTATGTTAGGGTTTACCAATTAAGGTACTCTCTTATATATAATAATTTAGACTTGAGAGTTGTATCTTGGAAATTATCTTATTTTTTTCTCGTTCAAAATATTCCTTTTTGTCTATGGAAGAAGCTACCCTTGGAATAAAGTTCATTTTACTGAGCTAGAATGTTCTACACATTTATATCAGAATACAATAATTATCACATACCTAGCACATTTTTTCAATTATTATTAACCCATTAATGTATAACCTGTTTGTATGTATGAATTTATCACCATGCAATCATGACAGTAACCTAAAACTATAAGAGTCTTGATAATTTGAAAGTATCTAGTTCAAGGATGTTCTTGGGATACATTTCAATATATATTAAAACAAAAATAGCAAAGACAATAGATACAAAGCTTTGGGTCTGTTTTTGTTTAGGTAATAATGAAGATGGAAGTGGGGATGTTCATCCATCCTCTGTATGTTGGTGTCGTTGATATAATTTGGAGACATACCTTCACATTTCCAAATCTATGGACTATTAGGAATGTAAGAAACTTAGTCCCATCCTAAGTTTTCCCTAATTGTTTTAGTGAGAGAAGCTAGGTGCATTCTATTGCGCAACATTGAAATTCGAAACCCTAGCATGCCCAAAGCATTTTGAAACCCCCAATCACCTAGAGAAAAAAGTGAAATTCACTATACAATGAAGGAATTAATTCATTTATCAAATGGCCCTAGTGATCTGCGCAATGCATTTCAATGAATTTATGAAATTTTCATTTTTATGTGCTTTACAGAGAATCAATTTTCAAAGATTAAATTTTTTGGTTGATGTTTTAACTTACTGAAGACATCTTGATCTCCTTTTCGGTGGTCTTGATTTCCTCTTGGCGCAGAACTGGGCGCAGAACTAGGTCTCCTCTAGGAGAACAAGCATAAGGGCTCTCTCCTTCAGTAATTTTTGGGTCTTCTCCTCTTCTGCCATGTGGTCTCGAATGGAGCAGGGATATCCTTTGGTTCAGAGTTCCTTCTCCTCTAATTCACACTCCACTTCAACTATGTCATAGTTTATCCTTCTCGCTTCACACTCATAAAGGGTTGTTTACAAGGTTGTTTCACTAACCTTGAAGAAAAAATACCCACATGGATTCCAAATGATTTCTCTATATATTATCATTCAAGGTATTATAAGTCCCTCAAAATAATTTCCATTATGGTATGGGTAATTACAACTCTGCTCATCTAGTTTTGAGTAGAGATGAGTTTGAAGCTAGGCAAGCTGAGAAGAGGAGAAAAAAGATAGAATATGAGAAATGACACAATAGCAAGTAAGAAACCTAGTTACTGTTGCAAGTAAGCCTTTTTCCAACTTCAAACAAGTATCATGGGAGCATCAAAATTTCAACGATAACGCCTTCCCTTGTCGTCAAAAATTCGATGACCATCTCTTACAACGACGTCGCAAATCCAACGGGGTGATGTCACAAATATGACAACAATGTTCATCGAAGATCCTACAAGGACGAAGTCAAAAATTCAACGACCCTGCATTATGAAAAAAAAATTTGAAACATACAATAATTTTCATCATTGGAATCCGACACAATCATACTTTACATCGGATGTCATCGGATTTTGGGCTCAAATGTTGTTGTGTGTAGCCATACATAACTGGAACTAACTGAACTAGAGGATATCTAATTAAATGTAACCGAAGCATAACTAAGATTTACCAGTGACCAACTACCAATAAATGAAGGAGGTCGGTGTCGACACTCCCAGTGGCTCCTAAATTGTAGGGATTGGTATAGGATGCGCATAAACTGATGCATGAAGGTGAAGTCAATTGTTGTTAACCTCTATCTATTTTCCCCACACTGTAGTGACTGGTATATGTCGCCCCATTGTCCCAAGTGTACCCAATGGTACTAGTGGACCCAATAATAACCAAATGACTCCTAAGTTATAAGGAAAATATAATCTAATAGACCAGTTTGGACAAGGGATGATTATAATCCTAACATTATGTACCTGTATCATATCTAAAAAAGTAATTTTATTTTTCTATACATGTATGCTTATTTATGCACATAATGGTTGTAGGTTCATTTTTTTTAATTGTTGGTAGGCATTTCATTGAAAATGCACAAGACTAGTTGTTTGTGCAGTGAAACTAGTTGAGTAGACTTGGTATCACATTTTCGTGTTTAATAATTTAAAAATGGTTATATGGCCATATTTACATGGATGTAGGTGTTAATTATCCATTGGACGTGATAAATTGCATTAATTATCCAATTTTTTTATTTTATTCTAAGCCCAGTCATTTGTAAGTTAAGTGTCCTAATTAGTTCATTAATTACCTTAATTAACTAGTTAATGACATATTGTTGGAAATGAACTTTTTGGGTGCAAGTAACTTGTGTTATGGCTTGGGATGGATGTATAATTATGTTAGACAATGTTGGATAATATTCCCAAAATTGGTTTATTTGTTTTCTCATATGTAAAATTTATTTTAAATAATTTGTCATTACCGATATTTTGTCGTAATTAATTTGTGAAAATTGAAATTAAGTATTTATTCTATCCCTTTGTTGTGATTAAAATTTGAAATTAGACTCCTATAGATATTTATATGTCCCTAATTCCAATTGATATCCCGGGGGACTTTATAGCTGTGTGGTTGTTGGGCCTGTTACAGACTTATAATTTTTATATTTATATGTATTTGGATATTAAAAATGTGCATAGTGAATAAATTTAATTGATCCCTAATGTTAATGTAAGCATCAAAAGCATAAATTCATAGATCATTTTCAATGTATTTTTATTTATTTTTTAATTTCAAAGGTCAAGATATTATGGATCTGTTAGTATATGTAATATATTAGCATATATTAGTTATATGTTGTAAGGTGTGATATGTGTGTGTGTGTGTGTGATGTAGTATTACTATTATTAATATGAAATGTTATTAATGTGAGATATACTCTCTATTTAATTTATTGTTTATCTTTAGGAAATACTTTTATGTATGGACATGATTTACCACTTGAAAGGTAGGTAGTTCTTACATCAATGAGTAGCTCCTCAGCTATTTTAGGAATGGGACACTTGTCTAAATGGTGTTACCCATTTTCCTTCTTTTTTTATGCATGTAGTATGTTTTTATACTTTTTTATTAAAATCCACTATCCTAACTTATCTAACTAATTTAGTTATTGAGTGGACGAAATGAGCCACTTGTCTCTAATGGTACATATTCTCTTTTATTGTATTTATGGAGATGTAACTTGGTGTAGGGGTTTAGACAAAAACCAACCCAACCAGCACCTCCGGGATCTTTAGCTTCCTACACTTGGTAGGAGCTACAAATTTATCTTTAAACACCAAATTCCACACTAAAATTGCCTTCCCACGATTCTCCTTCCTCCTCTGCCTTACGCAACATTTTTCCCGAAATCGGGTTGCAGGATGCGAGATGCTGAATTCCAAATTCCCAAAGTTGCTGCCCCAAATTTTTTTTTTTGCAACTGCCTTTCCAATATTGGGTTGTGGGATGCAGGGATGCCAATTTCTCCAAGTTTCTCCCCCGCAACTTCCTCCCCACAATTCTTTCCCCGTAATCTTCCTAGCCGTTATATCTATTCATTTGCGTTCTTCACCACAACCGTCGATTTGCATTTTATTCAGATCCGTTATCTCCCTCGCAACTCCAGTTCTGGATTCCTCCTGGACCGTCAGATGTACATCTGCGGACTCGATCTCCACCGTCGATTTTTTGCAAAAACGTGTTAAGTCAAAAAACTTGTGTTCTACACGAATATGATTAAATAATTGATCAATCCGAACTTCAACCTCTTCGATCCATCAGTCTAGTCATCCTATGCATGCATCTACCCTATCCTTCAATGATTCCAACTAAATCCAACTCTTAAACCAACTATTGCATAGAAATATATAAACATTCAGGAAAATGCTAAAATTGCTCTACACAACTACGTTGCTCAAAATAATGCATACATCTAGACTAATAGCACTCAGAATCCATGGATACACACACAAATCTTGGCCCAATTTCAACCTCCTCAAATATTTCCAAGTCAGTACAGACACAGGTTTGTCCGCCTCTCTACGAAATGCAGTTTTCTTCTGAAATATAGAACCCTTTCAACCTCTACAACCTAGTTATTTAATCTACTCTGCTACCCTAATTGATCCTATAACCTAAAAATAAACCACTATAATGCATGATGAAACGTCCCTGTCTAAAACAAACTTAATGCGGCTTGATCTCCATGCAGGGAGTCATGACTCGCTATTATTTCTATAGATCTAACAGCCTATGACTAAGTAGAATGACTCATCACTATCTAGAATATTCATAAAAACATAGGTTATTTACAATATAATAGTCTAGGAACTATTAAATCAAAATGTGTAGACCCCTTCCTAATCATGATCTAGTATTGAACTTGGAATTTGAAATGAAGAGTAGGATGCTCCTGCATCAGACTGGGCCAAGAAAAAGAAATATGACCTCCAGGTCATAGTATTCTAGCTACAGTATACCTGGATCCCAAAAAAAAATTTAGTTGTTGTTGTTCATTAATCCTGTAATGAATTTCCCAGTCTTCAACAGTCATCCAAATAACTTCTTGTACCTCATCATCATCATTCCTCTTACATCTCTGCATGAGGTTCCATAACTCATCTATCTCCTCATCTAGTCTATTTCTTTGTTGAAATTTTCCTATATGGATGCCCTCCTCCACTATGATCTTCATTTGCTCAGAAGTATAAATAACTTCCAAATCCTTCCTCCATTTTTGCAATACAATAATGTCATTGTCGCACCCTTTAACATCTTCAGCCCAATCTTGAGCTACCATATTGTCTCTCAAGACAATTTCTTCCTCTGCTTTTTCCTTTAGCAAATGAAAGGAAATTTTACTACCATCAGGAGACCATGCTTCATCATTCACCATTCTGGCTATCCATTTGTAGAATACCTGTAACAAATTGAGCAAATAGATATGTAAAATATAGACATTCCACATGTGCATGATTTTACCTTCATCTTCATCCTCTTCAAATTGTTGGACAATATTCAACAACTGTCCTTCTATTCTAGTTGTGCAACCTGCAGTTAAACACATATCATTAGTTTCAAAAACATAAGGCACTACAACCTTAGTTGATTCCTTCTCCTCCATCCTTCCATGCTGCTCTGCTTCTACAAAACAACCTTTAATATCTTTAGTAGACCTCACATCAACATCTCCCTCTTCCATCTCATACTGATATGAACACATTTCCATGTCCAAGAGTTTAACAACAAACTCTATATCAGCATCATATTTCTCTTCTTCATCAAGGTACTCACCTTTCCCAAGTTCACACATCACATTAACTTCCTCATGCTCAACTGCTTGAGCCTTTCCTCTTTCTTCACCCAAACACTATGCTTATGCTTGAGATCCCTAGCACATAACCTCTTTACAGGCCAGTGCACCTTCTTCTTCAACCTCCATACATAATATTGAACTCATGTATATTCCTCATGTAACAGTTCAGTCACCTCATTAAGCCTTTCCTTTAGCTCAACAACCTCTCTGTCAAATTTTCTTTGACTCATCCTCTTGACACCATTTTCTCTGGCATCTTCCCTTGTTCTATTGTGGCTTCCTATTGAACCCTTTTGATGACTTTCAGTATCCACCTTCCATACCACCTCCATGAGCTTTCCCATTGTTAGATTTTTATCATTAAATCTAGCATTATGATCTTAGGATCTTATCTGAGAGAATAACATGCACAACAATAAAACACAAGAGACAAGAGACACAAATAATTTTCCTTGGGGCAACCATAAAGGAGAAAACCCCACAACTTCCTCAGAGATAGAATGAGCACCAATGGCAGTAGTAAAACCCAAAAAACAGAAAAGATGATCTCCACAGCTTGTTCTCTCTCTCACATTGAGAGAGCTTCTCCTCTCTCACTCATGCGCCCCAATGAGTGAGTGTGTGTGTGATAAATAGAGAGGCTCACTCTCTATTTATATTCTTTCGTTCACTTGAAGCCCACTCCAACATGTCGGCCTCACTTAACAATTACTTACTAGAGATGATATCTCTAGGAGTGTCTAATAACCCTAGTGCCCCACAACTTGTGGGGACTTTGCCTCCTCTAACCAACAAGGAGGGTTATCCTTAACATAGTGGTGGGGACTATTACCCCAACTTACAATGACTCACCTAGGGTCGACTTCTCTAGGATAGTCTAATAACCCTAGGGCCCCACAACTGCGGGGACTTTAAACCTTGACAAATAGGAGGGTTACCCACAATGACTTGACATGACTTGTTCACACTATAGAAACTCTCGATCGAAACATCAGGGCATGACATGACTCAATTACATTACAAACACATCCTGAAATAAACATCGGGGTATAATACATAAGATATACAAGTGAATACATTCCGAAGTTACAATTACATCAACACTCCCTCTTAACTAGGAAGGTATTCTCTCGACACAATTTATTAGCACAAGTCTTCTTCCCTGTATCGTTTGGATCATCATCAAGTTCTCATCATCTTCAATTCATCTTCATATTTAGGTCATCTTCATCTAGATCTGGATCACCACTCGATCTGGATCATCATCACTGCTAGATCATCATCAAGTCTGGATCATCACTTGATCTGGATCGTCACTACTGGATCATCATCAAGTCTAGATCATCACTTGATCTGGATCATCACTACTTGATCGTCATCAAGACTAAATCATCACTTGAACTGGATCGTCACTACTAGATCATCATCAAGTCTATATCATCACTTGATCTGGATCATCACTACTGGCACATCATCAAGTCTGGATCATCACTTAATCTAGATAATCATCAAAGTTGGATCATCACTAAATCATCATCATCATTACTGCTTTTGCTATCTCAATCAAATGGTGCTATCTCTTCATTCTTCTCGTCACAGGAAGTTCTGCAGAGCCATCCCTTTTTCATGTTGGTTGTAGGCCTACCCTTCATGTAGGTCTTCAACACTTATATCTGACCCTAAGTTAGAATTTCCCACCCAGCTCTTACATCTGACCTCATCTTGTCAGAAAGACACACCCAACACTCACATCTAACCTCATCTTGTCAGAAAGACCCAACACTCACATCTAACCTCATCTTGTCAGAAAGGCCCAACACTTATATCCAACCATGTGCAAACACACCACATTGGAAGGGCTCAGTAGTTACATCTAACCATGTTCAAAAACATCGCATCGGAAGGGATCTGCACTTACATTCGACCATGTTCAAAAACACCGCATCGAAAGGGCTCTCAGTCCTAGACTAAGGATTCCTGGTAACTGACCAAGTGCATCCATTCTCCTAGAGAATGGAATCAACCCTTATATCTAATGAAGTGGGAACACATCCCTCAATCACATCAGAATGGCCATGCACTCACATCTGATCATGTAAGACTACATCCTACAGTCATATCAGAATGGCCTCAGTCCTATACTGAGTATTCCTGATAACTGACCAGGTGCCTACATTCTCCCAGAGAATGGCAACTCGGCACCAAGCTGAGTATTCGTAGTAACTGACCAGGTGCCTCCATTCCAAGAATGGAATTTAGCACTTATATCTGATCATGTAGGAACCAATCCTACAGTCACATCAGAATGGATCAACACTCACATCTGACATGGAAGGAACCAAATCCTCTCACCATGACAGAATGGCTCAACACTTACATCTGACCATAGAAGGAACCTAATCCTCTCACCATGTCAGAATGGCTCTACATCTCATCATTTCCCCTCAGAGGGAACCTCGATCTCGAGAACACCAAGCTTCTCCCTGAAGTACTCAAACTTCATTTTGGCCATTCCTAGCATAGAATCACATCAAGGCTGATTACGTCCAAGGATAACCTGCGAGCTTCACCAGGACTGATTACATCCGAGGGCAATCTACAGGACCGTTTACGTTTGAGCAACCTATGAGCTTCGCCAGGATTTATGCTCAGACAACCTGTCTCATCAACTATGCTAGAAATTATTCTTTCAAGAGATCTTGTTCCAGATCACTACTCCTCTCTGCATCATACAAAAATGCAAGTCAGATCAACCAAATGAAATAGTAGTTTTCAAAAGAAACATACTACCTCCCAAATAGCAAGTGGCAACATCTTTTTGCCTCAGCTATACTTAGCGCCATGCAGGATTCCATCTTGCCAAACCAAGAGATCACACTTAATCCCATACTTAACTGTACCCTTCAAGTACCTCACTGCATCCTTTGTAACCATCATGTGAACATGTCTCAATGTGTTCACAGCAAAGCAAATATCTGGTCTCGTATTTGTTAGTTAAATCATCTGACAATTCATCGTGGCATCAACCGACTCTGATGAAGCAACACTCAATAGCTTAAGGTTCAATGCCATAGGTGTGGTCATGTACTTCCAATCCATCATCCTAAACCTCTTTAGGATCTCTACTGCATACTTCCCTTATCTGAGGAAGATTCCATCTGCATTTTTCCACACCTCCATGCCTATAAAATAGTACATCGACACATAACAGGAGCATCACTGGTCTTCCGCCTTCAACCTTGAAGCAAAGGTTGGAATCCTATTTACTCTCAGTAAATCCTAGAGTCATCAATAATATATCCATCCTGTTGTACCATGTCGAACCTGAGGATCTTTTGCAGTCACTCCCTCTGAAGCAGAGCATCATTTTCCCTCTGTCTTTTGTACTCTATGCACTGAAACATTCTATACTGGAGTGACAAGTAGCTTCCTCTACTACTAATATTCTATATATACATCTAGGATCATTGAATACCAAGATCCTCTATCTTGAAAATTTTCAAAAGTTCTTCTCGTACCAATCTGAGAGCTTGTCATCCTCTATAGAATTTCATCTTCAACCTTGTAGCAAAGGTTCACATCTTCATCAAACTCCTCATGTATGTGTTATCCCATGGGTGTCTTCTGAGCTCGTACAAGGCCTTCTTTCATCTGCGCATAGGATTCTTCCTATCATGTGTATTTCTAGTGGCTGCAAATGTCTCTTTGTAGTCTATGCCTCGTGCTACGAATCTTTCCTTGTATCCCATGATGTTTCCATCTACTACATGATGGAACTACGAACTTCTCTTCGGTTATCGATACTGCAACCTAGACATCATTCTTCTTGAACTGGTCTTCCCTTTCTTCTTGGTTACTTCTTCATGGATGGAAGGTTTTGTATTAATGATGTCATTGCATTCCTCATATTATTCTTCATCTTGAACTGTCATCACTTGTTCTTCGGAACAAGTCTCATCCTTCTTTGCTTGTAGGCGATTTTACGTTATCTTTCCTACAAGTCAAATGCATTAGTTGTATGGTTAGAAACATTTCATAAGGTATATTCATAATGGAAAATTCTTATCCATAAATATATGATTATGCTACTATTTTAGCCAATACAACAATCATCCATATCTCACGGAAACGTTTCTAAATGCCTTCCATCTCCACCAGGACAATGTGAAGATTGTGCACTAATACAATCTGTCAGCAAAGAGGTTTCATTCTAGATAAGTAGAAATGGAGAGTTGTATAGCACCATGAGATACTTACCCATTACATGCATATTAGTAGTATACTGTCATTAATGCAAACATTCTATCATGCATAATACATAAACTGAAAATAAACAAATGCATAATCAAAACAATATCATGAAATGACAATTGAATACTTATCTTTATTTTTTTCGTAGGTAGAATCCTTCTTGAGCCTTCAGCTTCATCATATTCTTTATTCATAATAGCATCATTTCTTATGCTAAGATGGATAAGAGGTTCTTCAAGAATTGAGTTCTTTGTATCCCTCATTGCTTGAGGGATCTTCTTTGGATGGTTAGATCTTGATCTTCAGTTGCTCCCATCTTCTCTTCTCTTATTATGATTCGAGCTTCTTCTTCTTCCCAAAGTCTGCTGAAAGTAATCACTTCCTTCTGGCACACATTCCTTGGATGAATGAATCTCATGATCCTGGGAAGCCATTCAAGGTGGCTATCACCACTTCTGCATCCTCCACTTCTTCTTCTACTGTTACAAGTTTTTGTTTGATTTGAGAGACCCTTGTAAAGTGTGACTTCATGGCCTCTGCATTCTGGATATTCACATTCTTCAACTTGTTTCTTAAGGTCATATTCCGATTTATGTTCTTCCCTTCAAATAGCTTGGTCAAGGAATCAATCATCTTCGGTTTCTTTAGGGAAGACACTTGTGGTACAAGTTGATCTGTGATTGAATCAACAATGATCTTCTTGGCCTTGACCAAATTCTTCTTCTGTAAGGCTTTGAACCTCATCTCCCTCTGGAACTAGAACGTTTCCACTCATGTGGGTGTCCAATTAATTTTCTTTAGAGAGATCATATACTTCCATGCTTGGAATTTGTCAACTTCACCAAGCTTATCATCAATCTGAGGTAATATATCACTTTGAAATGAGAATCTCAAATGAAAATAGCAAAATATTAGATCTTACCGATTTGAGGTGTATGTCCTGGTTCCGGAGCTGGCTGATCTAGGGTTTGTCAGAAAAAACCCTCATTTTCAAAACTTGGAAAATTTCAGATATGATTGGATAGATATATATATCTCTTCAAGGTGAGCTATCCAATGTACTCATTTTCTAAAAATAGTGGAGGGAAGCTCCCAGAACAGGAAGCCCTAGTTTACCAATTTCTTCTGCAGAAATTCCTAATACTGTTTCTGTAATATATCCAAAATTACTGCTCCTCTATGTCTAAACATTCGTATGGAAGTAGAATAACATGTCCCAGTTCTGACACCACAGGTTTCATCAGAATTGGTTTCACCCATTGGAACTTATGATCATTTGACCAAGATGACCTGTTACGGGACTCTTCAGAACAGAGAAGTTGTACAGACTTCCACGTGTCACTAGTTCCTCTACTGAGTCTGAAACTTAGACCACAGAAGTTAAATTCCATTTTATTTTTTGAAAATCTTCATAAATTTCATTTGGACCTTTGTAGCCCAAGATATGACAATTCTCCCCAGGTGTCATGTTTAGGTATGAATCCTGGAAGA
This sequence comes from Pseudotsuga menziesii, assembly GCA_001517045.1. Lineage (NCBI taxonomy): Eukaryota > Viridiplantae > Streptophyta > Pinopsida > Pinales > Pinaceae > Pseudotsuga > Pseudotsuga menziesii. Next base: position 265,713 of record LPNX010369154.1, on the reverse strand, counting down.
GGTTGGAACCCTAATTTGGAGGGATTATATTTCCTAGAATATAGTGAATCTGAGGCTGAATGTTGGACACAATGTAAATTAGGATTTTATCTTCATCCTATGAAAGTTTCAGCTCCTTATCCTTTTCCAATCCCGAGATATAGAAAATGTAATAAAACGTATCATTTTTAGTATTTAGGGTTTTTCTAGCTTGGGGTCAAACTAGGGTTTGACTTTCCCGAAGTTTCACCCAACCAAAAATATTGATCCAGGTCTCTAAAATTCGATTTTGATGAGGAGAGAAATCCTATGCTGGGATCACTCAAAGATTCCTCTTTTGTAAGAAGCCCTAATTTCCCACACCAAAAATTGAAAATGTCTGCAATCGAATTCCACTTCGACAAAAATATGCGCCCTTCAATGGAGAGTCAGCCTAGCATACTTTTGCTGATGGATTGTGGAGAGAGACCCAAAAAGTAAGAATCCCTAGATTTTTTAGCTGCATAATGTATTCTTCTCAGGTTATCTCTGATACCATGTTATATTTTTATCATTAAAGCTAGCATTATGATCTTAGGATCTTATCTGAGAGAATAACATGCACAACAATAAAACACAAGAGACAAGAGACACAAAGATTTTTCCTTGGGGAAACCATAAAGGAGAAAACCCTGCAACTTCCTCAGATATAGAATGAGCACCAATGGTAGCAGTAAAACCCGAAAAATAGAAAAGATGATCTCCACAACTTGTTCTCTCTCTAACACTGAGAGAGCTTCTCCTCTTTCACTCATGCTCCCCAATGAGTGAGTGTGTGTGTAATAAATAGAGAGGCTCACTCTCTATTTATATTCTTTCGTTCACTTGAAGCCCACTCCAACATGTCAGCCTCACTTAACAATTACTTACTAGAGCCAACATCTCTAGGAGTGTTTAATAACCCTAGTGCCCCACAACTTGTGGGGACTTTGCCTCCTCTGACCAACAAGGAGGGTTATCCTTAACACAATGATGGGGACTATTTCCCTGACTTACAATGAATCACCTAGGGTCAAATTCTCTAAGATATTCTAAAAACCCTAGGGCCCCACAACTGTAGGGACTTTAACCACAATGAATTGACATGACTTGACATGACTTGTCCACATTATAGAAACCCCCAATCGGAACATCGGGGCATGGCATGACTCAATTACATTAAAAACACATCCCAGAATAAAAATTGGGGTATAATACATAAGATATACAAGTGAATACATTCCGAAGTTACAATTACATCAACACCCATACTCATGATGAACTGCAAACAAGCCTACCCTCTCAATACCTCATCAAGATTCCTCCTACTTTACTATTGGAATTTTCTTGGTTCTCACACAGAACCTTTGAGCACTCCCTATGCTCTCTACAGGCTTTGAGATTTGCATCCATTTCCTACAACACTCTGTTGTGCGGGTTCCCATACCATAATGTTCTTCTCAACTACTTTGGTCAGAATTGAGCATTATGTCCTCATCCTGCAAATTAATATTGCAAGCCTCCTCTCCATAGTGTGCAAATATTTGTGCACCCACTTTGATACCAAAAATGGTGCAGGGGTTCGGACCAAAACCAACCCAACCAACACCTCCAGGATCTTCATCTTCCTACACTTGGTAGGAGCTCCAAATTTAGCTTTAAACGCCAAATTCGACACTAAAATTTCCTTCCCGCAATTCTCCTTTATCCTCCGCCTTTCCATGACATCTTTCCCAGAATCGGGTTAGGGGATGCTAGATTCCGAATTCCCAAAGTTGCTCCCCCACAATTTTTCATTATGCAACTGCCTTCTTGAAATTGGGTTGCAAGATGTGGGATGCAAGATGCCAACTTCCCAAAGTTTCTCCCCCAAAACTTTCTCCCCACAATTCTTCCCCCACAATATTCCTATCCATTAGATCTATTTATTGCGGCCTTCACCAAAGCCGTCAATTTTAATTTTATGCGAATCACCCAAACCTTGGTGGATCCGTTATCTCCCTTGTAACTCCAGTTTTGGATTCCTACTGGACCATCAGATCTACATCTGTGGACTTGATCTCCACCGTTCGTTTTCTGCAAAAACGCGTTAAGTCAGAAAACTTGTGTTCTGCACGGATTTGATCAAAGAATTGATCAATCTGGCCTTCAACCTCTTCGATCCATCAATATATTCCTCCTATGCATGCATCTACCCTATCCTTCAATGATTCCAGCAAAATCCAAATCTTAAACCAACTATTGCAGAGAAATCTACAAACATTCAAGAAAGCGTCGAAATTGCTCTACACAACTACCCTGCTCAAAATAATGCATACATCTAGACTAACAGCACTCAGAACACATGGCTAACTTCTATTACAGAAATAAAAGAAAATACACACAACTCTTGGACCACTTTCAGCCTCCTCAAATATTTACAAGTCGGTACAGACACGGGTCTGGCTACCTCTCTTCGAAACGTAGTTTTCTTCTAAAAAATGGAACCCTTTCAACCCCTCAACCTAGATATTTAATCTACTCGGATACCATGAGTGGTCATCAATCCTAAAAAAAATCCAGTACAACACATGATGAAATGTCCTCGTCCAAAAAAAATGAATGTGGCTTGATCTCCATGCAGGTAGTCATGACCCGCTATTATTCCTACAGCTCTAATAGTCTATGACTAAGTAGAATGACTCATCACTATCTAGAATATTGATAAGGACATAGGTTATTTACAATTTAATAGTCTAGGGACTATTAAATCAAAATGTGTAGACCCCTTCCTAGGCCCGATCTAGAATTGAACTTGGAATTTGAAATGGAGAGCATGATGCTCCTGCATCAGAACTCCTTGTCTATTTTTGGAGGAAATGAGCCACTTGTCTTTAATGGTTCATAATATCTTTTATTTTATTTATTTTACTTATGGAGATGTAATTCTTAGTCTATTTTTGGAAGAAGTGAGTCATTTGTCTCTAATAGTTCATATTCTTTTCTTTTTTTTTAACTTATAGAGATGTAACTCCTAGTCTATTTTTGGAGGAAATGAGCCACTTGTCTTCAATGATTCATATTCTCTTAATTTTTTTTATTTGTTTATGTGTGTAAGTAGGTAGTATAGTAGTGTATGATATGTGTGTGTGTGACATAAACATAAATAGGTATGATATATATAGTTGTTAAAAGTGTGTGTATGTTTGTGTGTATTGTAATATGTATTTTATTATATGCACTAATTATTAGTATTACATGTATGCCATATTGTGAATATACTATATGTATATATGTGAACTTATGTAATGAAGTAAGTGTAAATTTTGGAAGTGTTTGGAGGTGTTTGGAGGCATTTGGGAGTGTTTGAAAGTACTTGAGAGTATTTGGAAGTATTTGGATGTGTTAGGAAGTATCTTGTGATCATAAGTGCTATGTGTATATATATGTTACAATGCATATTTCATATGATAGTATTTGGTTAAGTAATTATACCTCTATATTTGTATGGATATTATGGTATAACATAATAATTATAAGGGTGTATAAATATAGGATATATAGGTTACATGACTAAGATGTTGTGTATATGATTAATAATAATATGATATATGTTTGAAGAATTATAATATGTATATAGACAAAATGGGCATATATATAGAAATAATACATAGTAATAGTAAGTATGATGTATAATGGTGTGTTGTTGTCATGTCCCCTACCCTCTACTCACCGAGAGAGAGGATGTGACTTGACTTCTCTGTCAATCAAATCGGGCATCTATCCCCATGAACATAAATAGAAAAATACATTGAATATAAAACTACATCTACATATGCATAACTCAATAATATACAGTGAAAGAAAAACTCATTCAACATATTCATAATGTTCATAATAATTCATTAGAAAAATACAATTGCAAAGTAATTATAGAAAATAGAAGAGAGCACTTATCTTGTAACTGAGTTGTCCTGCAACTAGATATGTCGTTGCAATGATCCACCCAATCATAGGTCAGTGTGCTCATCAATATCTCAGCACCACTTCCACCCCCAAGTTCAGCATGATTTCCACAAGGAACTAGGGAACAACAGGATCACACACAACCAAATATACATCAAGCTCAGCAAATCCAATATATAGTTGGGCTTATCGGGTTGCTAAGGAAATGGAAAGGGAGAATTGCTAAGCTAGTGAGCTCAACCACAGAGTTATGGACGCCTGCATAAGATCTATTTAGATCAACCTCCACAATACCTACACACCCATCACAAGGAAGTGTCCCCTTCACTACTACATAGTCCCTCAGGCCATACCTTCCCTTTTAGTGCTCTTCAGGGTGTGCATAGAAGAATAGCTAGCCCCTCTTAATCCTTTGTGAGGTTCCTCTCTTCACTGAGTTTATCAAGCCAATTATGGTCCTCTTCCACTCCTAAATATTATTGAACAAAACAAGGGTGCACATAATAGAAAAATACAGATACTGAGCATGAAGGAAAAACGTTGGGAAACCAAAAAACAAATTGGTAGAAGGGAAAAAAGCCCTGGGAGAGAAAATCTGATTTCAGAAAATGTTCATGGATATTTCAAGAGGAAAAATGACCTATGCAAACCCCCAAATCATGAATCTCTTCAGCCATCTACTATGCAACACAAAAATGGGTTCCTTTCCATGGATGGATGAAGAAAAAGAGAAAAAATCATGAAGGAAAGCACCCATCTATCTCCAGCTACATGAGGAAGAGAACCACATGGGTGAATAATGGAATGGGAAACAATTTCTGGATGTTAACCTTCCCCATAAGAAAAAAATACATTTTTTCAAAACTGATGGATTCCCCAATACGAATTTTGACTTCCATACTCTTCCATTCGCAAGGAATTAACTACCCCAACAAACTTCTAGAAGAAATAAATGATTGGGTGCATAAGACAAAAAGGGTAGGTAAGATTTTTATGGGTTCTCTCATTGACATTTGGATTTACACTATTGGCTCAAGTGTTTGAATATTTTCCCTCCCTATTCCTTATGAAATCATGCCCCCATCTCTTTGTTGCATTGACATAGCTAGTTGTGGGTATTTTATTAAATTGCATATTTACATGATGTCTCAATTTTTACTATTTCTGGCTAGCACGATAACCATTGACATCGATTTTAATTGATGATACAAAAAACACTAAATCCATGGTGGTACCTTGCCCTTGAGATCCTCACTATGATTTAATAAGGATATTTACATCATGTACTTTTTTAATGCAATTGGGTCAAAATCAAGATATTACAGTTGTAAATCTAGTATTTATTTCATTGTAGAATATTAGAATAGCTTGGTGGTGGGATGTTTGGTTTTTTGAGGTGATTATGTATTGAATTTGGTTTATAGTATAAGTAGTGTGTTATGTGTAAATAATTAGTAACATAATGTGTGGTTGGTATATGGGGATTAGATGGGGTTCTCGTCAAATTATGTATAACATTGCTATTGATGGATTATGCATGGAGGAAAGATGTATGATTGTGTATGTGTTGAGTGTTTACATAAGTGTCGTATTAGTAGTATTTGTATCATTATGTTGGTTGATACATGTATTATATTGTCTTTATTGTATGTATGGATATTATTGGTTATTCTTGGTTGTTATGGTTGTGTGTATGATTGATGAATGATGGTTGATGTTGAGTGGATGATGTATGGATGATATTGTCATTCATATGGTTTCTATTGGTTGTTATTTGTCATCATTGGTTTCTTAGTTAGATTGGAACTATTGCATATAAGTTCACTTTGCATGTTACGTCAAAGTGCATAAAGTATTCAAGTGATCTTTGTGACCTTTATTAGAAAATATCCTTCTAATCTTTATCTTTACAATCTTCATTACAAAGGTATATTTTGATCTTTTTTGAAAGGTATTTTGGTAGTGTCTTTGATACATTTCATGTGTATTTCTTGAAAGGTATCCTAGTAGTACCTTGGTGGTATTTTGTATATCATTTTTAAAAAGTATGTACTGACCATTCATTTGATTAATGTATGATTCAGGTACCTTTGTTGAGTATGTACTTCATGTATCCTTATATATTCAACACTAGTCGTATAGGGAGGCATACCCTCATATGTCAAATGGACCCATTAAACACTTGCAGATGCACCTAGGGAAATGGATGATGTGATTAGGGAGGCATACCCTCATATGTTTTAAAAGGGTTTTGAAATTTTGTAGCATGTATAAATAAGAATGCATCGAGTACGATGCATGGTTTAAGGGGAGTGGGATGTAATACCCTCTAGTTTATCCCATGGACATGTTATCATTATTTTGATGTTGTGACATTATGGAATGATGTGCCAAGACTATAGTTTCACATTATTATTATTGTGTTATTATTATAAATTAATAAAATAAAAGAATTCATATCGATTGATCGATGCCACATAAAAGAGTATGTTGAACCATGATGTTATGAGTAAGGAGAAGTGGAATGTGTTATCCTAAGTGTTTTTGTCTATGTTGGTGGACCCTTTTGACTTATGTGCCCTCTTATGTTGTGTTTCTCCTTGATTTATTATTTTGGGATGGTTTTTATTTAATTCGAGTCACTCTCTCTCTCCTAGTGCACCCGCTTGAGTGCCACTTGGTGTCACCCCTCATGAAAGTTGTAAATCCTCCTTAGTGGTTTTCTATTATGGGAAAGTAACTCTTTTGGTGACTCACTCTCTCCCAAATTGAGTTATCCAAGAGGAGTTTGAATTGGTTGGTGTGTGATTCATAATTTTCTCTTAATTTTGCTTCATTTTATCACTTCTTGGTTCTTGTTCTGTGTTTTCGGCATCATTCTCATGGTTCTTGGTTCACTCACTCATTCGCATTTCTTTTTGGAACTTAGTAATTTGATTTTCCTCCCTTTGTATGTGTGAGATATTGTGATCTAGTTGTTTTTTGGGATGGTTAATATGCCCTTGTTAATATTGTGCCCAAGCATAGAGACTCGGATGTTTCCAATCTATCTATCCTGAAGCTACTATCCTAGATTAGGAGTGATGTGGAATCCACTTGCCATTGGATGCAATTGGAATGATGGTATATTATAGTTTTAATGAGTCCATTTGTCTTGGAGATGTATGTCCTGGATTGGAAATAGTGGGATCTATTTTCCATTAGAATACAATTAGACAGATGGTAGACTTATGACTATCCTACCTAGAGCTATTGTATTACATTGGAAGTGATGTGGAATAAACTTGTCATTATATTTGTGGTTGGACCGATGATATTTTGGTTTTATGGTCGAGTGCACTCTTTCTTGTGGCATCATGGTTCTGTCTCAGGGGTGATTTGTGTAAATAAAAATTTGTCTTTTATAGTCTCTATGGTTGAGTGAAAGGTGGCACAATCAATTTAAAATGTAGGAATTGCAAGACAAGTGGTTGTATTATATTTATATGGGTAATAAATAACCCATATAAATATATTACAACCACTTGTCTTGCAATTCCTGCAATTGCAATCAACTATGCCACCACACACACACACAGATGTGTGTGTGTGTGTGTGTGTGTGTGTGTGTGTGTGTGTGTATTTGAAATATTTGATGTAATATGTGAATCAAATGTAAAAAGTCATTTTCTATGATTCCGGTATTTTTTCCATTATTAGTTCTTTTGAAAAACCTGTCAAAGCTAGTTTTGGGACTTTGCAAGAGAAATGTTTGTTAAAATGTCTATGAGACTCCTATGCTGCAGATCTGAATTTTATGTATTTGATAATATTGGTATATTTTTTTTTTCAAATGTGGAATATTTTAAGAAAGTTCTATGTAATCCATTTGCAATAAATCCAGTTGTTTTTCAATTACTAGTTTCCTGAAAAAATAGTTTTGGCTAGATTCGAGACTTTGCAAGTGTTTGTTAAAATGTATATATGAGTTTATTTGATTAAAATGTCATATTTATATCTGATATTTTTGAATAAATGTGTGAAAATAATCCAATATAGTCTGTAAAATTTGTTACCATAATCCTAGTCCATTTCTCAAACTTTTAATCTTTTCAACAAGGTTGACATAGCTAGATTTGGGATTTGAAATGTGGAATGTATATGAATATGAAACTACAGTAATATTACTGTATATGAAATATAATATATTGTTCCTAACCTTTAATCATCAGTTTCCTTTTGGTTGAATTTCTTTTGAAAACTCAAATTGAAAAACTAGCTTTGAAATGGTGAAATTGGTAACTAGTTTTTGGATTTGAAACGTTGTTTCTGGTAAAAGATGAATGTAAAGTGTTAGTTTTTAAACATTAAGCTAGGATTTTTAGGATATTTAACTAAGAGAATAACAAGCATAGCAATCAAACACAAGAGACAATGAACACAGTGTTTTTCCTTGCGGAAACCATAAATGGAGAAAACCCCACAACTTCCTCAGAGATAGAATCAACACCGAAATAGAAAAGGCCAAAACAGTAAGTGATCTCCCGACAACAGTAACCTTCTCCTTATCTAGCCCCAGTGCCTTCTCCTTCCTCAACTATGCACTACACTTGAGTGTGTATGTGATGTATGTTAAATAGAGAAGTCACCTCTCTATTTATACTGCTTCCCGGCATGACTAAAACTCTACTAGGGACAAATTCATTAAGTGAGTCTAATAACCCTAGTTCCCTACAACTGTGGGGACTTTAACCCTTAGACAATAGGAGGGTTACCCACAATGACTTGACATTACTTGTTTAAATTATAGATCCTCTCGATCAGAACATCGGGGCATGATATCATTACTCAATTACACTATAGACACATCCCAAAATAAACATCAGGTTACAAGACATAAGATACATAGATGAATACATTTCGAAGTTACAAATACATCAACACTCCCTCTTAACTAGGAAGGTATTCTTTTGACACAATTTTCAGCACTGGTCTTTTTCTCTGTATCGACTGGATCATCTCACCATCTTCATCTTCAAGTCTTCTTAGTCTTCAAGTCTTCTTCATCTTCGAGTCTTCTTCGTCTTCTTCGTCTTCAATTCATATTATTCTTCAAGTATTCTTCATCATAGGATTTGCATCATCATGACTACTGGATCATCACTGCTGGATCATCATCTCATTTGGATCATCACTCGGTCTATATCGTCATCAAGTCTAGATCATCATCACATCCGGATCATTACTTGATCTGGATCATCATCACAACTGGATCGTCACTTGATCTGGATCGTCATCAAGTCTGGATCATCATCACATCTGGATCATCAGTTGATCTGGATCATCATCAAGTCTGGATCATCATCACATTATATCTTAGAATGGTTCTATCTCGATTCTTCTCATCACAGGAATTTCTACAGAGTCAATCCTATAGGCCTACCCTTCATGTAGGTCTTCATCAGTGCTTATATCTGACACTTAAGTCAAAATGGCCTGCCCAGCTCTTACATCTTAACTCATCTTGTCAAAAAGGCATGCCCAACACTCACATCTGACCTCATCTTGTCATAAAGGCCCAGCACTCACATCTAACCATGTGTAAACACATCGCGCTAGAATGGATCAGCACTTATATTTGATCATGTGCAAGCACATCGTATCGAATAGGATCTACACTTACATCTGACCTCATCTTGTCAGAAAGGCACAGCACTCACATCTAACCATGTGTAAACACATCGTGCCAGAATGGCTTAGCACTTATATCTGACCTCATCTTGTCAGAAAGGATTTACACTTACATTCAACCATGTGTAAACACATCCGATCATGAAAGGAACTAATCCTATCATCTTGTCAGAAAGGGAGTGCACTCACATCTGATCATGAAGGAACTAATCCTATCATCGCATCAGAATGGCCCCCAGTCCCAGACTAAGCTGCCTGGTAACTGACTAGGTGCCTCCATTCTCCTAGAGAATGGCAGTTTCCCTTACATCTGACCTACTCGTCAGAATGGCCAACACTCACATCTGACATGGGAGGAACTTAATCCTTTAACCATGACAAACTAGTTCAACCCTTACATATGATCAAGTGGGAACACATCCCTCTCTCACATTAGAATGGATTCTCAGTCCTAGACTGAGTTTTCCTGGTAACTAACCAAGCACCTCCATTCCCAGAATGGCAACAACCCTTATATCTGATCACTTAGGAACCAATCCTACAGTCACATCAGAATGGCTCAGCACTCATATCTAACATGTAAGGAACCAAATCCTCTCACCATGATAGAATGACTCAGCCCTTACATCTGACCATGGAAGGAACTTAATCCTCTCCCATGTCAGAATGGCTCACGGGCTCATCACTTCCCTTTGGAGGGAACCTCGATCTGGATAACACCAAGCGTCTCCCTGAAGTACTCAAATTTCACCCTAGACAATGGATTCATCAACACATCAGCTATCTAATTGTCTGTTGCAACATACTAGAGCTTCACTGCTCCCCTCTGCACCATATCCCTAATATAGTGATACTTGATCTCGATATGCTTCAACTTGTCATGGAACACTGGATTCTTTGACAACTTCATGCAACTCTGGTTGTCACAATGTATACAAGTAGCATCCAACTAGAGATCAAATAAATTAGACAGTAGCTTCCTCAGCCATACTACCTCACAACTAGCTAAACGAGCTGCAACATACTCTACTTCAGCTGTACTCAATGCCACACAGGATTTCTTCCTGCTAAACTAAGAGATCACACCTGATCCCATAGTGAAGAAACACCCTGAAGTGCTCTTCCTATCGATGGCACTACCTGCCCAATTTGAATCAACATAACCCTCCAAGTTAATCTTCTGATTCACCTCATACTTGAGCCCATAAACAACTATACCCCTGAGGTACCTCAGAATATGCTTTCCAGTAATCAAGTGAACATTTCTCAAATCTGTCAGGAACTGGATCAAGGTGTTCACATCAAAGAAAATTTATGGTCTTGTGTTCATTAGGTACATCAAGGACCCAATCATTTGATGATACATCATAGCATCAACCAACTATGATGAAGCATTACTCAATAGCTTCAGGTTCGATGCCATAGGTGTGACCATGGCTTTGCAGTGCATCATCCCAAACCTCTTCAGGATCTATACTGCATACTTCCCTTGTCCAAGGGAGATTCCATCTGCACTCTGTCATACCTCCATGCCTAGGAAATAATGCATCATACCCAAGTCCTTCATTTCGAAATTGGCAGCAAGCTTTCTCTTCATATTACCAATCAACCCATCCATACTTGTCACAAACAGATCATCTACATATAGTAGGAGCATCATTGGGTTACCATCTTCAACCTTGTATTAAAGGTTGGAATCTACTTTACTCTTGGTAAAGCCCAAACTGGATAGAAAGCTGTCAATTTTTCCGTACCAAGTCCTGGGTGCTTATTTCAAACCGTACAGGACTTTCTTCAATCTGCACACATGAGACTCTCTGTCATGGGTCTCAAAACCGAGTGGTTTTTCTACATACACTTCCTCTTCCACTACACCATTCAAGAAAGCAGTGTTGACTTCCATCTGGTGTATCTTCCATTTCATCACTGTAGCTAGAGCTAGTACTGATCTGATGGAAGTGTATCTGGATATAGGTGCAAAGGTTTCTTCATAATCTATTCCTTCTTTCTTAAAGAAACCCTAAGCCACAAATCTTGCTTTATATTTTTTAATTCTACTGTCTGCAGCATGCTTGATATTGTAGATCCATTTGGAAGTCACAACTGACTTCCCTTCTGGTCCTGGGACAACATCCCAAACATCATTCTTCATGATCAATTGGTACTCTTTGATCATAGAATCCTTCCATTCTTTCCGTTATGCCGCTTCTTCATAACTGAAAGGTTCTTTATCAATGAAATCACATAGTAAAGCTACATACCCAAAGCAGGATCTGGTCCTCTTTCTTTCTTTGTGATTTTCTTCTGGAGCCCCATATCTTTCCACACCTTGGATAATTTCACATACCCAAGCAGGTTTCCTCTTATGAGGAGTCTTCTCCAAAGGTGGATTTACAGGTCTTTGTGGTTCTTCAAATTATCAATATTCTACTTGAGTTTCTTTGTTCATGGTTGTATCATGAATTCTGGGTGCTTCTGCTTCTTTAGGTTCTTCAGTAGGTCTCTTTCTGGATTTGTTGTAAGCTGTGTCTTCATCAAATGTCACATCCCTACTGATGTCAATCTTCTTGTATCCTGGGAAATATATTCTGTAAGCCTTCGAGCTTTTAGAGTATCCCACAAATATACCCTTATTTCCTGAAGGATCTAATTTTGTTCTCTTCTCTTTTGGAATGTGTATGTAAATAGGACAGCCAAATATTCTGAGATGGCTGATTTCTAATTTCTTGCCAGAGAAGACTTCTTCAGGAGTCTTGTTCTTAAGTACTCTATGTGGAGTATGGTTCTGTATATACACCGTTTTTCTGGCAGCTTCCGCCCAAAGATGCATAGGAAGATCTTTATCATGAAGCATAGCTCTTGCAGCTTCCATGATAGTTCTGTTCTTCCATTCTGCAATCCCATTCTATTGTGGATTATATGGAGTGGACAACTCCCTCTTAATCCATGATTCTTTACATAGCTCTTTGAATTCATTCGAAGTGAATTCTCCTCCATTATCTGATCAAAAGGTCTTGATCTTCTTTTCAATGTGATTCTCGATCAAGGATTTGAAATCCTTGAACTTGCTGAATACTTTGTCTTTGTTCTTCATGAAGTAAACCCATGACTTCCTAGAAAATTCATCAATAAAAGAAACATAATATGCATACCCACTTAGTGAGATTGATGACATAGGACTGCATACATCGGAGTGGATGATTTCCAAGATTCCTTTTGCTTTGCTTTTGCTACTTGGAAATTTCTATTTGTGTTCTTTCCTTTCGCACATCCTTTCAAACCCCATCATGTTTTTCTTGTATTTCTTGAAGACCTTCAATAGCTTTGCTTACAAGAGGTAGTGCTCTGTAATGCACATGTGCAATCCTTCTATGCCAAAGTTCATTTGGTTCTACTATGTCATGGACCAAGGCTTGTTCTGGATGGCCCTTCAATTTGTACAAACTTCCTTCTTGTTCATCAATCACTATTGCATCATCAATATTAGTTTTTCCTTTTGGCCACATGATGACTTGACCATCTATGAATGCAACCCTCATTCATTTTGCATCTAATTCCGATATGGAGAGAAGGTTCTTCTTGAGTCTTGGCACAAACAAGACTTCCTTCATTGTTATAGACTTTCCAGATTCTAGCTTATAAGAATATTCCCCACTACCTTTTATTGGATACTGGTAGTCATCTCCTAGATTCACCTTGTGAGGTGATTCATGTTCTGAGAGTTTCACAAAGGATTTCTTGAATCCAGTCATATGTTTGGAAGCCCCACTATCTATAAGCCAATCATCACTTCCATGAGTAATGTTTCCCGTGAGAGCGAAAATCAAAACATATTCATCCTCGCTTGAAGAATCTTCACTTTCATATCTAGTTCTCTTCGATGAAGGTTCATCATCCTCTGCAGCATGATCATGATGTCTTCTTTTGTTTCCCTTCTTCTTGTGAGAGCTAATTTTGTTCTTAGGACAATCTCTAGCAAAGTGTCCTTTTGTCATCACATGTATAAGAAATGAACTTAGACTTATCTCTAGGTTTTCTAGGGCTATTCCTTTGATGAGAGTACTTATTTCTATGATGGCTGGATCTGAGTTTCTTGGATTGTACTGTGAGAGCTTGATCTTCACTTCCCATCTTCTCTTCTCGAGCTGCTATCCGAGCTTCTTATTGAGAAAATTCTTCCCACAGTCTGCTGAACTTTACTAACTTCTTTCTAGCACAGATCCCTTGAATGAAGGAGTCCCATGTCCTAGGGAGACCATTCAAGGTGGTCATCACAATTTATGCATTCTCCACTTCTTCATCTACTGCTTCTAATTTTTCCTTGATATGAGAAACTCTTGTGAAGTAAGACTATATGGTCTCTGCATTCTGGATCTTCACATTCTTTAGTTGATTCCTCGGAGTCATTTTCCATTTTATGTTCTTCCCTTCAAACAATTTGGTTACAGCATCAAACATAGATTTAGGTGTCTTGAGAGAGGAAACCTGTGGGATAAGGTGATCCTTGATAGAATCAACAATGATTCTCTTTGCCATAACCAACTTCTTCTTATGTAAGGCCTTAGCCTCATCTCCCTCTGGAACTAGAACCTCCTCATTGATGTAGGAGTCCAACTCATTCTCTTCCAGGACCAGGGAGATCCTATACTTCCAAGCTCAGAATTTATCATCTCCCTCAATCTTTTCATTAAGCTTGGTATGATGAGACATCTTAACTGAGAACCTCAAATGGAAATACAAAATATTTAGATCTTACCAGGTCAAGATGTCAGATCTGGATTTGGAGCTGAAATCCTGTAGTACTGGTTGAGGAGCAAATTAGGGTTTTTCTTTTTTAGATTTTTGTCCAACCAAATGCTTTGAAATTGATCCCTAAATTCAATTTTGGGGAGGAGATCAATCCAGGCCTAGGCTCACTGAAAAATTCCTCTTTTGTGAAAAGCCCTAATTTTTGGCAGTAATGTCGAGTCCAAACCTGAAAAACCTCAGAATTGGATTCTGCTTCGACAAAAAGATGCGCCCTAAGGAGGAGGGTTATTCCAGCTTACTTTTGCTGAAAATCTGTGGAAGAAGGTCCACAAACTAGGAATCCCTAGTTCCCATAGCTGCACAGTGTCTTCTTCTCAGGTTAGCTCTGATACCATGTTAGTTTTTCAACATTAAGCTAGCATTATTAAGATCTTTAACTGAGAGAATAACAAGCACAACAATCAAACACAAGAGACAATGAACACAGTGTTTTTCCTCGAGTAAACCATAAATAGAGAAAACCCCGCAACTTCCTCAGAGATAGAATCGGCACCAAAATAGAAAAGCCCAAAACAGTAAGTGATCCCCCGATAGCAATAACCTTCTTCTTATCTAGCCCCAGTGTCTTCTCCTTCCTCAATATGCACTACACTTGAGTGTGTATGTGATTTGTGTTAAATAGAGAAGTCACCTCTCTATTTATACTGCTTCCCGGCATGACTAAAACCCTACTAGTGTCGACTTCACTAAGTGAGTCTAATAACCCTAGTGCCTTGGAACTATGGGGACTTTAACCCTTAGACAATAGGAGGGTTACCCACAATGACTTGACATGACTTATTTACATTATAGATCCTCCCGATTGGAACATCGGGGCATGACATCATGACTCAATTACATTATAAACACATCCCGGAATAAACATCGGGTTACAAGACATAAGATACATAGATGAATACATTCCGAATTTACAAATACATCAACATAAAGACATATGTTATTGTGGAAATTGAACCCAGTGATAGAACAATTACACTCACAACAATTATCAATTGTACATGCAAAATTACTCACAAAAGAGACTGAATATGGAGCTGAACACTAAATTGTATTGAATAAGTGTACAATAGCCAACCCTGTGAAGTCATAGTCTGCCACAATAAATAATTACATGAGGGATTTGAATGCATGAAGATGCCATTCGAATCTAGTCAAAAGCAGGCTTACTAAATCTAAGCAAATCCCCCATAGATGCATAAACCAGTTTTCAAAACTGTCTAGGAGCTCACGAATTGGCAAAATCAATTAGGTAAGATAATAGTGGATGGAAAGAAAACTCATACATGCTTTTCATAGGAGAAAAGAGTGGAGGATGTGGAGGACCAAAAACAAGTTAACTTCACCTAGTCAAACTTTCCCAATTGCCTTAAAGCACTGAAAAAGCAGGCAATAAAGCAGAAAAAGCAAACAGTCACTAGGGAGGCCAGGAATAAAGCAGATTTGATTCCAGGAGGTTTCCCAAGCGCTCCATGACTCAAAATTATCAAGTTTGACCATTGTGGATGTGTAGATGACAACTTGCATAAGGTGGAACATGGAAACTAGGCAAATAAGACAAAAATGGATTAATTTAATGTCTAAGGTAGCCAACTATGGGTTGATTATTCTAACACCCCTCCTTAATCTTGACCTATGAGTAATATATCAGAAAATTATAGGGCCTAGCAACAAGGATTAGTCACCCTTTACATACTGCATGTCCATTTAACCAAGGAAAGAGGAAAAAACCCAGTGGGAAAATCCTCCCTTAAACATGGACTGTAAAACAAAATTTGGAAATCTTGTCATCACTCATGCTTCACAGCATGATCAGAAATCCCTAGAAGTGATTTGAGATTTCTGAATGTCTTCCCACAAAATTCTTTGGTAAAGATATCAGCTACTTGTTCTGAAGATGAACAGAAGAGTAGGTGAATGGTGCCATCATGCACAAGCTGTCTGATGTAGTGCATATGGATCTCAATGTGTTCGGTTCTCTGCTTCTGAACTAGATCATTGCAGATTCGAATGGTACTTTGATTATCACAGTAGATAGTAGTTGAGTATTCTGATTTGAAGCCACACTCTCCAAGTAACCCCTGCAACCATAAACATTGAGTTGCTGCATTTACAACTCCTCTGTACTCTGCTTCTGTAGATGAGAGTGCAATAGCACTCTGTTTCTTGCTTGACCAGCTGATTGGCCCTTCTGCAAGCATGAAGACATATCCTGATGTTGACTTTTTGTCTGTGCTATCACCTTCCCAATCACTGTTAGTAAACCCAATCAAATCAAGATCAGATTTAGCTTTATAGAAGATCCCATGTGTCCTTGTTCCCTGAACAAAGTTAAGGATCCTTTTGGCTGTTTTCCAATGGATCTCATGAGGCTGATCCATGTATCTAGAAGCCACACTTACTGCATAAGAAATATCAGGTCTAGTATGTGTAATATACAACAAACATCCAATCAATTGCCTATACAGTGTATTGTTTACCATAGGTGAAGAATCAGCTTCTTCAAGCTTCACTCCTGAAAGGAAAGGAGTCTTGCTTGGCTTGCAATCCTTCATTTTGAATTTGTTCAGCAAATCCAAGGCATAATTGGACTGGTGCACCTTGATTCCAGCTTTGGTTTGAGCAATCTCAAGCCCCAAGAATTGGCTCAATAGCCCCAAATATGTCATGGAGAAGGCTTGGTTCATTGCACCCTTCAAGGAAGCAATTTCATCATTTGAGCTTCCTGTAATGAGGAGGTCATCAACATATAAAACAATGATCATCAATGAAACATTAATCAACTTCAAATAGACATTTGGATCTGATTTTCATCGAACAAAATTCAGTGATAGCAGAAAGCTACCAATCTTGGCATACCAAGCCCTGGGGCTTGCTTAAGCCCATACAATGACTTCTTTAGCCTACACACAAGAGATGGGTTAGTAGAAAATCCTTGAGGCTGCTACATTTCTATCTCTTTAGTGAGATCTCCATTCAGGAAAGCACACTTCACATCCATGTGATGTACTTCCCATTGCTTTGAAGCTGCAATGGCTAAGGCTAGCCTGATGGAGTCCATCTTTGCCACTGGTGCAAAGGTCTCATTGTAATCTATGCCATGAACCTGTGAGTAGCCCTTGGCTACCAATCTGGCCTTGTACTTCATAGGTGAAACATCAGCAGCAAATTTGTTCTTGTACACCCACTTACACTGAACTAGCTTCCTCCCTAGGGGAAGATCAACCAGCTCCCAAGTGTTGCTCTTCTGGAGTGAGCTGAAATCTTCCTTCATGGCTACTTTCCCTCGTGGATCTTCTACTGCATCTTCATATGTCTGAGGATCTAATTCCACCATCAGATATCATTTCTCAGCAAACATAGGATCTTTCATGCACAGAGCACTCTCAAATTGAGATCTAGTCCTCCTAGGGTCATTAGGATTTCCAGCTAGCTCTCTAGCTGCATGAATGGTCTTGGCTGCCCATTTTGGCCTTGTAGGGCTGTTAGAATCTGCAATAAACTCATCACTATTAGAAATATCAGAATCAGCATTTTCAACTATCTCTTCACTTACATTCAGAGGTTCTGGTGGTGAAGAGGCTTCTCCAACTTCCACTGTTGCTAGGGGTTCTTCTTGAAAATGAACACACCTTTCAATGAAAGATTTGTTTGTGCTCAAATTGATCAGCTTATACCCTTTTGAATATTCAGAGCACCCAACAAATAGACACTCTTGGCTTTGGGGCTGCAAAGCCTTTCTCTTTTTTGTTGGAATTCTAGCCCAAGCCCTTGAGCCAAAAATCTTGAAATGGGTCACATCTGGCTTGTGCCCACTTCATGCTTCGAAAGGAGTCATACCATCAAGCTGTTTATGAGGCACCCTATTCTGGATATAGGCTGCACAGTTTATAGCTTCAGCCCAGTACTTTGGTGGCAAAGTCTTAGCCTCCATCATGCAGGTTGCCATCTCTTTCAGTGATCTATTATTCCTCTCCGCAACACCATTTTGCTATGGTGTGTAAGGGATAGAATGCTGCATTTGAATACCTGCATCTGCACAATATTGAATAAAATCAGACTTGACATACTCACCACCATTGTCAGATCTGAGGACCTTGAGTTTCCTCCCAGACTGGTTTTCAACCAAAGCCTTAAAGACTTTGAAGAGGCCAAAAACTTTAGACTTGTGTTCCAGGAAGTAAACCCAGCAATACCTGGAAAAGTCATCTATGAAATTTAATGCATATTTGGCCCAACTCATTGACATATGAGGGAATGGGCCAGCAACATCACTGTGGATCAACTCAAGGGGTGCAGAGGTTCTATCATGACTAGCTCTCTCAATTTTATGCTCTGGGTGTTTTCCTAGGATGCAACCTTGACAGACTCCTTTGGAAAATTTTATCTTGGGTAACCCTATGACCATCTCTTTTTCACTAAGATCAGAAAGATACTTGTAATTTAGGTGGAAAAATATTTCATGCCAAAGATTGCTTTCCTCATTAGCATGAATCAGAAGAGCAGAGGGGTTTGAGTAGGGTAGGAAGTGTGAGAACATGTATACCTTCGAAGTATGATTTGCAACTCCTTTTGCAATGACTTTACCACTTGAGATCTCTGTGATCTCAACTTCATCAGGGGAGAATATGACCTTCTTTGGAGACCCTATGTGGGTCATCTGATACACTGATAAGAGGTTAGAGGCAAGACATGGAACATACAACACATTGCTGAACTTACCATGATCAAGATCAATCCTCCCTTTGCCCAAACTTTCAGTGAGAGAGTCATCTCCCAGTACTATTGGTGGACCTTTCGACATGTCAAGTGAGGTGAATGCCTCCTTGGTCAAAACCATATGTCTTGAAGCTCCAGAATCAATGATGAAACTAGGTGAGCTTGATGTGCCAGCAACCAATGCATGAACTCTCTCTCTGTCTTCTAAACTTGATCATCCTTCCCTCTTCTTTGAGCTATCTGGAAGGGAGATACCATTCTTCTCCAAGAGTTGGGTCAGCATGTCTATTTGCTTCTTCATGCAGGAGCTCTCAAAATCATTTCCCTTACTGCAATATGCGCACTTGCTCATTTATCCTTTGTTCTTCTTCTTCTGGTAGTTCTTCTTGGAACCTTGAGGCTCCCCCGAAGACTTGTTCTTGTCTCTCTTTTGCTCGGGTGGATTTTTAGCTTTCTTTTTGCTTTTTTGAATCCACCCTTGAATATCCAGCAAACAGAGCTTGGTATTTGGATGGTTTGATGGTGCCCATCATCACCAATTTATCTTGTTCTTCTATGAGAGATTCCATGAAATCTGCAAGGCTAGGTATCTTCTAGGCTCGAGCTGTCAACTTTGTGGCATAGAAGGTCGAAACAAACATTGAATAGTCATGTACAAGCTTCGAGAGTATGGCCAAGACCAGCTGATCATCCCTCTTTTCGATCCCACATTGTTTTAGCTGCAAAACAAGTGCTTTGAACTTGGAAAAATAGAGTTGCAGGGATTCAAAGCTATTGGGACTCAGGGAGATCAATTCATTTCCAATTTGATGTCCCCTCATTTCATCTGTCTTTCCAAAAAGATCAACAAGCTTCTCCCATACTTCATTCGGTGATGTCAATCCATCAAGATGGAAAAGGAGGTATGGATATACTCAGACATAAGAGACCATAGGCCTTATCCCTCATGCTGTGCCATTTTATCTTCTCTGCAGTTGCATTTGGGATCTGATTATGTTGCCATAGTCACTCTGTAGAGGCCTTTCACTCTCAACAGTATCTCCATCTCTGCTTTCCATTCAAAGAAGTTAAATGGAGTCAAGATGATCTTCTGAGATTGATCCATCGCTCAGAAATTGTCCCGGCGGGCAGTAGAATGCTCCCAGTCAATGATGTCAAACCTGCAAAACAAATTTGAAGGAGAGAAATTGATCTAAAAAGGCTCTAATACCATGTGAAAATTGAAACCAATTATAGAACAATTACACTCACAACAGTTATCAATTGTACATGCAAAATTACTCACAAAAGAGAATGAATATGGAGCTGAACACTAAACTGTATTGAATAAGTGTACAATATCCAACCCTGTGAAGTCATAGGCTGCCAAAATAAATAATTACATGAGGGATTCGAATGCATGAATATGCCATTCGAATCTAGTCAAAATAAGGCTTACTAAATCTAAGCAAATCCCCCATAGGTGCATAAAGCAATTTCCAAAACTGTCTAGGAGCTCACGAATTGGAAAAATCAATTAGGAAAGATAATAGTGGATGGAAGGATAACTCATACATGATTTTCATAGGAGAAAAGAGTGGAGGATGTGGAGGACAAAAAACAAGTTAACTTCACCTAGTCAAACTTTCCCATTTGCCTTAAAGCACTGAAAAAGCAGGTAGTAAAGCAGAAAAAGCAAACAGGTGCTAGGGAGGCCAAGAATAAAGCAGATTTGATTCCAGGAGGCTTCCCAAGTGCTCCATGACTCAAAATTAGCAATTTTGACCACTATGGATGTGTAGATGACAACTTGCATAAGGTGGAACATGGAAACTAGGCAAATAAGACAAAAATGGATTAATTTAATGTCTAAGGTAGCTAACTATGGGTTGATTATTCTAACAGTTATATTTTTGGAACTTTATTTTTTATATAGAATTATTATTTCCATATTTGTACCTTCATCTTTGTGTGCCTCGCAACTCAATACGATTGGTTTGATTGAATTCCTTATGGTGTTTATTAACTGTTGTACTGATTGAACTCGAAAGATTATTTGTTTATGTACTCAGATAAAATATGCAAAAGAGATTTTATTTTTATATACATGCATTCTTATTTATGCACATAATGGTTGTAGGTTTATTTTTGGGATAGTTGGTATGGCTATGCATAGAAAATGCACAAGACTATTTGTTTGCGTAGTGAAACTAGTTGACAAGTCTTGGTATTTTCATTTTTATTATGTTTAATTATTTAAAAATGGTTATTTGTCCACAATTACATGGATGTAGGTGTTAATTAGCCATTGGACCTGATAAATTGCATTAATTAGTTGAAAATCTTTTTCATGCTAAGTGTAATCATTTGTAAGTTAAGGGTGGTAATTAGCACATTAATTACCTTAATTAACTAGTTAATTACATATTGTTGGAAATGACCTTTTTTGGTGCAAGTAACCTATATTATGTCTTGGTATGGATGTATAATTATGTTATATATTGTTATATAATATTTCTCATCCTTCATTCAAATGCTTTCTAAGATGTAAATTTCATTTTAATTAATTTGCAATTATCGATATTTTGTCATAATTAATTTTTGAAAATTGAAGTTAAGTGTTTATTCTATCTCTCCAATATGCTTAAAATTTGTAATTAGCCACTTAGAGATAATTATATGTCTATAAATCCATTTTTATCCAGAGGGACATTACATATTGAGAGCTATTACTTTGGTTCAGTATACATGTTCAAGATTATATTATATAAAATCTACATAATATAGATGGGGATTGAGGATTGAGAACTACTACTTTGGTCCAATATACATGTTGTCAAATGATATATATGTAAGCAATATTTCTGTGTAGTAATATTGAATGAATTTAGTAATCCATATTTGTCCTTGTAGTAAGCTTGCAAAGATAATAATGATTGAATGAATCATGGCATCCACAAAATTTAATAACCTATCATTTCAATGGCTTACTATTAATTGAATCCTATGGTTTTATGAATTGAGATATACTTTCAAACTTGAAACAAGCATTTAATCTTAATATAGTGAAAAGAAAAACATACAATGAAAATAAATGTATTTTCAAGCTTACCACAAACATTTAATCTTAATCTTAAGATAGTGAAAAACAACATACAATGGAAAGATATGTCCTTCCAAGACTAATACATTTGTATTCCATTACTATTTGAAAAATTAACTTATTGAATCCTACATGCCATTAGGATTCAATTCAATATGTTTATATTACTTCTCCTCCCTAATATATTCGATGGCTTTATTGCATATGCTTCTTGTGAACCTATGCATTGGAAGATAAAGTGGAAGGAAATTATAATATCAAGAGATGGATGTGGGATTTGATTAAGCATGTTAAAGGGATTATATGATCGTATATGCTTAGAATGTGGGATTTGATTTAGAAGGTTAAAGGGATTATACATGATTGGAACATGGTTGAACTTCAAGATGCATAGAAAGCATGGTTTGATGCACCATACTCCAATGATTATATTGAATTTCCCATTCTTCCAATCTTGAATAATTGGTTGGATTGTAACAAAGATATCTTCAAGGATTGCATTATTCTATGCCTCAAATTCAGATTACAAAATAGATTTGATTCAATATAGAAGTTCAATTTGACAATTCATACAACTGGTGTTTCTTCGATGGAGCATTGCAAGAACAATTAGAAAAGGTTGGTGTGTTAGGATTATTAATTTATCCTCCCTTTCACCACTTAGTCTATTTTGTCTTTTCCTAGCTTAAGAGGTCGTTACCAGTTCATTAGTGCATGGGGGAAAAACATAGGATCTACCTACCACTCATTGCACCTATTTACATGAGCTTAGGAGCTCTAGGGACCAATCCCAATAATTTAGTAACCCACTCTGAGTGCCACGAATAGTCTCCAGCAGTTGACCCTAGTAGGTATTTAGTTATGTTCAATTATGCTTCAATTCCCATTAGTTAGTTAACTTTCAGTCACCCTAGCACAAGTTTTCATGGTTAAAGGTAGGTTGGGCACATTTACTCACCCACCATCATCAGTTAACTAATTGTAGACTGATTCAGTGATCCAGAGTTGCATTAGTGAGCTCTAGTGGTGATTTTCCCATAATGAGTTAGCACTAGATTCAGTTTGAGTTGGTTAATTTGAATCCCCCCTAAGGAATTGATTACTATATTACAAAGACATCAATTATTATTCATGTATTCTTATGCTGACCATTTTTTTCCTCATGCGTGTGTAATTTATTCCATGAATATATTGATCGGTTTATACTAAATAGTCTCTCTTATGCAACCTTCATTCTTCATTGAATTCATCTGGTCCTGAGGATCCCATGCTTCACTAAAATTAACATGGTATCAGAGAAGGTATTCAAGCCAACTTCAAACCTTAGAGACTTCCATTGGTGCACCATAAGCAATTGGATTCCACATAAATCCTAGTATTCTTTCCTTTCTCCCTATGGATTCTGTCTAGAGAATTCTAAATAGGTATGATGCACCCAAATAAAAAGCACATGTCGAAGTGGAGAGTGTTTGAATTGGTTTGATTCAATTTTTTTTTATATGTACATCCAAATATTCTATGAATAATTATTTATTATTCAAGCTATGAGTTGGAGAATTCAATATCTTTGTCTCTTAGAATCCCCACACCCTTCAATTAGATTTATTGGAGGGATGAAATGCATATATCTTTGTGCAACAAGGCTCTATATAGGGTCACCATGGGCAAAGAGGTTGAAACCCAGTAATATATTGAAAAATAGAAGTATATGAATAATCTTGATGAAGATTTTGGATTCATTTGCATTCACATCTCTAGGGAGCTATTGTTCCATCTTGATGGACTGAAAACTCCAAAATAAGTATGGGATAAGATCAAATCCTTGTTTGTACAGAAGGATGAGCTTAGGGGCCATATTCTGTAGAATAAGATGATAGCACTACAACCCAGTAACATTGAAAGAATGCAACAATTATTCTCAAAATTCAAATCCCTTTCCATGCAATGCAAGTAATGTAGGATTGATAAAAGGATGAGAAGTTGGTGCTCTCAATTCTGAGTAGATTGGTCCAAAATTATCAGTGTTTGCATATAAATTTCACTATGAGATAATGACAAATCCTACTTGGTGAATGGTATCCCCTGATTCCTTCACATAATCACTAATCTAGGAACAAGATAAGCTTATTTAGATGGGAGCTCTCAAATCCTCCAAAAATCGGGCTCTCTTAGCTAGAGAGACTAAGAATGCGCAAGAAAAGGGGAAGCAGAAAGGAAAAAAGAAGAAGGACATTGATTTCAAGCCTAAATAGAAGAAAAATCCTTTCGAAGGATCATCTAGTTCCAATAAGGATAAGCTCAAGAAGTTTGAAAAAGCCAAAATCTCTTACTGCAAGAGAGGATTTCATCCAGAGAATCAATGGATGAAGAAGACCATTGAACATATGTCTAAGATCCTTGAACACAACAATGTTTCCCTTGCTGAAGGTGTGAGTAATCATGATGCCGGAAACAAGACTGAAGAACATGAGAGGTTTCATGCCCTGAAGGAGGCCTTTTCTTAGTCAAAATATTTTCTCATTTATTCTGGAGCTTCCAACCTCATGGTTTCCTCAAAAGAATCATTCACTACTATGGATATATCTAGAGGACCAAGCATCCACATGGGATATGACTCACAAATACTATTTTTTGGGAAAGGTTACATTAAAACTGAGCATGGAGTGTTCCAAAAAGTTCTCTGTGTTGCCTCCCTTGAAGCAAACTTGTTGTCTGTATACTAGATGACACATACTAGATCTACCAAGAGAGTCACATTTTATCCTGACACAATGGAGATATCAAAAGTATCTACTATAGATATAATAGTGAAAGTACTTGTTAATCATTCCTTCAAGGCATATGATTTTTCTCACTTTCTTCATAATTCATATCTAAGTTCCTTATTGACTCATGCCAATAAAACAAGCAAGTTGTGGCATGAAATATTTGGCCACCTGAACTTCAAGTATATCCAGGAGATGCACAATGAAAAAATGGTTGAGGGATTTCCTCTCATCAAATATTCTGAAGGTATTTCCATTGGTTTCTTGGTAGGGAAGCATCCAAAGAAAATGTATGAGGTTGGTAATGAAATAAGAGCTTCCTCCACATTGGATTTAATCCACAGTGATGTATTTGTACCAATGCCTACAACATCAATTAATGGATCCATATACTTTGTGACCTTCATTGATGATTGTTCAAGGTATTGTTGGGTCTAAATTCTAAATAAAAGGTATGAGGTATATGAGACCTTCAAAATATCCAAAGACTTGGCTGAGAACACTCACAGAAAGAAGATCAAAGCCCTTAGATATGATAATGGAGGTGAGTATGTCAAAAGAAAATTCCAACAAATTTGTGCATCATCATGCATTCAAATGCAACACTCAGTCCCATACATACCATAGAATAATGGCATAGTTGAGAGGAAGAACACATCCTTGAAAAAGATGGCTACATGCCTTCTAAAAGAAAGAAGTCCTCCTCCATATTTGTGGGTTGAGGGAGTCAATTGTGCTCTTTATATTCAGAATAGAGTGCCTCACAAGTCAGTGATTGGGGCTAATCCTTTTGAAAAAATGATGGGACATAATCCCATTGTCTCACATCTGAGAGTTTTCGGCTCCAAGGCATGGGCTAGAATTCCTACTGACAAGAGGAAATCCTTCTAGCCTAGAGTAGTGAATGCATACTGTTGGGATATGCAGATGATTATAAGGAATACACATTGATGGAAATTATGACCAAAACATTATTCATAGAGAACAGTGTGCAATTTGAATAATATCAGGTGCGTGATCCAAATCCAGATGAAGAAGAAGAAGGTAATGTTTT
Source organism: Pseudotsuga menziesii (assembly GCA_001517045.1). Classification (NCBI taxonomy): domain Eukaryota; kingdom Viridiplantae; phylum Streptophyta; class Pinopsida; order Pinales; family Pinaceae; genus Pseudotsuga; species Pseudotsuga menziesii. The sequence continues at coordinate 239,675 of LPNX010369154.1, read as the reverse complement.
ATCATCCATTTCCATTTGTAGATGATGATGTCTTGACTAATGTTTCAGATTTAAAAGATGAGGATCAATATGATCATGATCTTGATATTGATATTGAATCTCAACAATATCCATATCCAACACCTATTCCAAATGAGGGGCCTAAATAGGCTCAAAAGCTCATTAAAACAGCTGGGAATGGTGTTGGAATCCAAATGATAGAAGAAGAAAATGTTTCCAATATCGGTATGAACATGTTTCATTCTCCCATTCAAATCCACTTCTCCTAGAGAGGCATTTAATGATGATGGGGTCATATACTGAGTCATTCAAAGAGGCTTTCCATGATCCAATATTGAAGGAAGTTATGGATTATGTGTTTGGTTTTCTACAAGACAACAAAACCTAGGATCTTGCCACTTTGCTTCTTAGGAGGAAGTTAGTTCAATGCAAATGGATATTTGAGAACAATATAGAAGTTCATGGAGCCACAACCAAGTACAAGGCTTGGTTAGTGGAAAAAGAGTACTCATAAGTCCATGGAATGGACTACAATGATACATTCATTCATGTTCCAAGAATGGACTCCATAAGACTATTTTTGGCCATTTCAGCTTCAAATAGGTGGGAGGTACATCACATGGATGTGAATATTTCCTTACTCCATGATGACGTGGTAGGGGAGATATATGTGAGGAAGCATGAGGGGTGCATTGAAGATTCATCCTTAATATACAAACTAAGGAAATCTCTCTATGGGCTCAAGCAATCCCCAAGGGAATCGTATGCCAAGATGGATGCATTCCTAATGTCACATAATTTTGAGAGATGAAGATATGACTGCAATATATACATGCAACAGAAAGGGGAATTATTACTGTTTATTATTCTATACGTGGATGAATTTCTCATTACTAGTATCTTCGTTGCTGGATTGAACGACATCAAGTCATCTTTGAACTAAGCATTCTCCATGACTAATCTAGGAATATTAAGGTATTTAATTAGTCTCAAAGTAAATAAAAAATATTTTGGAATCATGATTACATAGTCCATATACATAGGAGACTTGCTCAAAATATTTCACATGACTGATTGTAACACAACATCCTTCCCCTTCCTATCTGGCATTAGGTCGGAAGAAGGTGATTCCACATCACTGGTTGATAATAACCCCTACATATATTTGTTAGAATAATCAACCCATAGTTATCTACTTTAGACATTAATTTTAATTATTTTTGTCGTATTACCTAGCTTCCTAGATTCCATCCTATGCTAGTTGCCTTCTATAAGTCCTAGAAGTCAACACATGCTAAAACTGAGTCATGGAGTTCTTGGAAAACATCCTAGAAACCCAATTTAGCATGTATTATTTCTTCTAGATCCTCTGAATCTCATATCTTCTTTTTATGAAAACCTGCCTTATTTTATTCTGATTTAAGGAAAAAGGAAAAGCTAGACTAGGTGTAGTTGACTTGTTTTTTTCCCACATCATCCTCCTTCCTTTTGTCCAAATAAAAGCATGTATGAGTTGTCTTTCCATCCCTCTTTAGCTTTCCCACTTGAATTATCAAATTCATGAGCATCTTCATAGATTTGGAAACTACTTTATGCACCTATGGGGGATTTGACTAGATTTAGTAAGCCTAATTTTTTATTATTTCGAATGGCATCTTTATGCATTTGATTATCTGATGTAATGATATATTACACCATCATATTAATTCACAAGGTTCGATATTGCACAAGTATTGAATACATATTAATGTTATGCTCCAATTTCAGTCTCCTTTGGTGTGAATTTTGCATGATTGATTAGCAATTGTGTGAGTGTAATTGTTTTATCTCTTAGGTTCAATTTCCACATGGTATTAGAGCCTTTGTATATTTATTTATCTCCTTCCTTATTGTTATTGTAGGTTCGACATCTTGACTCGGAGCGCATTTTGCTGACTGGAGGGCACAATTTCTAAGCTATGGACTAATATCAGAAGATCATCTTGACTCCATTCAATTTCTTTGAGTGGAAAGCTGAGATGGAGATATTTTTGAGAGAAAAAGGTATCTACAAGGTAACTATGGCAACTGAGGTAAATCCCAATGCAGTTGCAGAGAAAATTAAATGGCACAACAGGAGGGATGAGGCCTATGGTATTTTGTGTTTGATCATTTCAAGAGACCTCCTCTTCCATCTTGATGGATTGACATCACCTAATGAAGTATGGGAGAAACTATAAGAGATTTTTGTAAAGATAGATGAGATGAGAGGACATCAAATTGAGAATGATCTGATCTCCTTGAGTCCTAGTAGATTCAAATCATTACAACTCTACTTTCTCATGTTTAAGTCCCTTATTTTGCAGTTGAAACAGTGTGGGATCGAAAAGAAGGAAGAACAACTAGTTTTGGCCATACTCTCCAAGCTTGGTCCTGACTATTCAGTGTTTGTTTTGACCTTCCATGCCATCAAGTTGACGACTCGAGCCTGGAAGATGCCTAAGCTTGCAGAGTTCATGGAATCCCTCACACAGGAGCAAGATAAGATGGTGATGATGGGCACCATAAAACCTTTCAAAGACCAATATTTGGTTGTTGGAGATTCAAAGGTGGATTCAAAAAGCAAGAAAAAAGATAAAAAGCCACCTGAGAAAAACAGAGACAAGAACAAGTCTCAAGAGGAGCCCCAAGGTTCCAAGAAGAAGAACAAAGGAGAAATGAGCAAGTGTGCATACTACAGTAAGGTATATCATCCTGAGAGCTCTTGTATGAAGAAGCAAATTGACATGTTAACCCAAATCCTAGAAAATAATAACATCTCTCTTCCTGATTGCTCAAAGAAGAGGGAAGGAGGATCAAATTCAGAAGACAGAGAGAGAGTACATGCCTTGGTTGCTGGCACATCAAGCTCACCTAGCTTCATCATAGACTCTGGAGCTTCTAAACATATGGTTTCGACAAAAGAGACAATCTCCTCTCTAGACATGTCGAAAGGTCCACTAGTAGTTTTGGGAGATGACTCTCTCACTAACAGTTTGGGGAAGGGAAGGATTGATATTGACCATGGTAAGTTCAATAATGTGTTATATGTTCTAGGTCTTGCCTCTAATCTCTTGTCAGTGCATCAGATGACTCATACTGGGTCTCCAAAGAAGGTCATATTCTCCCCTGATGATGTTGAAATCACTGATATTTTGAATGGTAAATTCATAGCAAAAGGTGTTGTAGATCACACTTCGATGGTATACAAGTTTTCCCATTTTCTACCCTACTCAAACCCCTCTGCTCTTCTGATTCATGCTAGTGAAGCAAGCAAGATTTAGCATGAAATATTTGGCCATCTTAACTACAAGTATATTTCTTGTTTGAGTGAAAAAGATATGGTCATAGGGTTACCAAAGATCAAGTTTTCTAAGGGATTATGTCAAGGTTGTATCCTAGGAAAACAGCCAGAGCACAAGTATGAGAAAGCTAGTCATGAGAGAACCGTTGCACCTCTTGAGCTGATCCATAGTGACATTGCTGGTCCATTTCCTCATATGTCCATGAGTCAATCCAAATATGCACTGACCTTCATAGATGAATTTTCCAGGTATTGTTGGGTTTACTTCCTAAAGCATAAGTCTGAAGTTTTTGACCTCTTCAAAGTCTTTAGAGCCTTGCTTGAAAACCAATCTGGGAGAAAACTCAAGATCCTCAGATATGATAATGGTGGTGAGTATGTCAAGTTTGATTTCATTCAATATTGTAAATATGAAGGTATTTAGATGCATCATTCAATCCCTTACACACCACAGCAAAATGGTGTTGCTGAGAGAAAGAACAGATCACTAAAGGAGATGGCAACTTGCATGATGGAGGCTAAGAATTTGCCACCAAAGTTTTGGGCCGATGCTATAAACTGTGCATCCTACATTTAGAATAGGGTGCCTCATAATCAGCTTGATGGTATGACTCCTTTCGATGCTTGTAGTGGACACAAGCCAGACGTGACCCATTTCAGGATTTTTGGCTCAAAGGCTTTTGCTAGAATTATAACTGAAAAGAGGAAGGCTTTGCAGCCCCAAAGCCAAGAGTGCCTATTTGTTGGGTATCTTGAAGATTCAAAAGGGTGCAAGCTAATAAAATTGAGCACTAACAAATATTTCACTGAAAGAAGTGTTCAATTCCAAGAAGAGCCTTTAGTAGCAGTTGAAGTTGGAGAGTCTTCTTCACCACCAGATCCATTGATTTTAAGTGGAGAGGCTAATGAGTTTGATGATTCTGATATGTATGATAATGATGATTTGATTGCATATCCTAACAATCCTACAAGACCAAAATTGGCAGCAAAGACCATTCTTACAGCTGGGGAACTAGTTGGAAATCCTAGTGACACTAGGAGGACTAGATCTCAATTTGAGAGTGCCCTTTGTGTGAAAGATCCTCTATTTGCTGAGAAGTGCTGTATGATGGTTGAATAAGATCCACAGACATATGAAGATGTAGTATATTATCCAATATGGAAAACAACCATGAAAGAAGAATTCAGCTCTCTCTAGAAGAACAACACTTGGGAACTGGTTGATCTTCCCCCAGGGAAGAAGCTAGTTCAATGTAAGTGGGTTTTCAAGACTAAGTTTGCTGATGATTTTTCACCTTTGAAATATAAGGAAATATTGGTAGCCAATGGATACTCATAAGTACATGGTATTTAATACAATGAAACCTTTGCATTAGTGGCAAAGATAGACTCCATAAGGCTAGCTTTAGCCATTGCAACTTTGAAGTAGTGGGAGGTACATCACATGGATGTGAAGTGTGCTTTCCTAAATGGAGATCTCACTGAAGAGATTTGCATGCAGCAACCTGAAGGGTTTGTTTCTAATCCATCCTTATTGTGCAAGTTAAATAAATCATTGTATGGGCTCAAGCAAGCCCCCAGGGCTTGGTATGCTAAGATTGATAGCTTTTTTCTATCACTGAGTTTTGTTCGATGCAACTCTGATCCTAATGTCTATTTGAAGTGGATTCATGGTTCTTTGGTGATTATTGTCTTGTATGTGGATGACCTTTTGATTACAGGAAGTTCAAAGAAAGAGATTTCCTCCTTGAAGGATGCAATGAACCATGCATTTTCTATGATAGATTTGGGATTGTTGAGTCAATTCTTGGGTCTCGAAATTGCTCAATCCCAACATGGAATCAAATACATCAGTCCAAGTATGCTCTAGATTTTTTGAACAAGTTCAACATGAAATATTGCAAGCTAAGCAAGATTCCATTCCTTTCAGGAGTTAAGCTTGAAGAAGCAGGTTCTTCTCCTATGGTAAATAATACACTGTATAGGCAGTTAATTGGGTGTTTTCTTTATCTTACACACACTCGACCTGATGTATCTTATGTAGTTAGTGTGGCTTCAAGATACATGGATCAGCCTCATGAGATCCATTGGAGAGCAGCCAAAAGGATCATAAACTTTGTTCAAGGAACAAGAACTCATGGGATCTTCTACAAAGCAAAACCTTATCTTGATTTGAGTGGGTTTACTAATAGTGATTGGGCAGGTGAGGACACGGATCGAAAGTCTACATCAGGATATGTGTTCATGCTTGTAGAAGGGCCAATCAGCTGGTCAAGAAAGAAGCAAAGTGCCATAACACTCTCATCTACAGAAGCAGAGTATAGAGGAGTTGTAAATGCAGCAACTCAATGTTTGTGGTTGCAGGGGATACTTAGAGAATCTGGTTTCAAATCAGAGTTTTCAACTATTATCTACTGTGATAATCAGAGCACCATTCAAATCTGTAATGATCCGGTTTAGAGATGGCAAACCAAGCACATTGAGATCCATATGCATTACATCAGACAGCTTGTGCATGATGACACCATTGATCTACTCTTCTGTGCATTTTTAGAACAAGTAGCAGACATCTTCACCAAAGTTTTTTGTGAGAATACCTTCATAAATATCAAATCACTTCTGGGGATTGCTGATCATGCTGTGAAGCATGATTGATGACAAGATTTCCAAAATTTTGTTTTTCTTGTCCATGTTTAAGGGAGGATTTTTCCACTGGGTTTTTGCCTCTTTCCTTGGTTGTATGGACAAGCAGTATGTAAAGGGTGACTAAGCCTTGTTGCTAGGCCCTATATTTTTCTGATATTTACTCATAAAGTCATGATTAAGGGGGGGTGTTAGAATAATCAATCCATAGTTACCTACCTTAGACATTAATTTTAATTATTTGTGTCTTATTACCTAGTTTCCTAGATTCCATTCTATGCTAGTTGCTTTCTACAAGTCCTAGAAGTCAACACATGCTAAAATTGAGTCATGGAGTGCTTGGGAAACATCTTGGAAACCCAATTTAGCGTGTCTTCTTTATTCCAGATCCTCCAAAGCGCATATCTTCTTTTTCTAAAAAGCTGCCTTGTTTTATTCTGATTTAAGGCAAAAGGAAAAGTTAGACTAGGTGTAGTTGACTTGTATTTTTCCCACATCATCCTCCTTCCTTTTATCCAAATAAAAGAATGTATGAGTTGTATTTCCATCCCTCTTTATCTTTTCCACTTAACTTAGAAAATTCGTGAGCATCTTCATAGATCTGGAAACTGCTTTATGCACCTATGGGGGATTTGACTAGATTTAGTAAGCCTAATTTTTAACTATTTCGAATGGCATCTTTATGCATTCGATTCTTTCATGTAATGATATATTGAAGCATCCTATTACTTCACAAGGTTGTCTATTGTACACTTATTGAATACAAATCAGTGTTATGCTCCAATTTCAGTCTCCTTTGGTGTGAATTTTGCATGATTGATTAGCAATTTTGTGAGTGTAATTGTTCTATCTCCTGGGTTCAATCTCCACAATAGATGATTGGTATCTTATTGAACCTTACCCAATCAAGGCCGTATTTATATTATTTTGTGAGTGTTTCTTCCAAATACATGCAAGAGCCACATAATCTGCATTGGAAGGAAGCAAAGAGCATCTTGCATTATGTTCAAGGTACGAGGGAGTTTGGGATCCACTATTTATGTCGGCGCACAACTATATCTAATTGGTTTTAATGATTTAGATAGGTTTGGTGATAGTACTGACATGAAATATACATCAGTATTTGTTTTTTTTTTGGATATGGACCAATCTGTTGGTCAAGCAAGAATCAATTAGTTGTTGTTCTCTCTTCAGCCAAAGCACAGTATCAGGGGGTTGTGAATGCAGCTATTCAGGAATTTTGGTTGCATGGGATTTTGACAGATTTTGACAGATTTTGCAGGCTCTATGATACATGATATGGGCTATATTTGACTTCATTTTATTATGGTATTATGTATAGACTTTTCATAGGTGTAGATTTTTTTTGGCTCTTTTTGAGAATTTTTTTTCCATAAATATTTTGAATATTTTCCAATTGGTTTGGATTAAAACATTAGAGATGAAAATACTCATGTTTATAAAGGATAGATATATTTTTGAAAGGTCTAATAAGTTATAAAAAATGTGATTCATTTATAATAATGGATTGCGATTTTTTTCCTTAATAATAAAAATTCCATAAATGGATTTAAGTGTACTGCAAGTTGTAAATCTTAAGCTATTGAAAAAATTCCCGAATTGAGAAATCCTTTCAAGCTTACTTTTATGGTATGTCATTCCCATATCAAACAATATAATATCATTAAATCCAAATGACTATTAAGATTCATTTAAGCTTTAATACCATTCATGCTTGAAGTTTTATTGAATTATTTCAAGCTTGGTAAATTAAAAATTACTACTAAGATTAAATAAGCTATCATTTTAAAAGCTTAACAAATAATGAAACTTAGGCTTATATAATTAACAATTAATGAAATCTAGGTTTATATGATGTGAGATATCATTTCAAAATTATGAAATGGAAAACAAACTTGAACTTCATTCATTCAAGTTTAGAACTTTTAATGGTGATTTTAACTCAATTTTGACATTGGGATTTGGATGACCATCATGAAAGGAAGCACAATAAAAGTGCTTCACTTTTTTTGTGCTTCTTGAGAGGCACTTTGCAACTTAGTATGAGGGAGATGTTGTAATGTTTGTTGAATCTTGTATGAGGGATATCTTGTAACATTTATCAAGTAGCATTTGTTACTAACAAAATAATAATAAATTAATTAATTAATTATTCGCCAAAATAAATGTCGGAAAAAAAAATCTAATATGAGGGAGATCTTGTAACATTTTTCGAGTAACATTTGTTACTAACAAAATAATAAAAAATTTAATTATCCGCCAAAATAAATGTGGGCCAAAAAAAAACCTAATATGAGGGAGATCTTGTAATGTTTGTAGAGTAACTTTTGTTAGCCAAAAAAAATGTGGGTTATAAAAACAACACAATATGAAAGAGATGTTGTAATGTTCATACCAAACAAAATAATAAAAAATAAAAATTTGAATTATCAGCAAAACAAATGTTGCCCTAGCACATGGTTTAAGGCCTCCTAAACAACCCATGGTTTTATTGTACATGGATTACGAGGGCCTTGCAATTGGTTTTAAAACCATGTGCAAGGCCTCATAAACAACCCATGGTTTTATTGTACATTGTTTAGGAGGGCCTTGAAAATGGTTTTAAGACCATGTCCAAGGCATCCTAAACAACTCATGGTTGTATTGTACATGGTTTAGGAGGGCCTTTCAAATGGTTTTAAAACCATGTGGAAAGACTCCTAAACAACCCATGGTTTTATTGTACATGGCTTAGGAGGGCCTTGCAAATGGTTTTAAGACCATGTGCAAGGACTCCTAAACAACCCATGGTTTTAGAAGGGCCTTGCACATGGTTTTAAAACCATGTATGGGGGAGATGTTGTAATGTTCGTTCCTAACAAAACAAAAAATAATAAAAAATATTATATGTTGGCCATACATAATATTAAATATTAATAATAAAAATATTATATGTCTACATTAAATAAAAAGATGTGTCTTTTGGTTTGAATCAAATCAATGGCTATATATAGAACACACCAAATTGGATAGCTACTTAAATATAATAATAAAAAATTCACCTCCAAAGATTTGATCCCTCTCAACGCTTGATAGAGCCTAGGATTTAGATCTATGCTGGTTTTAACAAAATTTTTACATTCTAATTTGGATGACTAACATGAAAGGAAACAAAATAAAAGTACTTCACTTTTTTTTTAAGATGTCATCAAAATTAAGGATAATAAGCGGTTTGTATGAGAAATATGGAGCAATGAAATGTTTCTCAATTACATTAATGTATTTCGACATGAATTTTACATCAAGATTTGAGTCCACAAAGGGAAGTCTCCATATGTTTTTGATAGAGTCGTAGTTTCGCCGAACATCATTGAACTAAATATTCAATATCCCATCTTGAAATGGGATTAACGTAAAAAGACTTGCTTAAATGGTGGATCTTCTTCTATATTTTTCTCTCATCCAAGATAAAATGTAAACTAATGAAAAATAATATAAATACTAAAATGATCCAATATGATATACTTGATTTGGTTGCGGAATAAAATTGGAAAAATTCAGTCACATAATCAAACACTCTCTGACACACATAGGTTGTTAGAAATACCTTGATTCCTTTTCGTATTGAAACAAGAACCAATAGAGCATGAACACATATTTCCAAAAAAAAAAATCTTTTGTAAGATAGAACGAACATTATACTACAATAGAAATAAAAAAATGCAGTCTTATGTGGATGGCCTTCCATTGAGGACAACCACTAAACCACATATTTTCATCATATTTCCATAGAAATCCCTAGTCAAAAAGTCTTACAAATTGTCTTCGAAGCTATAAAATGTATCATTCTATCTAGAGTATCAAAAGTTATTCATAAGCAGTTTAGTTTTGTGTATCTACTAGGGAAATATATAAAACAAGAATATATTATGATTCTTAAGAAAAATACATAGTCATCAATGCATTAAAACTATGCACCATCATAAAATTTCATGCTAGGCACTTTTGGCGATGGAGGGACAAAGAATTTGTTCCTTGCTTCCACCCTCTCTTTCAAAACCATCATGATCATTACTTTGATGAGGAGGTTGAGTTTGAACACCATATTTATCAAGTATTTGACCATTATCTTTAATATAGCTTCCACTTATCCAAGTCACTCCTACATCGCATTTAGTTTCAACATTATTTCCATTGTTTCTTTATCATTTTCTGTTAGATCTTTTCCTAACAAATTCTTCATCTTCCATTAAAGGGTGATTGTATTCATGTTCTTTGTATCCCTAGTTTTGTATGTGCCTTCATTTGTAACCATCAACTCCATTTTAACTTGATTTTCATCCATTCTGGTTAATTCTTGCTCATTATTGACCCAAGCCTCCATGTTTTCTGTCTTTCATTAGGCCAGGGCCAAGATTTCTCAGTTGAATACCTCCTTGGAAACCATAGTCTCTTTGATAGCCTCTGTTGTGTGTTTTATCCCCTACCCACTCTCCCCTTTCCTTGTGTACCTACCCTTCACCATAATATATTGATAGAACCAAGGAAGAGAACTTGTATCCAAATACCTCTAAATGCTTGCAGGGAGTGGATAAACAAGAATCCCTAGGAAGAGTCCCACCCTTGCAGAAATTGTAAAACTGATAAGGTCACATGTACTCCTACATAACTAGACTATAATAAAATCTACACTCATCTCTAACTCCAATTGGCAATGCAATTTTTTTGCATATATAGAAAATTTTAGTGATAGAGATTCTAGCATGAAAATGCTAAAATACTCCTTATTTGCATCCATTTTCACACTCTAGTACCTAACTTGAAACAAAACCATCATAATTGTTATTTGTAGGTAATAACCATCATAGAAACTCGGTTATATGTCATCCCGTACATTCTCCATTGGTTCTTCCTCTCACAATTTCCTTGTTCAAGTGGTTGTGTGTAATACCCCCTCGTAACATTTTTAACTTTATTTAAATTTTTCTTATGTGATGGAAAGTAATAATTTTGGCACAAATTTATTCTTAATATAAATATTATATAAATACAAAAGTTAGGAATCCATGCAGTTAATTGACATAAACTTGAGTTTAAGGAAGTAACTAAATCCTCATACATCTTTACAAAAACAAGTGGCAAGTCTTGGGGAAGTTAATTCTTAGTTATTAAAAGTACTGGGAAAGGAAAGGAAGCATCATGCATGAGAAAGAATAAAAAAGGGAAAGGGTGTTGCTAAGAGATCACCAAGTGGGGTGTAGACTCTAAGAAAAATGAGAAATAGTGCAGAGCTGCCAGTGAAGATCTAAAAGATGTCAGGCTATGAAATAGAACCTCCAGTGAGAACATTGAGGTGATAGGTTCTATAATCAATAACTATGTCTATATTGAATTGTGGTAACTTGGAGTTGTAGGAAGTGAGTCATAAACTCAGGATCCTGTGCAAGGGGTCGAACTCTTGTAGACTTTAAAGTTTCAAGATTTCTAAGGCTGGGTGGTGCGTGTATGTTAATTTTCCAGTTTCACACAAAGTTCAAATATGTTCATTAGAAAAACGAATCCTTGTTTGGTTATAATCATGGAAATATGCTTCTATTTATTTTTTGTTCTTTGTTAAGGATAAGCATTAAATACTAATGAGTTTATGAACTGGTACATTTTAATTGATGAAATATTTAAACAGTGCATTAAATTTTCATGAACAGTATTACTTAGCATTATGAATGATTATTATCTCCAAAGGATCAGATAGTAAACAAATGCTTAAACTGAAAATACCTAATCTAGATAAAGGTGTGAAACCCTAACCTAAATCAAAATCCTAGAAAATATTCATTAGTATATTTAAATATTAAGGTAAAGCTCCCCAATTATACAATGAATACTAGTATAGAATTAGGGTTAATGTAATTAACAAATAAACGAATAATTATTACAATCATCTAATACACAAGCCATAAATGAATTGTAACATAAAATTCATGTACACATACTTAAAGAAGTACTTCCAATATAACCAAATAACCACGAAAATACACATAAGTATCGAACTGTAAAAATGCCAAAACAAAACCTTACATACCAACTGTAATGTTTTCTAAAAATCAAATGACACTAAATCCTAACAAATAAAAGATAGCAACATTGTTATTCTTATTAATTTTACACTAAGGAAGGGTAATGTTAAACTTAAAAACCCAGCTCTTCATTTCCAAAGGCGATCCCAAAATCATCAGTCTTTACCATGAGGAAATATCAATTGTATCTTCAAATTACACGCCTCCATCTACTCATAATAAATATGGGCATGAAAGAGAGGTCAAATAGGGACTTACGAGTATCCCATGTTCTCTCCATCCAAACCAAATTCCCCAATCCTTTCGCTGCAAGAAACGTCTATTACATACAAATTAACCCAGTGAAAATATGAGCAAATAATGAACAGATAAAAGTAAATGCAAGTGTGTTCTATGCAAAAGAGTTTGCTCACCAAAAAACCGAGTTGAGAGTTGAAGAATCCGATTCCAATTTTTGTGAAGGCCAAATGTAACCCTAGGTCCACGAAAACTCCCCTTTCAACACTTCCATTAAGTAATTATAGAGTGTGTAAGAAATTTAAATCTCTACCCAGTTGATATGAAATAATTCCTTTGGATATCAAAACCCAATTGAGACTACACTAAACCAAGTTTAAGTTTCCAGCTCTTATTTGAGTAGTAACAAAATAAATTCCATTAAACCGGTTCCCTCGTCAACGTTGAGAAACATGGCGAATGCTACAAATATTCAACAAATTTTTTTGGTGACACTGGAGTAGCATGAACCTCATTTTCTAGCCCAAAACAATACTCAAAACCAGTAAATATAAACGGGTAAAGTAAAACCCCTCGACTCTATTTTAAAAGGGTAAACTGAAGGGCCAAGTGTAACACACCACCTCGGGATAATCAATATAATTCGGATACATAACCCTATAGTCGCAAGAACTTTACAATGTACACTCAAGGAGGAGAAATAATATAGTTTAAACCTTTAAAAGAGTCATGTGCACACAAAATTATGGGTAAAGGAGGATAAAAGGTTTACTTTAAAACTTGACTAGAATACAAACCCAAAGCTTAGCATAGTTGCAATCAAAGGATTTAATGAGTTAGCATAAAGATAAGTAAGACACCAGTTTAACTCCTCCATCATAACCGCAAAGAGTAAGTACCTTAAAGCAACCACATTAACTACGACAATTTTGTAAACAAATAAAAGAGTTGATACTTTAATTACTTACCCTTATAGGAGGTCTTTGACTAGAGACAATGAAATTCACCAAGGTACAAACAAGTAACAATATAATATAAAATAAATTGTGCTTGCATTTTTTTTGTGTGTTACATTGTCGGAGACACTTTGCCACATGAAGTGGGGTTTCCTCTCCATAGCCAACTATTTTTCCATCCATGACAAGTTTCATGTTGGTTGGGATGGCCATCCATCCCTATCACCCTATGTGGGGGGTGGGTTTTGAAAGTACATGGGGTGGAATTCGATCCATGTATGTGTTTGGGTGTGTGCATGTTGATGAGGGTCTTAGTTTGACACGTTAGATGCAATAGAAAACTGAAAAAACAGGCATCCATGAACTTGCATGGATATTTTGAGACACTTACACAATGAATCTTGTGATGAGTTAAAAACAAGAAATGTAGGAAATTGGATGATGTTTCCAAATATATTAATTTTTTCGACTGAAAATGTTGTTAACTATCTAAAGTTAGATAATTTTTAATGGGAATGTTTTATTTTTGGGACAAATTATAAGGTATATGTTTTTGTGGGTGTATCCTTTGAGTGATTAAATGATGGAATAAGCTTACGAAAACTGGTATACATATAGAGAACATATAGTACTAGTGCAAGACTATTTTTCCAATAACAAAAATAATATTTTTAAATTTAATTATCTAAGAGATCAAACCTGGAAAACAGTATGTGAATTGTGGGTGCATCGTTTGAATGTATTAATGCAATTATTTGGAAATGGGTTTTTTATGGCATGTAGAGGTCGGTGTTCTTTAGTGCAGCATACATTTTTTTTAAATGGTTGAGAAACGAAAGAGATATGTACAAAACACTAACAGTGGTTTTTTCAAGTTGAGGAGTGATGAAAGAAAATAAATAAGAAAAAAAATAGAAAAGATTGTGTATTCTTGCTAAAATTTACATATTTGGAATTTGCAAAAAAAACATATATGTTTCTAAAATTTTAGAAAAAATGGAGGTGTGCAGCATATTGTGACCAATGGCTAAACACGAGCATATTGAAAATTTGGATATAATGCTGAATTATGCATGGTTTATCATACTCCAAGGCATAGGCATGTTGAATCTGAAGTAAAGTCCAAAGCAAACACATAAGCATAAGAATGCCATGCAAGCATGGGTGGAGGCTCGGCCTTATTATTTGGACGGAATACATTTTTGAATTTAAATTGAGCGTGTGTTAGTTATATGGAACAAGAATGTGTGCACGTTGTATTGATTAAAAACGGGATCCCATTCTAGT
>LPNX010369154.1:166936-213297 GCA_001517045.1 Pseudotsuga menziesii | reverse complement strand
CCCTCTCTCTCTCTCTCTCTCTCTCTCTCTCTCTCTCTCTCATACAAACACATCCACAGGTCACCCAATCCCACTAAGGACCCACCCCCCTCCACTCTATCTCTATCTCTCTCTCTCACACACACACATCCCTATGTTTCCCATTACCACCAACACCCCCTAACCTATAACCTACAACACCTACACACCCCCACACACATCCACAGGTCACATCCACATGTCTTCCCTTACCACTAACACCCCCCTCCCTTATATCACTCCCCAACCAATCCAACTACCTCTAACCCCCAAACCCCTATTACATCCCCTTTACAACACCTAGACACCCCCACATCAATCTAACCTCCCCCCCACTCCTAAGCTCCTAGTCACCCCATACACATCCCTATGTATCCCCTCTAACATAGACACACACATCCCTATGTCTCCCCTCTGACACACACACACATCCCTATTTCTTCCCTCTAACACACACACACATCCCTATGTCTCCCCTCACCACTAGCACCCCCTAACCTATCTCTATGGCACACACACACATTATAGGAATTTTCGATTTAAAATGGGCCTTCCAAAAAGAATACAAATTCCATGTCATCATGTATTAGCCAATCAAAATGCTTTAAAATTCAAAAAGGGACCACCTCTTAAACAATTTTTTAATATAAATTTGGGGATAGGTACCATTAAAAAAATTAATTTTTTTGTTCGTATCTTTCGACATATCTCCCTGTGTTTCTCCGTGTGTTTTTACTCAAATTTCAATTGGGAGAGCTCGTTGGATTAGAATTAAATTTTGCATCCAACGAGTACCCACTCGGCATACTTTTGACGAGCCCCGCTACCCCAAAAATAAGAAATACCTAAAAAAACATGATGATGACACCATCATCAAGGTTTTTCAGGTATTTCTTCTTTTTGGGGTAGCAGGGCCCATCAAAAGTATGCCGAGTGGGTACTCATTGGATGTTTAATTTAATTCCGCATCTAACGAGCTCTCCCAATCGAAATTTGAGTAAAAACACAAGGAGATATTTCGAAAATACGAACAAAAAAGTAGTTTTTTCTTTTCTTCCTCCAAAATTAATAAATATTATTTTATTAATTTTCCTTAGGAGGCCCATTTTGAGTTGAAATTTCCTCTAATGAATCAGGGGATCGTAGCCTCCTTCCAATTGGCATTGGTAAATAGGGTGTTGTAGCATCCTTTCAACTGTAGCTGATAAACCAGGGGGCCGTAGCATCCTTCCAATTGTTATTGGCAAATAGGGTGTAATACCATCATTGTCTATAGTAGCAAGAAAAACTATTTGTAAATAACAATTTTGCAGTAATAGGATGTATTGGTGGTTTACCCTATTGGGCTTCCACGTTAAAATTGTGTTATGTGTATTCTTGTTGTTATGTGTTTGTAATGATAGATTTAAAAGTGGTTGTGTAACTGAACTAGTACTGTCCAGTAATAACAAAGTTTGAAAATTTGAAATATGATTCAATTGTATATAAAACAAAGACTCACTGCATCCGTCCGAGGTATAGATTCCTATGGTGTACTCCTCCTTACAAAGAGTCTCTCTGCAATGCTTCTCTGCGAATAAGAAAATATGTCAATTATCTCAACAATTATCAACATGTATATTAATGAGAAAGTACTAATCAATTATGTAAAAAATGAACATCTCACCAAAAAAACTTGTTCTAGAGGAAGATACTGGGTTTATTCACTAGTAAGAGGAGTCATAGGTTGAACATCAACCTCAATTGCGTGCACTAATGGACCGGGGTGTGGCTACATTCACCAAATGATAAAAGAGTTAGACATCGTGCATGTCCATAAACAATACAAATGAACTATAAAATTACAAATATTCAAGTAGATGTACCTTAGTGTGACTTATCCCTATTGTAGATGCAGCATTGATCACAGCATCAACAACCGCACTAAGGTCTGGCACGGATGACTCTACAGCTTGATGTTGTAAACATGCAAAAATAACATTAATAAAAACTATTTTTGAAGTGAATTGAAATCTAACCAGCAACTGCGATTGGAAGTGTGTACATTACCCTGGGATGATTAAGTTGATCCTCATGTACACACACTCTTTTCAAGGAAGAAGGTCGTTTGGTGTAAACAACCCCCTTATCTACATTTGGACTACGAGGAGATCCAAACCAAAGAGGTGGTGCAGGGATTTGCGTTGATGTATGCAGTCATAAAGTGTTACCATAGTTAGACATGGATTTGAATGGATGGAATAATATGTACTGAAAAAATAGCATGTTGTAATATACTTACCCCTTCCTAGTACATATCTCCCACATGGGAGTGACCGCTCCCAGCAATTTCTTGCCCCTCTTTAGATGCAGATAGCATCTGCAAGTTTAAAAATTATAAATATTAGCAATCTATAAAGGAGTGTATAGAAAGAAATTTAAATAATTCGAACAAGATTAAGTCATTAACCATGTACTTACATTCTTCAGGTAATCGCAAATTCCACCTTAGAGTATTTCGCTGAGATCAATGTCTCCAGCATCAAGTTCTAAATGGGGTTCCTGCAACTTCAAAATTTGTAAATATTAGACAATTTAACAAATTAATCAAGACAAACACATGCATTAAAAAAATGATATGTATTAACAAAATGACAAATGTTTAAATATTACCTCAATTTTATTTGTTTGGGTCTTAGATACAACCACACTGGGTGTAGTACCACCCCCCTGAGAGGCATCAATCTCCTGCAAGAGTAAATATTGCATATATTACGAATCTTTTAATATGTTACATACAGTATGGAAAAATTAAAAATTGAACAATAATAGAGTTTTAACAATGTCCTTACCTAACCACTTGTCATTGTAGAGGTACCATGTCTTGGTCCAGGACCATAACAGGATTGACCACACATTGTGCAAATGTGTGCCTCGCTATGAGGCACATGGGATGTCGGTCTATCCCCACCAATTGATATTCCTCTACCACTAGAAGCTGATGGTTGTACCCCAGCAGAGGAAGAGGGCATTGTCTGGTCAATAGTAGTCGTGTGTCGAGAAACCATCTCAGCTAGAGTCAGAAATTCATCTTGTGTCTAGGAAACCATATCATATGCAAGAGGGATGTCTTCCCTCGGTAGCTGGGTACGGGGTCTAGGTATCTGTGGATTGGCATCTCTATTCCTAGCATCGGGTCAGTGTTGGGACATCCCCCTATCAACTCCCTGGAATCCCAACATGTCAAAATAGTTGACATGTTTCCCCATCATAAACTTTGCATACAAATTTTGGAGGAAGTACATAGGTACTTCTCTATTGTTGTGCGGGGGAATGTCAAAAACCGTGTACCATCTATCCATCCAATGGTCTCGAATGGGTGGAAAGGTGCACAACACAATGGAAATATGTGACTTGGTGCTCTCTAGAATGTCATTCATCCCAGGCACTCTAAATAATCTATAGATGTGTTCTTTGGTTATTTTTAGCTTCTTTACCTCATTGTAGCTCAACCCATCAGCGTATTCTTGTCTTTTCCTCAAACTGTAGGATGCGATGCTATACAAAGCATCGTTCAATCTTGCGGTCCTATCAATAATAGTCAGCAATGAGTCTGACAAGGAGAGGCAGAGCTCATCTCCACCTTTCTAGGAAGAACCAATCTCTCTGAGATGGCCAATAACCCTCAATATCTCATCATTGTTATCCATAGTAGCCACTGCAATCATAAATACAAATAAAATATCATTAGAAAAATAAACACATGATATTATGACATCTCTAAGCACTGAAAAGTGTATAACTAATGTATGACATATAACAACATATGTTAAATCTATTATCTAAATTTTAAAATTGATCTTGAATTTTACAGTAAAGAATAAACATTTAACATTTTAAATTTTAAATTTATGTCCTAAATTGAAGTATTAATTCCAATTTCAATATGCATGTGTATATAAAATGTCCTATGTGCATATGTTGATTGGGAAGCTCCTCTAGCTTATTTTAAGGCTTGGGTTAGGAAGTTTCATTGAAATTGTAAGGTGTTTACTAATTCCCTTGCATGACCAGCTCCCAAATTGTGGGTAGAGGCAACGGCTAGACCCTAGAATAGGTGGCATAATGTGCTATTGATGAATAAAATCCCAGTATATGCAACGATTTTGTTAGATATGCTAGTATTTGTTGTAGCGTGATGTTTTTTGGAATCCAAAGTTTATTTAGCAGATCTTTGTTTATATGTAATTTGGGCCATGTATGGATTCCACTTGATGTTATTTTAGTTCTATGCCCTCTTTCTATATATCCATGAGAGACTTTAAATGCACAATTGTGTATTTAGTGGCTTTTATGGTTGCAAGGTTTCTGCTAGATTCTATCATGTATGATACTATGTGACTAGCATGTAATCAAACACATCAACCTCCCTATGTATCTTGATGTTTGTAGAGCCTATTGTTGAACTTCGTTGTCTTGACCTTAACCAAAAAGTATCCTTCAGTCAAGAGGAAATATTTGTTAAGCATGAGAAGCTTCTATACCTTATTTTAACACTTGGATTAGGAAGTTTCATCAAAACTATAAAGGTGTTTATTGATTTTCTTTGACAACCAACTTCGATATTTCAAATAGAGGCAAGGGATTTACCATGTTTGTTTATGTATTTTAGGGAAGATATGAATTATACTTGATTTTTTTTAGGTGTATGCAAGCTTGCAATATAATTGACAATCTTTGCATATTTGTTAATTTTGGTTTGGATTCACAATGATGCTTGCGAATATACATATGTAAATAGTGAAGTTCATTTGTTTTTTTATGAGTTAATTGGGGTTTAGGTTTACATTGGGCATGTAAATTACTTATGCAAACTTGCAATGTGCTTGACAAATTTTGCATATTTGTCAATTTTGGTATGGATTCACAAGGATTCTTGTGAATATGCATATGGAAATAATGAAATTGATTTGTTTTATATGAGTTAATTAGGGTTTTGGTTTCCATTGGTCATGTGAATTTTGGGTATGAATTTTGGTAAATAATCAAAATTATTTGATTTTAGGATTAAATTGGGGTTTTGGTTTCCATTGGTTTCCACTGGCCATATAAATTAATTGTTTTGGTTTAATTTCAAATTAGGGCAAATAAATTAATGAATTTAGGGAAAAAATACTGAGAAGATTTGAGGAAAATACCTCACAAAGAAGTGGTTGATCCAAAGGTGGAGGTGGATGGATTTGGATCACCCAAAACGTGTTCACCCACTCACATTCTGCTCCATCCAAGCTCCAACAACGCTGCATTGTGGCGAAAATGATGAGCTGGGCCCATTTTAACTAAAAACAGGTTTTTACAAACTGTAGCGCATTTATTCAAAGCAAAACAGGAGCACGATTGGCATGCCTGTTGGAAACCTTAGGACTAGGATTGGCATGGTCAGGATTGCTTGGGATGATTTCTATTTTATGGATCAAGAGTGATTGACTTCACTCTACCATTGCATCTAAAAGATCCCTCAAATTTTTGCACTCACCCATGCATGATTCAAAATATCATTTAATACAATCTCTCTAAGTGAAATCATGGGTTCAACCATTGCCTCAAGGTGATCCCTAGTCACTCATAGGAATTGAACATTTCCCAAGGCTGAAAAACTCCTCAGTCTTCAACAATGGATCCAACCCCTTTTGGCCAATTTGAAATTTAGTATACAAGCCATGAGCTATATCTCTGAAATTTGAGAAGTGTTTCTTTACAACATCAAACTTCTAATAACATACATGGTATCTAAATTTGGACTAATAATACGTAATTACATATTTACTAATTAAATTAATTTATCACATTATGAAAAAACTAATTAATTATGTTCATGGTTATTGTTATAACTAGATCATGTTCTAAGTTTATCTATTCTTTTTGTCCTAATTTTCAACCGTTGGTTTAAAATGATTTTACATTTTATGTTGATTTGAAGAACTTTTGACAATCAGTAATTTTTGTTGGATTTAATGCTTTTAATGGTTGAATTATTTCGTTAATTTAGTTTTAAGGTTTTCCTTTTAGGCGTATTAGTTAATATTTATATATTTAAGCTTTCAAAAACTTATAATAAAATTTTATTCCAAGTTTTCTTTAAAATCTAACACTCATTTTTTAGTCCTTTGTCAAATATTTTCATGAGGAGATTCTTGTAGCAGCTCTATTTTTCCTGTTTTTGTCATCATCATTGGGAGCATATTAAGAGGTTTTGGGAATGAATTATGGAAAACCAAAAGATGTTTTTGTCCAAAATAGACTCATTCACAAAAACCTCTCTCAGTTTTGCAACAGCTATTATCGTTAGAGATATTCAAATTCATCTTTGTGGCCTATTTTCAGTGTTTGAATTATTTAATAATTTCCTAGTTTAGTCACAAATATCCAACCCGTATTCCGATCAATTGAAGGGGAATTTTTAAAAACCAAGAGAATTTTTTGTTCATAACAGAATCAGTTAAAAAAGCCTCTCTCATTTTTTGCACAGGTGTCCTGGATCAAAAGATATGAAGGTGTCTTTGAGACCCAAATTTTTAGAAATTTGTCAAATTTCCCCAAATCCAATTTGCTATTTTTGGGTAAATTGTCTTTAGATATTTTGAGTTATCATGTAACTAATTGATGTAACTATTTCAAATTTCAACCTAGAAGGTAGTTATGGAACTACTTTACCTTTGTAATGATAAAAGGAAGACAAACACACAGTTTTGTGGTGGGATTTTTCACTCAAGGAGAGGCTTTTGGAGCTTTGATCTCTCAAGCTAGCATTTATAACTCTTATGTAAGTGGATGACTGTTATTGATTTATATAAATTGATAATCCCTTTTACCTGTCATGCTCTTTTCATTTCAGATCTGGTTGATTGCTCTGTCTACAATTTCATTTACTGTTTAAAGGTTTATTCATGTAAATGCTTGTAGCCTGTGGGTGGAATTAGTATTTCATGTGTAATGTTTATGGCTTATTGGGATGTGTTTGATCCCCAGTTTATCCAACTTGCATGATTCAGTTTTGTATTATCTTGTGGATGTTTATTTCCTCCTTGTTGATGAATTTTTTAAAACCAAAACCCTAAAAACCAATTTTATTCTATTTCATTTTGAGATTGTGTTAGCTTGTTCTTGTGGTAATCTAGGAATAATTTCTAGGACTAACATATTTGGCACCATTGTCGGGGATGAAGCTGAAGTATATCTTCCTTGGGATATCATTATTCATCTGATTTTGAGAGGTGAACAAAGTCATAAAATATTTTAGACTACAATTTTTCATCGGCGACTCCACGATTAAAGATTCCACTGCAAGGAGAAATTTGTTGACAGAAAAATGAGGAAGCCAAATGGAAAGACTGGGTATCATCTTGTTACTTTCCTCCATTAGGTTTTTTTCTTATTCATCAGTTCTTTCCTGTCTTTCCCATTGCATGTCAAAAGAATTATTTTTTGTTTTGTCTATTTCGATGGTCATAAACCTTCAGGTACACATCCCTCTTTGGAAGAAGAAAGTATGCATTCTTCTTGTTTTATTGATGTTGATCCTATTCCTTCATTTGAAATACATGTGCAACATGATATACATATACCTATATCTCTTGAACCTGATTATTCTAGTCATCTTGTAGAGAATAAAGCTAATATATTACCTTCTACCATCATTACTGAAACTTGCGAACAGCTTGTTGAACCTCATTTTCAACTCACATATTTTCAGTCTAGACTCAGACAAAAGATGTTTAAACCTCTTAGGCCGCCATCTCTCTTACATCCTTACCCTTTCTACTTTGTTGAATATCTTCCCCATTTTACTAGAAAATACCATATTACAGCAGAGAAGCATTTAGGATCTTTTCGTAATTTCATTGATAATTTTGAAATCATGCATGAGGATGTTGTCATGAGGTTATTTTTGAAATCCCTTGCTGGAGATGCTGGGTTTCGGTTCGGAACTTTAAAAGCTGATTCAATTGGATCGTGGGAAGAGTTACATGATGTCTTTTTGAAGTGTTGGGGTAAGAATAAATCTTATGATCAATTTCTTTTTGAATTTTATTGTTTGAAAAGGGAGAATGATGAGCCAATTACTAAATTTAATTGGAGATTTCAAATTTTTTATATGATTATGCCTACGGAGATCAGACCTTCGAAAAAACTTGCTATGGTATATTATGTTATGGCTCAACATTCAAATCTTGCCCCTTTTCCTGTTAGAAAGGAAATCATCATCTTTAAGACAATTGTTTGAGGATGAAAAAGAAGTGGAGGAGAACATATGAGCTTGCAAATTGCTTCGAGATCAGGCTCATGTTGAAGATATACAAGCTTATGAACAGGAAGAAGAACATAGGTATCATTCATATTTAAGACAATTTTCTTCATCATTTTTAGATTTTCATATGAACAAGGATATAAATGACGCTTGTGTTGATTCTTCATATCAGTTTGCTGACTTTTTTGATGATAATATACTTTCAGTGGATTATAATAGAAACTTACTAGTTCCTGCTATGAGATTATCATGTTATGAAGAAGAAGTTGTTGCTCTTCAACCTCTTACTATTGATATCAGAAATAAGCTGCCATTCTTGACTTATGTTCACTTTTAGAATTTTATTTGTTCAAGTTTTGATCAAGGGTTTTATTTAAAGGTCGAGAAGCAATTTGAAGAGCCCTTGGTTTCCATTCTTGAGCCAAAGTTTAAAAATAACAGTAATGGAGAGGAAGAGAATGCTTCACTTTATGATGAATATAATGAAGACTTTGAAATTTTAAATCAGAAATTTCATGATCCCGTGGCTTCTTGGATGGAGTTGTACTTTTCAAAGGTTTCAAATGCTCCATCTTTTGGCATACTTCCTATTTCCAGTCATAAGTATCATCTGCCTACAGACTCTTTATTGTATTTATCACATCTTTTGTGGGTTTTCACAAACAGTAGCATGCATGGAATTATGATTCTCAGTCAAATGGTTTCTTGGGTTCACTGGAAGTATGATTAAACTTGATTGGGTTGTTTCCTCCGATTAGAAGTAGGATTAAATATCATAATAAGCTTGCTATACAAGCATGTAGATTCTTTTTAGCATGCTAGTTTGTAGCATTATTTTATCATTTCAGAGGTATGTGTTCAGAGTTTGAGAAAGTTGCAGAGATTTGGTAAATGACTCCATCACCCAATGAATAAGGCACAAGATCTACAGGTTTTTTAAGCCTCACGAGGACTTCATCCCGCAGCAAGAGCCAGATGTTATAACTAGATCTTGTTCTTAGTTTATCTGTTCTTTTTGTCCTGATTTTCAACCATTGGTTTAAAATGATTTTACATTTTATGTTTTTTTAAGAGCTTTTGATAATCAGTAATTTTTGTTGGATTTAATGCTTTTAATGGTTGTCTTTTGGACTTATTAGTTAATATGTATATATTTATTCTTTCAAAAATTTATAATAAAAGTTTATTCCAAGTTTTCTTTATAATCTAACCCTCATTTTTTAGTCCTTTGTCAAATATTTTCATGAGGAGATTCCTGTAGCAGCTCTGTTTTTCCTATTTTTGTCATTATCATTAGGAGCAGATTACAAAGTGATGGAAATGAATTTTGGAAAACCAAAAGAGATTTTTGTCCACAAGAGACTCATTCACAAAAACCTCTCTTAGTTTTGCAACAGCTGTTATTGTTTGAGAGATTCAAATTAGTATTTGTGGCTTATTTTTAGGGTTTGAATTATTTAATAATTTCCTCTTTTAGTCACAAATTTCCAGCACATATTCCAATCAATTGAAGGGTATTTTTTAAAAACCAAGAGATTTTTTTGTTCATAATAGTCTCCGTTAAAAAAAACTCTCTCAGTTTTTGCACAGGTGTCCCAGATCAAGAGATATGAAGGCGTCTTTGAGACCCAAATTTTCATAAATTCATCAAATTTCCCTAAATCCGATTTGCTATTTTTGGGTTAATTGTCTTTAAAGATTTTGAGTTATCATTGGGCCGAGAGGCGCTCTACAGCCTAGTATGGGGGAGATCTTGTAACCTGATGTAACATTACTAATGTTTGTAACATGTCGGCAAAAAATAATAGTGATAGTGAATATTATGGGAGAGATCTTGTAATGTGATGTAACATTTGTAACATGTCAACAAAACAAATAGTGATAGTGAATATTATGAGGGAGATTTTGTAACACAAAATAAAAAATAATATCACTTTAAAGTTATTTTTATTAATAAAAAATAAATTTTCTAATAAGCCAAAATAAATGTCGGCCACAAAAACAATGTAATATGGGGGAGATGTTGTAATCTTCCTACCTAACAAAACAATAAAAAAGTAAAAATTTAATTATTCGTAAAAAAATATGTGGGTCAAGAAAAAAACACAAAAAAATGTTGGCCTTGCACATGGTTTTAAAACTATGTGCACATGGTTTTAAAACCATGTGCAAGGCATTCTAAACAACTCGTGGTTTTATTGTACATGGTTTAGGAGGCTTTGCACATGGTTTTTAAACCATGTGCAAGGCCTCCTAAACAACCCATGGTTTTATTGTACATGGTTTAGGAGGGCCTTGCAAATGGATTTAAGACCATGTGCAAGGCCTCCTAAACAACCCATGATTGTAGGAGAGCCTTGCATATGGTTTTAAAACCATGTGTGGGAAAATGATGCAATGTTCGTTCCTAACAAAATAAAAAATTATAAAAAATATTATATGGCGGCCATAAATAATATTAAATATTAATAATAATAAAATTATATGTCGACCTTAAATAAAAATATGTGTCTTTTGGTTTGAATCAAATCAATGGATACCTAAGAATAGGTTTGCACCTCGAGATATTTCATCCATCTCGGTGCTTGATAGAGCCTAGGATTTGGATCTACGCTGGTGTAACTAATTGATGTAACTGTTTCAAATTTTGACCTAGAAGGTAGTTATGGAACTACTTTACCTTTGTAATTATAAAAGGAAGACAAACATATACTTTTGTGGTGGGATTTTTCACTCAAGGAGAGGCTTTTGGAGCTTTGATCTCTCAAGCTAGCATTTATAACTCTTATGTAAGTGGATGACTGTTATTGATTATATATAAACTAATAAGCCCTTTTACCTGTCATGCTTTTATAAAGGTTTATTCATGTAAATGCTTGTAGCCTGTGGGTGGAATTAGTATTTCATGTGTAATGTTTATGGCTTATTTGGATGTGTTTGATCCCTGGTTTATCCAACTTGCATGATTCAGTTCTATATTAGCTTGTGGATGTTCTATATTAGCTTGTGGATGTTTATTTCATCCTTGCTGATCAAGTTTTTAAAACCAAAACCCTAAAAACCAATTTTATTCTATTTCATTTTGAGATTGTGTTAGCTTGTTCTTGTGGTAGTCTAGGAACAATTTCTAGCACTAACTGTTATATTTTATTTTTTAACATATAATTTTTAATTAATTAGTAAAGAAATAAATAAAATTTATACTAAATATGATTTCTATTTTATCTTTAATGTTATAGAATTTGTAAAAAAATATAAATTAAAATATGAATGTTCAAGAAATAAAAAAAACAATAGACCTTCCTTGTTTGGAAATTGAAAGGCTCAACATTTTCCTTTAAATTTTAATAAATAATCAATATTATTATTTAATGTTGTAGAATTTGTAAAAAAAAATATAAATTAAAATATAAATAAACCATAAATAAATAAAAACCAATAAACCTTCATTTTTATACATATGGAAATAAATAAAAACCAATAAACCTTCATTCTTATACATTTGGAAATTGAGAGGTGCAACATTTTCTTCTAAGTCTTAATAAATAATAAATATTATTATTTGAAAATTAAGATACTCAATGTTTTTTGTGTAAATCTCAACACATATTAAATACTAAACTAATATACTTTCATTTTACATATATTAAATACTAAACCAATATACTTCCATTTTTTATTATATATTTGGAAAATTAGACAAACAATATTTTTTTCCAAATAATAAATTAATTAAAAATTATTATAATATAAAAAATATTTTTTTATATTAAATAAAAATAAATAAATTTTATATTTAGTAAAGTTTTTTAATTTATTTTTAATGTTGATGTTGTAATTGTAAAAAACTATAGATAAAGTTCTATTTTTATATATTAGAAATTAAGACTCTTAACATTTTCTTCTATAGTAAAACATACATATTAACAATTAAAAAATAAACTTCATTTTTATATAATTAAAATGAAATTGAAAATTGAGACACTTAAAATAAACAATAAATAGTAATTAAAAATAGATAAACCCCATTCCTATATAGTTGAAAATAAATTTCAGAAATTCAACATTTTTCTCCCCATCTCAACAACCTTTTTCTCTATATATATAGTTGAAAATAAATTTCAGAAATTCAACATTTTTCTCCCCATCTCAACAACCTTTTTCTCAAAACTTAGCAAATGAGAAAATATTTTTTTTTAATTATTAAAATCAATATTAACAACATTTTCCTCCCAACTTAGTAAATGATAAAATTAGATTTTTTAATTATTAAAAATAATATTATAGTAAAAAACCATTTCCCCAATGACAAATACTAATAATTAAATATTAAAAATGGTTTTATTGGAAAAATAAGTCATCGATTCCACTCAATTCACAACTACCATATTATCTTATATTATCCTATATTATCTTATACTATCCTAGGAAATAGGATTCATTTCCCATTTTAAAAACGAAAAAGAAAGAGTATGAGACCCATTCCTACAAAAAAGTTATTGTATTTTTTTAAGACCTTCAAAATTATTTTAATGAAGTTTAGTAAGCGTGTCATATTTAAAATGATATTCTCAACCTTATAAATAGTTTATTTATTTTAAATAGTATTTTGTTGACGTGGTGAATTCAATGGAAAGTGAAAATTAGTAAGTGCAAGAGCCACATTTAAAATGTTCTTCCCGCAACCGCTATAAATAGTTAGTAGGAGACGCGGTGGTCAATTCAATGGAAGTTGTTGCCCACTGCCCGGCTGGCCAGAAAATCAAATCAAACTTGAACTGGCCGGTGTAAAGTTGAACCATTCTCCGGCGTCCCACCCGAGATTACAAATGTAATTATTTCAATACAAAGCCAACCGACTATTTATTTTCTTTAATATAGATTGCTAGACATGTCCACACAGTCAACTCTCTTTTCACTGCCTCTCAAATCACCGCATCAGGGACGACACACAAGCTTTCAGCGGTTGGTTGCTCTTGCTATCTATCTTTAGGGGACTTTCTATCGATCCCCTGAGGTTGGAACTTGGTTGTTCTTGCTATCTTTAGAGGAGCTTTTATCGTGCCTTTGCCTTTGCCTTTGTTTGCACATATAGTGATCAAGAGCGACAAGTGTTGCCCATGTTAAAAAGCCATGCCAAATTTTTCCAAACGCGGAGAAGGGATCTCGTTTTAATAATCCCGCTCCACACTCTACAATGCAGCTTTCACTTGTATTTAAATGCGCTCAACCCCACATTTAGGTAACAACATTGACTTTCTTGTGTTGTAATTAGGTGAGCTACCATGTGCTTAATGCTTCTCAGAATTGATTTTCCCACTCTACTTCAATATTTTCTCACCCTATTGTACTTTAAAAAGGGATGTAATTCTCTCCTTCGATTCCCACGCCTGATCATAATTCAAGTAGGAAACCCAACGTAAGAATTTCGTATTCACTGCTTGCTCCAAATTGCTGCCTGAAATAAAGGAATATGAGATCAGATCAAACAGTTTGTGTGACTGGAGCAGGGGGATTCATTGCCTCATGGCTTGTCAAGAAACTCCTGAGTAAACGCTATACTGTCCGAGGAACAGTTCGTGGCGACCCTGGTAGGTGCTCATTAGGATGCCCAAAATTTCGGACACAGGATGACAACTTTTGAGTAATTTTTACTCTTATCGTTGAGTGTGTTTTCAAATATTGTGTCCTTTTCTTGCTTTGATCTTTTGATAAACAAATTGTGACATAATTGTTGGGTAGTTATTTATTTAGTTTGAATGTAAGTACAGAGGACAGCAAGTATGAGCATCTGAGAGTGCTGGAAGGAGCTGAAGAAAGACTTGAGCTTGTGAAAGCTGATATTCTCGATTACCAGAGCTTAGTCTCAGCTCTCCGCGGATGCAACGGTGTCTTTCACATGGCTTGCCTTCTCAACGATGACCCTGTATTTATTTTTCACCTCATTCATTCGTGTGCCTATATATTCTTGAATTCCTTGCTTGGGTTTTGATCAAATTGAATATATTTGTGTGTGATGATGCAGGATCAAGTTATAGAGCCAGCGGTGAAAGGAACGAGGAATGTTATGGAGGCCTGCGCAGAAATGGGGGTGAAGCGCGTAGTCTTTACATCTTCCATCGGTGCGGTTTACATGGATCCTCACAGAGACCCTCGCGCCATAGTGGATGATAATTGCTGGAGCGATTTGGAATATTGCATACGTACCAAAGTAATCTTTTGTTTAACCAACAGTTATAGATAGTAGCTTATTCTTTCAACTAAATTGTATGTAGATAGTGGTGGAACCCTATAAGCTAATTATGTTTCTAATTGGTGTGGCACATTAATGCAGAACTGGTACTGTTATGCAAAGACCTTGGCAGAGAAAGCTGCATGGGAGATTGCCGAGGAAAGGAATTTAGAGATGGTAGTCATCAATCCATCTCTGGTTTTAGGTCCATTACTGCAATCCACCATGAACGCCAGCACCGCTCATATTATGAAATATTTAACAGGTAGGTAATGTTATATATTACAGTTGGTTGGTTTGTTAGTTACATATGTAGTGGAATGTGAGTGAGAATGGATGGACGTGTAGGGTCAGCGAAGACGTATGCGAACTTAACTCAGGCATATGTGGACGTGAGGGACGTTGCTGACGCTCACATTTTAGTTTATGAAACGCGTTCAGCCAGTGGCCACAGATATCTCTGCGCAGAATGCAGCCTCCACCGAGGGGACGTCGTCGACATACTGGCCGAACTGTGCCCGCGCTGTCCTCTTCCTACCAAGTACGTGATTTGTTTAGAAGCTTTCAAAATAAATTTTAAATTTTAGTGCGATTTTGAATATTTAGATGGACGGTGGTTTAAGTGTTCATCACTCATAACAGCGAGGATTTACGGTTTCGATGTATAAGTTGGATGGATCCAATTTATTAAAGTCATTCTTAATAATGATTAAATCTATAGTTTTGCTTAATTATGTGCAACTTGGTGCATGCAGATGTTCAGACGAGATAAATCCGAGGAAGCAGCCATACAAGTTCTCCAATCGGAAAATCAGAGATTTAGGGCTCTCATTCATCCCAATAAACAAGTCATTGGGTGATACGGTGGCCAGTTTAGAAGACAAAGGCTTCCTTCAGTAGCTCTTTCGACCTTCCAACGCCACGGAGAATAAATTTGTCTATCGAGAATAAATTTGTCTATTGTAATGGAAATGGAATCAGTTGTAAATTTGTATATTGTAATGGAAATGGAATCAGTTGTAGGCCGATATTAATAACTTAATAATAAGAAGTGTCTTGGTACATCGATTTTCGTATACATATTTATCAAATCTGCCTATGTGCGAACATTTTACAACTTTATACCTTTGTTATAATATATGTAAAATATAAAATCTTTTAATAGGACATAATCATAATTTAGAATTTTAAATTTAAATTTTATTTTAATAATACTCTATGTTTATTTTTTTTATTAAACAATATTCAAAATATTATATATCATCTTGCTACTTTATGTTTATGATATTGTTTTTATGGCAAGGGGTCCGGTATGACTCTTAACATCCACAAGACAAAAAGTATGATTATAAAATCTTAGAAAGACACTATATAATATGAATCTAGAGGAAGTGACTTCTTACAAGTGTATCCCTCATCACAAGCTCAATTGAGACTATACCAGCGTAGATCCAAATCTTAGGCTCTATCAAGCGTCGAGGATCAAATCTCTTCGTAGGTATCCATTGATTTGATTCAAACCAAAAGACACATCTTTTTATTTAAGGTCCACATATAATATTTTATCATTAATATTTAATATTATTTATGGCACACATATAATATTTTTTATTATTTTTTATTTTGTTATCAACTAACATTACAACATTTCCCCATACATGGTTTTAAAACCATATGCA
The DNA here is from genome assembly GCA_001517045.1 of Pseudotsuga menziesii. Lineage (NCBI taxonomy): Eukaryota > Viridiplantae > Streptophyta > Pinopsida > Pinales > Pinaceae > Pseudotsuga > Pseudotsuga menziesii. Next base: position 197,081 of record LPNX010369154.1, on the reverse strand, counting down.
AGGCCCTCCTACAACCATGGGTTGTTTAGGAGGCCTTGCAAATGGTCTTAAAACCATTTGCAAGGCCCTCCTAAACCATGTACAATAAAACTATGGGTTGTTTAGGAGGCCTTGACCATGTGCAAGACTCTCCTAAACCATGTACAATAAAACGATGGGTTGTTTAGAAGGGCTTGCACATGGTTTTAAAACCATAAACCATGTGCATGGTTTTAAAACCATGCACATGGTTTATGGTTTTAAAACCATGTGCAAGGCCTACATTTTTTATTATTTTGTTAAGTAAAAACATTACAACATCTCCCCCATATTGTGTTTTTTTCTTCACCCATATTTTTTTACGGATAATTAAATTTTTACTTTTTTATTGTTTGTTAGGTAGGAAGATTACAACATCTCCCCCATATTAGGTTTTTTTTTTCTGGCCGACATTTATTTTGGCCTACAATTAAAAAAATTATTTTTTTACTAATAAAAATAAGTAAAGTTACAAGAGCGCCTCTCGGCGCAAACATTGAGAAAATGATTAATGAAGGTGGAAAGCTTATTTTGGTCTTGAAAATAAATGTAAATCAACCAATCTTGTCTTGTGGGATAAAAAGAAATTCCTCTTTGAAACTCTTGTCATCCTTATTATCTTGTATGGTTGTGAAGTATGGAGGTGCAACATTTCTAGAGAATCTTCGAGAAAGATTGAGAAAATGGAGAAGCCGTTTATAACTTATAACCTCAAAATTAAAAGCTTTCTAGAGAATCTTCGAGGAAGATTGAGAAAATGGAGAAACAGTTTATAACTTATAACCTCAAAATTAAAAGCAATACACCTTATCATATTATCCTCATAGAACTGGGTATTTCCCCCATGGAGAGCATGCTTATGACTAGGTACCTCATGTACAAGCATAAGATTTAAATAACATTGGAGAACGAGAGACTTCCTAAAATTGCTAAATTAAACTCAAGTCAAAACAAACTACACCTCAAGCAGAGTTGGTGTAAAGATACTATTCCTAAAGTTGCTAAATTAAAATCAAGTCAAAACAAACTACACCTCAAGCACAGTTGGTGTAAAGATACTATTGATGAAAACGATATTTTGCAGAACATTGATAATGTAAAAAATATTATTACTTCTAAGTTTAAAGAGAAATTGTGGCCCAACTACTTGGTGTAAAGATACTATTCCTAAAGTTGCTAAATTAAAGTCAAGTCAAAACAAACTACACCTCAAGCACAGTTGGTGTAAAGATACTATTGATGAAAAAGATATTTTGCAGAACATTGATAATGTAAAAAATATTATTACTTCTAAGTTTAAAGAGAAATTGTGGCCCAAAGAAAATTTAACAATTAAGAGAAAATTAAGATACTATAAGGAAGTCATTAATCATAACTTGGAAAATGAGAAGTATCTCTCGGTAGTAACTAGCTCACTGAATAAATTTAATATAGCCAAGGTTAGAACGAACTCTCATGAACTCCATAGATAAACGTGGAGTTGGTTTATTGCTAAAACTCTATTGGTGGAAACGGTTTGCCATCTATGTGAGTCTATGAGTGTTGAGGATGAAAATCTATTTCTCTTAGCATGCCTTGCTTACACCCACATTAAATTTGAGTTACATAGTATTTGTTACAATAAAAACCTATATAAACAGTAATCATCATCGACGTCATCAACAAAACAAATAAACTTATGAAAACTGTAATACCCTAGTTGTCAGGCCCTGTACTTATGATCTTTCATGTGACTTATGTTCTCTTGCATTATGGACTTATGATATTTTATATGATTTTGGAATTTTGCTCCTTCTCATGATTATTTAATTAAGGACTTATTATTAATTAATAACATGAATTTGTACTTTGGTGCTATTACTAATGTTAATGTTATTACTAGAATCTCTGCTATCTTTGAATGTTGTTAATGATTGATTAAATAAACAACTGCCTCAACAAAGGAAACTAAATGAGTATGGGGGACCATGGATTCCACAAAGTGAGGGGGGATGGGGACATCCCTAGCACCTTATAACTTATTGTTGAATTATATTTGTCCACCCCAATTCAATTTTGCACCTTGGTGAGATTAATATTGTTTGTCACCCAAACCTTGTACAACAAACCCTATTCTCAATAATTATGAACTATGGAGATATTTTTGCATATTGTGCACACCTTAGTGGGCCCCTCTTGCCTAGGGAACCCTCCTTGGGAAAATATTCCCTCACATTTATGTGTTTATGGTTATTTATGAGCCCTTTTCCTAGTTTGTAGGGTTGTAAGATATTTTCTAGATTCCACTCGTACACCATGCATTGATGATCCTATTTTTGTGCTTCCATGATATTTATGACCCTATTGGATTCCCTCTCTCACCTATTTTGACCTCCTTGATATTTTGTAACGCCCTTTATGCATTAGTGTTGTTGGTTGCACTGGGCAGACCCAGGATTACTATTATGTACCAACAAAACCCCTAACTCACTGGCCCTTTTAGCGACAGACCGTAGAACGGCCTGAAGTCTCACCCAAAGTGATCCTATATGGGGAGGCTGAAGACTTAGGTGTCCTCAACCAGGTTCTGTAGCATCCTAGTGCCTCTTGACTTTGGTTAACCAGCAGGATCTCTCTGCGATAGCTGTTTCTCTCTCCTTGGCCAACTCTGCTATGGAACTGACTATTATCGCACCGCGGCTTCTAGGACAATGCACAAAATTTCTCCATTACTCAACTCTTTACCTGCGATATCTCACACCACGGCTCCTTCGACAGTGCGATATCGCCTTTCTGTGCTGCGATGACTTCTACAGTAAGACTCAATATGAATCTCAAGGTCCAAATGCTTTCTCTCTAGGAATAATAGCTTAGTTAACCTTCATCGGGGTGTTAAACAACCTCACTTAAGCTTCTTCAGTCTATTATGCTTAACATCAACCACGCTCAACTCACTGAACTCATATACAGAAGTCACTTAATGTGGTAACTGACAGCTATCATGAATCAAGCACTAATAAACTCATATGTAGAATACTTGACACATTCAACTCGCACTTAACCATCTATATTACTGTAAATTGAAGGATAGCATACATACATTCATTAACTGTTAAGCAAAGCTCATGTAATAGGTAACAGATAGAAAATAAGTAAACACAATCACATGAAACAATCGCACAACACACGGATTTACATGGTTCACTTCCAGGGGGGAAGCTGTGTCCACAGGAACTGGTTTTTATATTATATCTTGAGAGAGTAAACATAGTTCCACTGCAACCTATTATGCAGCTGAGATATTCTGGGAAACTCCATGCACACAGCCGGGAGCCCTTCTCTCCTAGATCTCTTCTCTTCTATATTGCCTTCTTCTCACAATATACTCTTCCTCTCTATCTCTCTCAATCCCTGCGGATTGTTCAATCCCTACGGATTGTTACATTCATGCTCAAGGAGCCAGCTACTGGTTACAGTAAGATATTACAGACTTAACAATAGAACCAGAGCTTGAATCGAAGAACAACTAACTGACCGACCAGCTAATTGCCTACGAGCTAACAGACCAACTGACTAGCTAACCTTTCATAATAAAAATTACATGCTTAAATAGGTGGCCCGAAGGTCTCGCCGTGATACAACACTGTGGGCCTTTCCCAACAGTAACCCAAAAACCCTAACTGTGACAGTCGGCCTATCTGTACTTTGAATTGCCACTTTCCGTCACACCACATCTTTCTGCAGTCTTCCATGCTTCCCGACGCTGATCATGGGTATGGGCGCTGCTTCCTCGGTCGCTCCGCTTCTGTCCTTTGTCTTCAATACCTCGGCTCGTTGCTCCTTTTTCATTTATGAGGGTAGTTGAGCTCTCATGTCGTTGCCACTACCTTAAGTGCAATGGTTGAGCTCTCTCTTCTCGGTCGCTGCCTTAAGTGCAGTGGTTGAGCTCTCTCTTCTCGGTCGCTTCAAGTACTATTTCCTTTGAATTTCCTGTTTAGATATAGTAGCTTTTCCTATAGCTGCGGGGCCCTGCTCCAACAGTCCCCTAACACTTACTTGTGGCTCGTCCCCAAGCCACTAATAGCTGGCTTCTCCTGCTATAGCTTCTCCTTGGCTTCCTGCGAAGTCCTTGTAAATCTCTCTCGAAGTCCTGCGACTTCTTTGTCCATAGCTCCAACACGGTCTTGTGCCGCTTCCCTAAAATAGTTTCAACACTTTCCTTAAGTGAAGCTCCAGAATAAATGGCGAACCATTTATAGGCTGCTAAATTTACTGCAACGACCTCACGTCCTGCTACGCTGGTCAAGTTTGTACCATTCACCTCAAACTCTACTAGAGCGCTTTTCTGAACAGATTCATCAAAGCCATCATCATTCTGAATATATGGAAAGTAGATGTCTTTCAGCATACATTTAAGTGGATCTTCCTTCCGATAATTTGACTTTACTTGGATATATGCACATTTGTAAAACTTCCATGAGGAGACATGTCCTTTTCCAGCTTCAATGTAACTACCTTCTTGGACATTTTCTGTATCTCTCTCATTTTTAACATCTCTGCTTCGTTCCTTTCCCGCTTCCTTTTGTTTTTCTGAGTCTCGGATGCCTATTTCTTGGTCCTTTTTTCTTTCCATGAGATCTTCTGGGAAACTCCACGTGCACAGCCGGGAGCTCTTCTCTAACTTATTCTCACTTTTCTTCTTCTCTGTTTTCTTATCTTGAGTGATCTGCTCGTCTTTCTTCTACTCTGCTCTGGGATGGACTCTTCTACTATTTGAGCTTGAGTCCTCATCCTTGGCATCTGTCTGACCTGTGATGCACCTAGTTTCACAACCTTGGGCGGCGTCGTCATAACAGACTCGAGGCCACCACTCTGGAATCGTCACATGATGTCTTCTAAAGGTTCCTTCTCGGACATACACCAACTGGTGCAATACTCTGGACTACCAATGGCTGCGAAATTGGGGAAAAGTAGCACTCTATAACTGGAGTATCTCTGCATGGGGAAAACTCTTCAAATTGCTCTGTAACTCTCAAAAATCGCAAAAGTAACCCTTCGGTGTGAATGATCTATGTATTTATAACGAAGGCTATACTCTTTGACGCAACGGTCACTTAGGCTGGACCCGTCGGTGGCATTTATTGCATGGATAAGACAACATCCGTCGTCCCGATCCACATTAATTGCTAAAAATCCGATCAAATTTCCTTCAGAAATTATGCACACGTTCCGGTCTCGACCAAGATTTACCAAATCTGGGAAAATCATTGTACTGTTTCCAAATCTAGGGCAATGTATACATGTCGTATCTTGAATTAACTGCTTGTCAGAAGGTGAAGTGACTGGCCCTCTGTTTTTTTTCGAAATCATCCACGTGGCACGGGGAACATCGCATTGCTGTGATTTCACACCGCATCATCCTGAACCAAAGTGTTGGCATGAACTCTGCGACGTTCAAAAAAAACTCTGCAAGCGTCCTATGACTTGCACAAAACAAACTTTTTGCTGCGATTCCTCATACTTAGATTTTTTTTTTTTTTTTTTGCGTGTAGACTAGTTATGGGTGCGATGCCTCCTTTCAACTACACTAGACATCTGCACTTTCATAACTATCTGAGTTAGGGCTGGGAGGTGGAGTGGCTATCACTATAAAGCTTAAGCCTACTGCCATTAATCAAAGTGGGAAGAAGCTCCACGTTCAGTTTGTTGAGCTGAACGACACCTCCTTCTGTAACTTGCTGAATCTGATACGGCCGTAACCAATGCGTCTTGAAATTCCCTAGAAACTTAACAAACTTGCTGTCATAGAGGAGCACTAGGTCTCCTGTCTAAAAAATCTTGCTCTTGATGTGCCTGTCGTGCCAAGCTTTTTCTCGTGCCTTCTGCACTTTTTGATGAAATCCTGCGATGAATCTGTCTTCTTCTAAGGCAAGCAACTGCGCTAATCTCTCATTGATCGTATATGTATCAACCATATCGGTAAATTGAGCAATCCTTAAACTAGGAATAATATAGTCCATGGGAATAATAGCCTCTTTTCCATACACCAAGCTGAAAGGTGTGTGTCCTGTGAGTTCCTTGCATGTAGTCCTATAAGCCCATAATACAGCATTAACGCTGATGTCCCAATCATCTCTTTTGTTGTTACAGATCTTAGTAAGAGCATTTTCTAGAATCTTGTTAAAATCCTCCACCGTACCATTAGCTTGTGGGTGGTAGGGAGTGCTCTTATGGTGCTGTATCTAAAATTCCTCCATCAAGGCCTGAATAGTGCGATTCAGAAAGTGTGTGCCTTGATCACTCATCAAAATTACTAGACATACAAATCTACTTATGATGTTTTCAAAAATGAACTTTGCAGCTGTAGCAGCATCACAATTCCTTACTTCTTTGGCCTCTGCCCATCTGGTGAGGTATTTTGTTCCTGTGATGATGTATCTCGCACCAGTTCATTTTTCGGGTGGGTTGATAGGACCCATGAAATCTATAGCCCACTTGTCAAATGCCCGCAACGTAATATGTGGTCGCAGCGGAATTTCATCTCTCCGCGAAGGTTTTCCTACCCTCTGGTAGATATCGCAGCATCTACAAAACTCCTTAGTGTCTTTGTGCAAAGTAGGCCACCATAATCCTATAGCTAGAATTTTCTGCGTAGTCGGCTTTCCTGCGAAATGACCTCCTGCGGTACCTGAATGTGCTTCTTTGATAATGGCTTCTTTCTCATGCGGCATAATGCATCTGCGCAAGACTTCATCTGGACCTAACTTGTATAACTATCCTGCGATCAAAGTGAAGTCTGCTTCTTTAACAACTAACTGTTTCTTTTGCTACTTAGTAAACTAAGCTGGTGCCCACCCTGTAGTGAGAAAGTGGATAATATCTGCGTAATACTCATCTGCGATCTGGATAGAAAACAATTGCGCATCTAGAAAATTATCCTTTAAGTTACTTGGTTCTTCTCCTGAATATATTCATGATAGATGATCAGGTCCGGCATTCAATCTCCCTGGTTTGACAATAATTTCAAAATCATACTCCTGAAATAGGAGTAACCATCTGCAGATCCTTCCCCCTAACACTGGTTTATTGACCAAATACTTTAAAGCGGAATGGTCAGTGAACATCTTGAATGGGGCACCCAACAGGTAGTGCCTGAACTTCTGTAGAGCATACACCATAGCTAATCCTTCTCTTTCTGTAGTGGTGTAGTTCTTTTCTGCGGTAGATAAATTTTTGCTGGAGTACGCGATAGGGTGATCGATACCCCCTTCTCCTGGCTATGTTAATACAATCCCCAGTGCAATGCCAGATGCATCCACATGTACATGAAATGTCTTGTTCCAATCTGGAAATACTAAGATGGGTGTTGTAACCATGTTCTCTTTAAGAGTATCTAAACTTTGCTGGAATTCCTCATTCCATAGGAATTTCACGTCTTTCTTTAACAACTTTTCCATAGGTGTTGTGATCTTTGCATAGCCCTTAATGAATTTTATATAGTACCCGGTATGACCAAGCACTGTCCTCAATTTCTTGACTGAATTGGGTGCTGGAAGATTTACAAAGATGGAAATATTTGCAGGATCTACCATCAAGGCTTGTCTGCAAACAATATGACCCAACAAAATACCAAATGGTGCACAAAAAATACATTTCTTAAAGTTAAGAGAAATCTAATATTGCCTACATTTCTCTAACATGAGCCTTAAATCTCCTATATGCTTGTCGATTAATCCAAATACAGTCCAATCATCAAAATAGACTTCTAAGAATTTATGGATGTATTCCTTAAATATAGCAACTACTACTCTTGAAAAAATAGCTGGTGCATTTTTAAGACCAAAGGGCATTACCGTATACTGGAATGAACCCCATTCTGTCGCAAAGGTGGTCTTATGTCGATCCTCTGGATGGATTCTTATCTGGTGATAGCCTGAAAAGCCATCAGTGAAGGAGTAGACCTCCTGTCCTCCCACATTGTCTAAAACTTCATCAGTAAAAGGTGTCGAAAATGGGTCATGAAGTGATGCGTCGTTGAGTTTGTGCAAATCGACACAAATCCTGATTTCTCCTTTGGTTTTATTTTCCTGCATGACCATGGGACTAACCCATTCGCTCTCTTCTACTGGCTCAATAATGCCTGTTGCTAGCATCTTATCAATTTCATCCTTAACTTTTTCTTTGTAACGAGGATTCAATCTATATGGATGTTGCTTAACTGGCCTAGCATCCTATTTCAAAGGTATCCGCATGACTCCCAAATCTCCTATTATCCCCTTCATTTTTGTAAACTTAGTGGGAAATAAGTCCTGATAGTCATGTAACAGATCTGCAATGTGTCCTACCGTTTCATCATCCCAATAGTCTCCAATAGAGGTAAACTTTGGTTCTGTTTCTATGCCAATATTGATCTTTTTAATCTTAAGAGGCTCTGTGATAGCTGGAATCTCTAGCCTTGGTCCATCAACTTCGTGAGTCCCTTCTGACTCTGGAATGTTGATACTGCTAGGATTCTCATCCTCATCACCTGGCTCTGTTGCGAAGTTGTAACACTATAGCACATGATCTAACTGGATGGCCCAATCAAGCTGAGCATACGCTGGTAGGGTACAGTCATCAAATATCTTAGTCTGTATAACATCTAGAGCCTGATCAATGCTTGGATACTCAGATTCAAAAGTGAAAGTGAGTAGAAAGCTGTCTATCATAACTGGCCATGTAATAGTTCCTCTACGCAACTCTGTCTCAGTGTACCAGTTCCTTGGGAATTTGTCTAAAGTGTGAATGAATAGGTGAACCCATTCATCCTCTGGAATGTCCGACCAATTCTGTTCACAAATATTAATATGTGACCTGGGGTCACTTTCTCCTGTATATTTCTGCTGTAAAGGTTCCTTGTCATTAGAGAATCTGATTGCCATCAATCTCTTAAAATCATCCCATGATGCGATATGTTGTTTATGTGCGTGCCACCATCTTGCAGGTGTGGCTTTTACTGCAAGGTCAATAGCTGCCATCCTCTGCTCATGAGGAATTTCCTGCTCGAACTGCTGTAAAAAGTCATTGACATCCGCTAATCCATGAAACAACGGAATATCCATAATCTCTGTGCCAATCCATCGCAGTGACTTAGTCATAAATGCACATCTCCGAGCTGAGACTTCATAAAGTCTGTCCTGCTAATTTTCTAAACCAACCTCCGAATTCGATGCACATGAGCTGTCGCATCGCCAACTAATATTTCCTTCTGCGGTGGGGTTGATATAATCACTCTGATTAGCGGTCATCTGATAGAGTCTCTCCATATTGCGCATCTCTTCCTCTACTCTAATAGGTTCAATGTAGCGAGGACCCTAAAAAGGATCCAACGGTGCGATGACTCGAATCTGATTATCCTCAAAGGTCATTTGTCTTTTCTTTAAATCAATAACAGCCATGTTATCGATTGCCCAAACAATACCTAGTAAAGATGGATATGGTATGTTATCGCCAATGATTTCTATGACTTCAAAATCTGCAAAGCTGCGAACTCCGTCAATATCAACTGGCACTTGCGGTAATCGACCCAGTGGCGATACCCTCTATTGATTGGCTAGTTGCAGATGGATAGGTGATCTGGCTAACTTAGGGCTACCCATCTGTTCCCATGTCTTCTTAGTCAAAACATTTACCTTTGATCCTCAATCAAGGATTACCTCATCCATTTCAAATTCTCCAATTTTCACTATGAGTCTCATCTCTCTTCCTCTTCTTGTATGGCCCATAATATTATGAACAGCACGCTGCATACTGCTCAAGGAAGAGGACTGCTGACACTGGTCTATGATGCGCTGAAGCTCTCTGATAGCTTTCTCATTTCTTACGAGTTTCAAGCAGCTCCGCAGGAAGGATTGTACACTTCTTGTCGACTCATCCTCTGCGCACCTTCCGGATGTAGTAGCCTGCGGTATCTACACAGGACTAGCACTACAAGGTGTTTGCTGCGGTACACCCCTACAAGGCAATACCTATGATCCTGATGGTGTAGGGTCAGTAAAGAAAGTTTTAGCTTGCTGAAACGTTTCTTTGTTCTTCTGTAGGTCAAGTGGTGTTGATTTATTAGTGGCTTTGCACACCCACTCCGGACCTGTGTTATTTCCGTCATCCTGCGATGTCCTACTGGTAGAAGCACCACTACGAGTCACAATATTGACTCTTGGTTCTGGTTGTTTCTACTCAATAGCAATAAGCTGAATATTCTGGTTTACTGCTGGCTTCGGGTCCCTAATATTGGCTATCAAGATAGGACATTCTTCTATATTATGCTCATAGGACCTGTGATATTTACATGTCGTAGTAGGGTTCTGACAGTCCCTAGCATAATGTCCTATGGCTCCACAATTGTAACAAGTAATCGGTCCATGGCCACGGCCAAAGCCTCCTCCACAGCCTCGTCCTATAAATCCTCCACCACGTCCATCATGAGCCGGTTCATACTGTGGTCCTGCTACTGGACCTGATGTATCTGATTGGACTCTGTAGACGTCATGTTTTCTTTCTATCATGAGATCATAAGCTCGGCAATTATTTTCATCATGACCTACTGACTTACAAAAGTTGTAGTATAAGTTCTTAGGAGTTTGTACATACTTCTAAAGTAAAGGGCATTCCTGTGGTCTATGTCTTCTTGTTCTACAGATCTCACACCATGGCCCTTGATTCTGTATTAAGGGGTTAGGATCCCTACTTGCTAGATACTCAACAAATACTAGACAATTATCTTTAGTATGGCCCTGTCCTTTACACTTTGTACACCATAATTCTTGTGCAACCTATTTTCCCTTCTTAATCTCATGTAGCTGTAATGTGAGATTGGCTAACTGATTTTGTAAATTTGTCATACATGTGCTAGTCTTAGCTAGAGGTGAAGCCTCTAGTTTCATTTCCATCTCCAATGCTTCATCCTGCGTACGGAGTCTCTGTTGCATTAGTGGAAGTATGATGTGAGGGAGCAGTGCTGCAATGAACCATTCCTTATGCTGCTCCGGCGCAAACTCAAAGATAACTTGGTCTGAAAGGGCTTTAAATTTCTGATCAAAGTCCCATACTGACTCTGTTGGTAACTGTTTGATGTCTTTGAGTTCTGTGATGCATTGTGACTCAAACTTGGGTTTCTTAAATTCTTTAATCATGGTGGTCCTGACCTGTACGAGCGTTCTGGGCTGCGCTGATGTATACTTCATATACCATGTCAAAGCTTTTTCTCTAAGTGTAGTAGCCAACTATACAAGTTTAGTATTATCATCTTGGATCTGTTTAATGGTCCATATAGCTTCACATAGGAACCAATGTTGTTCTGGGTCTTCTGCCCCTGTACCCTTAAAGGTAGGTAACTTCATGTCATCCCCCATTCTGTTTCTACATGGTGGATTTTGATTTGCGGTATTACTACCACTTGGCGGTGTAGATGTAGGTGGTGTAAAGGTAGTATGTACTGTGTGTGAACTACTAGATGGAGTTCCTACGGGATTATTCTGAGTCCCAGTTGGTTTCTGTGGGGTATAAGGGTGGTAAGGGATACCCCCTATTGTGTTTTCTCTATTATCTTGACTCTGTTCTCTAGTACTCTCTGAACTGTCTTCCAAAACGGAAGATCTGAAATCTACTTTATATTTCTTACTGCTAGGTGTACATCCAATTTCTTCAAAATCACTCTCAAACTCTTGTGACATTACACTTACTTAAATTATTCATCTGAGAATATATCCATTACTCCTTTTTCGTGTAATAACATATTAATGGACAAGTTTAAAGAGTTCAAGTACTTACCGCGATATCATTTGAAGAAGTACCTCTCGGCTTCCCTGAAACTCTTTCTTTGATCAACTGCAAACTCTTTAATGAAGCCTTCCAGCAAACTTGCAAGCCAGAAGTCTACTATCCATGAAATGGGATTATCAACGCTCTTCACGGCATGAATCAGCTCCGGTGTCCAGACAATGTTCCTTTTCTTCTTGAATATATTATTATCATTCAACTTTGACAACCAATCATACAACTCATTTGCATATGTTGCAAAAAATATCTCATGCAGGTCTGTGAAGATATGTTTTTGTAACCAGTCCTCTGTACTAAGCCTAGGACTCTTGTTTTCTGTCGTAGCAAATTCTCTTTCCTTGGACCCAACCCACTGGTTAAGTTCTTCCTTAGTAGGATGCCAACAGAACATTAGCTCTTCAATTTGTTCAAAACCGGCAACGAAACCATTTGTTGGTTGCACTAGACAGACTGGGTTTACTATTATGTACCAACAAAACCCCTAGCTCACTGGCCCTTTCGGCGACAGACCACAGAACGGCCTGAAGTCTCACTCGAAGTGATCCTAGATTGGGGGCCTGAAGACTCAGGTGTCCTCAACCAGGTTCTGTAGCATCCTAGTGCCTCTTGACTCTGGTTAACCAGCGGGATCTCTCCGCAATGGTTGTTTCTCTCTCCTTGGCCAACTCTGCTATGGAACTGACTCTTATCACATCGTGGCTTCTAGAACAATGAGCAAACTTTCTCCGTTACTCAACTTTTTACCTGCGATATCTCACACCGCGGTTCCTCTTACAGTGCGATATCGCCTTTCTGTGCTGCGATGACTTCTACAGTAAGACTCAATATGACTCTCAAGGTCCAAAGGCTTTCTCTCTGGGCATAATAGCTCAGTTAACCTTCATCAGGGTGTTAAAAAGCCTCATTTAAGCTTCTTCAGTCTATTATGCTTAACATCAACCACGCTCAACTCACTGAACTCATATACAGAAGTCACTTAACGTGGTAACTGACAGCTATCATGAATCAATCACTGATAAACTCATATGCAGAATACTTGACACATTCAACTCGCACTTAACCATATATATTACTGTAAATTGAAGGATAGCATACATACATTCATTAACTATTATGCAAATCTCGTGTAATAGGTAACAGATAGCAAATAAGTAAACACAATCACATAAAACAATCGCACAACACACGGATTTACGTGGTTCACTTCCAGGGGGGGAGCTACGTCCATGGGAACTGGTTTTTATATTATATCTTGAGAGAGTAAACACAGTTTCGCTGCAACCTATTATGCAGCTGAGATCTTCTGGGAAACTCCACGCACACAACCGGGAGCCCTTCTCTCGTAGATATCTTCTCTTCTATATTTCCTTCTTCTCACAATATACTCTTCCTCTCTCTCTCTCTCTCAATCCTTGCGGATTGTTTAATCCCTATGGATTGTTACATTCATGCTCAAGGAGCCAGCTACTGGTTACAATAAGATAATACAGACTTAACAACAGAACCAGAGCTCGACTCGAAGAACGGCTAATTGACCAACTAGCTAATTGTCTATGAGCTAACATACCAACTGACTAGCTAACCTTTCATAATACAAAATACATGCTTAAATAGGTGGCCCGAAGGTCTCACCATGATACAACACTGTGGGCCTTTCCCAACAATAACCCAAAAACCCTAACTGTGACAGTCGGCCTATCTGTACTTTGAACTGCCACTCTCCTTCACACCACAGCTTTCTGCAGTCTTCCACGCTTCCCGGTGCTGATCGTGGGTATGGGCGCCGCTTCCTTAGTTGCTCCACTTATGTCCTTTGTCTTCAATACCTCGGCCCATTGCTCCTTTTTCATTTATGAGGGTAGCTGAGCTCTCCTGTTGTCACCGCTGCCTTAAGTGTAGTGGTTGAGCTCTCTCTTCTCAGCCGCTGCCTTAAGTGCAGTGGTTGAGCTCTCTCTTCTCGGCCGCTGCCTTAAGTGCAGTGGTTAAGCTCTCTCTTCTCGGCCGCTTTAGGTATTGTTTCCTTTGACTTTCCTATTTCGATATAGCAGCTTTTCCTGTAGCTGCGGGGCCCTGCTCCAACAAGTGTGCCTCCATGTTCTCTTCATGGCTCCACTCCTTCTCATGGTGCTAAGTTGGGAAAAGGGAATCTTTTCACTAAGCCACCACTCCACTAATTCAAGATAATTCTCCATGATGAAGCTTAAACCTCACCTCTCTCTAATTTGGGTTGACCCCTTTGGGTTAGAGCGGTCCTCCTTATCCTATAGATCCATATGCCATATCCTTGTTGAAGTTAATCTTGAGCTTTAGACCATGTGATTTATGCTATCTAACCATGTTGGGACTTAGGGTGAGTCCATTTGTTCCCTTTTCTTCCATTATATCAATCTACTAGTCCAGATTCTCACAAAAATCCAGGAAATTGGAATGGTGAGTTAGGTTGCATCCTATAGGTAGTGAGACGGACATGAAAGTAGTAGTGGGAAGCATTGTGTTTGTCGAAAGAGAAAGTTTCAAAAGGAGTGAGACTAAGCGAGACTCTACCCGTGGATCCATGGTATCAGTTCGGGGGTGACTTGTTCAAGCGAGGAAGGCTTGATGGTGTCTACGGCTGGAAGGAAAGTTGTCCTACTACAGCCAGTTGCTTATATTTTGAGATAAGTATTTCTCTTATGTTATGTTTTCATTACATTGTTTTATTTGGAATATGTGCAATGATGGCTAATTGATTCTTTGAGTGTTCATGTATTGAATGTCAGGATCTGCATGGAGGAAGGATGAATCTCACGTAGTATGGAATTTTGTTTCTATTCTCATTACCTTCTTTCTATTCTTCTTCTTCATAACCAGAAATTGTAATTTTGGCTCTATTTTATTGAGAGGGGTGCAACCATATGATCTGGTTCGACCATCTATGCTCATTTTTGTGTTGTGATACCTGTTCCATTGCGTCCGGATCATTGTTTCTAGTGAATAACACCTTTCGTTTCATTGAAAAATATTTCTAGATGTCTAAGATATGTTTTCTTTGGTTCAATAACTTTCTGGGGCAAAGATGAGTGCACGTGTCATTTTATTGTAAATCATTTGGTTGCATAATTGTTCTTAGTTGAATATCTGAGGATGAGATATGTATTCTATATGTAGAAGTAATCGATGGCTGGAGGGTGGCACCCATACGATCTTATTTTTATTAGTGAGAGATTACTGTAGGGCACAGTTATCACGAGTCGATTTTGAGGGCTATAGTTGCAGTCGATGTTCTTGTTTTCTATAGTTTCAGTGTGGTTATAGATTGAAGCGTATGTATGCTCCATGCTATGTGGTTTTCCTTAATTTTTATGCTCACTAACAGCACACACGTAATAACACCAAAAATGTAGATTAATTTGAAAATAATCAATAACATCAATACTTGGTTTTTGCGCCGAGAGGCACTCTACAGCCTAGTATGGGGGAGATCTTGTAACGTTATGTAACGTTAAGTAACATTACGTAAAGTTATGTCAGCTATAAGTAAAGTTATGTCAGCTATAAATAATATTGCTGATTATGATTATGAGGGAGATGTTGTGACGTTATGTAATGTTATGTTGGCTATAAATAATATTGCAAAGTTACTTTTTAACTTTTAAAAATTAAAAACTAATAATAAATATAAATTTAAAAAATAATCCATTTATTGGATTTGTCGGCCATTAAGTAAAAAGTAAGAAATACAAATTTTAATTATCCTCCAAAACACGCCCTTAACAAAAATAATAAATTAGGTTAGACAAGAACATAAAAAAAATCTCCTTTGAAAATAACATAAAAAAAGCACCTTCTCGATCGATCGAGTGAATCTAGCTAACAATACACAACCCTGTTAGACGGTGATTCTCTGGAACATCCAGAAGAACAGCTACAATATGTGCTCCGTGTGAAGGTGAATGTGATTAATTATAAAAATGGTTTTCATTAATAAAATATTCATAGTATTTAAATTTATCAAATCGCAAATGGCGCCCATGAAAAATATGATAGTCTGCCTTTTATGGCTCTCTGTTGCCCTTGTCCTCACCGATGCATATGATCCATATGCTCTGCAAGATTTCTGCGTGGCTGATATATGATTGGCAATAGAAGTAGTGATGTGAACCTTCATTCCAGTGCCTTGAATAAATCTCTTCTTTGTACTTTCAACAACCCCAATGGAATGCATGAGGGGATTTCCTTTGGGCCTCTCCTATTCAAATATAGATTCTTCGATGAATTTCTTCTTACCAATATTGCTATTATGGTTGCAAATTGTGTACATGCTTCACTTATTCAAATGGAAAGATTCACAATCTTTAACAATGAAAGTGCTTAATTTATCATAACCACTTGCCATCACATATTTGCACAAGAAATGCATATCGTTCACATGCCTAAAAACAATAAAATAATTAGGTTATCGAATGATCAGAGACAAATATTTCCCAGTCATCTATGAAAAAATCCGAGGTACCAGAACCATATATCATCCCATGCCATAAGTAACCACTCGACCCTTCCAAAATTGCATCTCTACAGCCCTTAACTTGAATATGTTTAGAATACCCTGAAGGGATCTCTTATGAAATAAGATAGAATTCGTAACAATTATGAATGTAGACCTTTGCACTACATATGCCACAAAGAATTTATAATTTCCCCAAGTCCCATATGCAAGTGCAGTCATCTAACAAAGATTCCCCCTCCAAGCGTTTAGCAGATATTTGCACCAAAGTTTCAAGATACTATTCGTACTTCATACCACTTCTCCACAATAACAGAATTGATATGATTCACAGCCGAGCCATTCATATTCTGCACTTATTGAGAGCCAGATTGTAGAGTCCTCATAGTCATCTCAATCGCGGAATTCATGAATTGAGCTTACGACGGCTTGCCATACTCGTGCTGTAATTGTAATGGAAGCTAGAGAGATTTATATGATGTCATTCATATTCTGCACTTATTGAGAGCCAGATTGCAGAGTCCTCACAGTCATTTCAGCCACGACCTCCATGAATTGAGCTTACAACAGTTTTCCATATTCGTGTTGTAATTGTAATGGAAGATAGAGATATTTATATGATGTTGTTGCAGGTATATCATTTCAGTAAGACAAGCGATATTAATGTTGTAGAGGATCCGAGGTTATCGTGGATCTGTGTATTCTGTTGCTCTTTCCCAAGATGAAGAAATCCAAGTCAATTTAGTTTTTGTTGATATAGTATATTTTATATTTGAAATCCAAAAGTTTTGGGGTGGCGGTATGTGATTTGGTCTATGCAATCTGAAAGATTGAATTTCTAGGACTGTACATTGTACCTCTCCTCAAGGATTGAATTTTTGGGAGTGTATGTTTTAACTTTCCTATCTGACATGTTAGAACATGCGAAGCTCTCTCTTTTACTTTATTTTAATAAAGATATTGAAATTAAGTGTTGTATCTAATTGTAATTTTGCATGATCGTGTGAAGCTCTATCATTTATTTAGACTATGATATTAAGGATGGTATCAAATTTGTTTTTTCTTTTTATTTTATTTTAAATTAATATAATAGAGATTTTATTTTAGTTTAATAGATATTATCAAATTCATAATTATAATAATTTTTGTTAGTACATGTGAACAAGGTAAAGCTATTCCCTACCAAAAACTATGACTCAAAAATTATATTAATAAGTTTGAGCAAAAGGATAAAGGCAAGTAGTGCAAAGGTCTACATTCATAAATTCTTGGTGACTTTTCTCATTTACCTAATATTCTTTATAATTGAGAAGAGGAAGGAGATTAGCTTCATATTTGTGTGGGGATTAGACTTACAGAGTAGTTGTATACAAGTAGACAATACAATTCTTTGTCGTTGGATGACCGAATTTTTAACTTATTTTTGGATCAAGTGAAATGGTGAAGAGCATCTCAATCTCTTCCACCATGCTGAAACTTAGCTAGGCGCTGAAAAATGCTGCTACATTTCCTCATAAATGAATTTGTTACATGCTGAGCAAGGGGAGCATGTTCTGAATGCAAAGATAACGAACCTAATGACAATTCCAACCAGCTAAAGAATTGTCCAACTCTCACAAGAACCATGTGAGAGTTGGATTTGAGTTGAATTAGTTGCTCCTCACACGAGATAGTCATTGATAGGAATATCATACTCGAGAATCACCGTTTGCATGAAGAGACATAAGCAAAAATGATGTTATACATATCCAAATGGAAATGACAGTTTTTTAAATTCAAACGAGAAGTGTAATTATATTGTAATTGTTATACTTCAAAGCTGGAAAGCATTTTAAATTTCCTTAGTTTCGGAAATTGTAGCCGGCAATGAAATCCCAAGTTCAGAATTTACAAATGTGTTTTATTAGCAAAGATCTATGTTAAAAAAATCTACCAATTGTTGAAATAGATCAAATTTCTAATTGTAAATATTTTTTAGTGGAAATGTTGAAAAAATGTACACTAATGTAGAATGTGTCTCTTCTAAGCAAAACAAAAGAAGAGTGATTGTTTGGGTTAAAATGGAAAACCCTAGACTAAGTGTACATCTAAGCCATATTTTTATTTGTTTAATCCTTACAAAATTATTGTCTCTAGTTTCCACTTTAAAAATTTATTCAATCCTTAATACTTATTACTTACATTGAGATAATCCTCATAATTCTATCTGTGTTTTCAACTTAACATGTTCCTTACAATGTTGATCAAGCTCCAATTTTGTGCCACCTCCCACAACTGAAACTAGCCTAGATCCAAATCCTAGGCTCTATAAAGCGCCGAGAGGGATCAAATCTCCCAAGGTGCCAACCTATTCTAAGGTATTGCACTCAATAAGGTTTGCACCTTGGTAGATTTGATCCCTCTCAGTGCTTGATAGAGCCTAGGATTTGGATCTATGCTGGTTTATAAACTATGCTATCAAACAAACCCAAAATACATATATTAGCTATTCACAATGATTATGATGCTTATCATGTATTATTGATGTTCTTGTTTCAATTACGACCTTTAGCTTGCACTTTGGAAATTATTAATTGAGTGTCACAATTAATTATTTAATTAAGTGGCGTAATTAAATAATTAAGTGTCACAAACTTTAGTTATAATTCAATCTAATGAATTTAATTTATTTGGGTGAATGGTTAGTCAGATCAATCATAATTTATCTATATCCATTGTTCTTAAACTTAAGTTAGTCTTAATTTTAGCTCCTTTGGCCTTATATCAAGGTTTGGGGACATCACAAGTGGTATCAGAGCTTAAGGTTTCAACACTATGGCCGTTGGGCCTTCTGCGAAGTTTCAAGTCACCTTGTAAGCATGCACTTGCATTAGAAAGCTTAGATACATGCACCTTAATATAATTTCATTGCATGTGAGTTAGTTAATTAAACTGTTAGATTGGGATGGGTATGGACCCGAAGTTCATCTAGTAAGGAGAAATATTGGAAGGATGTCTACCCCGCCCCTTATCCAACTAGGTAGATTGTAACTTAGAAATGTTGGCTACCTACCTTATAAAGAAGAAGAAAACTGATTTTTTAATGATAATGAACTTATACTAATGTGTAGTCTACTAACAGAATGTTATTAATGAACACATTGTAGCTCCCAGTGATTGATTGAGCAAGCGGTGTGACTACTACAACTGATATTTTAATCAAACTTGTGAAGACTAAGTATTCAACAAGTAAAAGTTGAACAGTAGGAAGTCAGATATTGGAGATGGATATTGAGGAAGGACGAAGACCATATACTCCCAAAGAGGAGTTTGTTGGGGTAAGAAATTCAATCAGACATAAGATGAGCCGTGAACCATTAATCTTGGAGGATTTAGTGAGGAAGTGTAGAGAGAATAATGAAATAATAATTAATATCCAAGAGAAGATTATGAATGATCTAAAATCATTGAAGACCATCCAAAGATCCATTGAAAAGAGTCATAAAGGAGGCTATGTGAGGTCTAGATCATCTTCAAGGAAACCTTATCACTCAAATAGAAAGAAGGGGTAAGCATCAAGAAGTAAAGAGAGTAGTCCTAAAAGATATCAAGTGAGATACAAGAAGAGGAGGTTTACCTGGGATGAACTAGTAGGAGAGTTGAGAAGAATCAAGCCCCCATCTTTTGATGGAGAAGTAAAGAAAGGAGAAGATGTCGAAGCATGGTTGATAGGACTTAGGAAATTCTTCCAGTTGCATTAGTATACACCTAATATGGAGGCAATAGTAACCATATACCATCTGTAAGGTAAATAATCTATCTGGTGGAATCAACTCGTTACGTTGAAAGATATCGATGAAGAAAAAATATATTGGAGGAAGTTTAAGAAATACTTTCGGAAAGAATACGTCTCTGAGCACTACTATGACAAGAATATGGAGGAATTATTTGAGCTTAAGTTGGGAAGCATGACTATGGAGGTCTATGATAAAAAAATTCTAGAACTTTTGAACTATGTGGACTTCATCAACGATGAGACGGTAAAGATTCAAAGGTTCCTAAGTGGCCTTCATGAATTTTATAGAGATAAAATATAGTATGATAGACCAAAGAACCTTAAGGATGCCATCTGGAAGGAAAAAAACTTATATATGAACAAAATAAGAGAAAGGCCCCATATCAGAAGAATTGGAAGGATATGAAGAATACCAAGCAGGAGTAGAGAAAGAAAGGTTTACAGCCTTCAAAGTTAAGAAACAATAATTCTTACCAATAAGGAAAGTCAAAGGAATATCCTTCGGGGAAAAGATCACATGTGGAATGTTGGATATGCAAGGAAAATTACTTTGACAGATAGTGCCCATGTAAGAAAAATAACCTTCACAACCTTCAAGAGGCTTCAAATATTGGAGATGTAGGTGGAAGTTTTCAAAGGATCTATGTAGCCCTAGATGGGAGTCAAGTTGACCACCAAACCCGAATGATTGAAGTAGCAGGTAAAATTGCTAATAAAACCATAACTATTTTGATTGATTTAGGAGATAGCAATAGTTACATTTCACCTAATCTTGTTGAGAAATGTCATTTAAAGAAAAGTAAACTTGAAACAACAAGTCTAGTATAGCTAGCTATGGGAGCCAAGAGGAAAATCACTGAATTTGTAAAAGTGTGTCCTTTAGAAATGAATGGAATGAAAACCTTTGAAGACTTAAAAATCATACCCTTGGGGTCATATGATGTATTGATTGGCATGGATTGGTTGGATGCACACCATGAAGATTTGGATTTCCATAATAAAACTTATACTTATTTGGATGAAGAAGGGAACCAAGTGACAATAAAAGGAATACCTAGACCCATATCCCCGAGGGATATCATAGCTCTACAATTGAAGAAATGTCTTAGAAAGGGATTCCAATTATATGCAATTCATGTGGAAGAATCAAAAGAAGGAAAAGAGCTAGCGTTGCATGATTATTCGATACTACTAAATTTTGCAGATATATTTCAAGAACTGCCAAGAATGCCTCCTAAGAGGGACATTGATTTTTCTATCGACTTGGTGCCAGGAACAGTACCTTCATCTAAAGAACTTTATAGAATGAGTACTCTAGAGTTAAAGGACTTATAAATGCAGTTAGAGGAGCTACTAAATAAAGGTTACATAAGGCCCAGTGTTTCACCTTGGGGAGCTCCTGTGTTATTTGTGAAGAAGAAAGATGGAACTCTAAGGCTTTGCATAGATTATAGAAAATTTAACAGCAACGGTTAAAAACAAGTACCCCTTACCAAGAATTGATGAATTGTTTGATCAATTGAGAGGAGCCAAGGCATTTTCAAAAATAGATTTGAGGTCGGGATACCACCAAATTATAATTAATAATGAGGATATATGTAAGAACATTCAAAAAAAGGTATGGACACTATTAGTTCACAGTAGTACCTTTTGGTTTAACAAATGCACCTGTAGTATTCATGTGTTTAATGAATGGATTCTCCAGAAAGTACTGAGATAAGTTTTTTATTGTATTCTTGGATGACATTCTTATCTATTCCAAGACAAAGGAAGAGCATGAAGAACATATAAGACTACTAAATTAAGCAAGTGTTCATTTTATCAAGGAAGAATCCACTACCTAGGGCATATCATATCTAAAGAAGGTGTTATAGTAGCTCCCGAGAAGATAAGAGCTATTATGGAATGGTTAACACCTAAGAATGTATCAAAAGTAAGATCCTTCATGGGGTTAGCTAGATACTACATCGAAGGATTCTTGAAGTTGGCTCATCCTATCACATCTTTGCAAAATAAAGGTGTGAAGTTTGATTAGACTTATAAGTGTGAACGTAATTTTCAAAAACTTAAGGAAATGCTTACTAGTGCCCCAATGCTAAAAATTGTAGACCCCGAAAGGAAACTTTGTTGTATGCACGAATGCATGCCAGAAAGGCATTGGTGGAGTGTTAATGCAGGATGGACATGTGATCAGTTACGAATCTAGAAAGTTGAAGGAACATGAGCAAAACTATGCCACCCATGAATTAGAGCTTGCAACTATCGTCTATGCTTTGAATATGTGGAGACATTATCTAATTGGTAAAAGGTTTGAGTTGAGAACTGACCATGATGGGTTAAAATACTTATTTGAGCAGCGTAATTTGAATGCAAGACAAAGGAGGTGGATGGAGTTATTATGTGAATATGAGTTTGACATTAAGCATATCAAAGGTAAGGAAAATAGAGTAGCCAATGCGCTTAGTAGGAAGATGCATGTGATGCATGTAGCACCTATCAGCACCAGCACATCATATTTGAAGGATAAGATCATTGAATCCAGTGTTACAGATGAACTTTATCAGCAAGTGAGAGAAGGGTTGAAACAACAGAAAATTCCATATAAGTTTAAAGAAAATTGGATACTCATGCACAGACATAGAGTTTATGTTCTTGATGTTCGAGATATAAGGAAGATGGTTATGAAGGAAACACATGATGACCCCTATGTCGGACATTTAGGTTATCATAAAATAGTAGCAATAGTAAGAAACAATACTATTGGCCAGGGATGAAGAATTATGTTGCATAATATATGGCTAGGTGCATGGAATGTCAAAAAGTTAAAGTTGAGCATCGACATCCAGCGGGATTGTTGCAACCCTTAACTATATCAGAATGGAAATGGGATGTAGTGAGGTTGGATTTCATCACCAAGTTACCTAAGATGAGATTTCAAAATGATGCGATCATGGTTATGGTAGATAAGTTGATTAAGGAAGCACACTTCATTCCAGTAAAGACAACTCACAAAGCATCTAACATTGCAAATATTTACATGAAAAGAAGTAGCCAGATTGCATGGTATTCCGAAGGTTATAGTATCAAACAGAGATTCAAAATTTACTTCTAAATTTTGGAAAGGATTGTTTGAAGAATTTTGTAAAAGTCTAAACATGAGTACAACATACCACCCTCAGACAGATGGAAACACAGAAAGAGTTAACTAAGTAATTGAAGATATGTTAAGGATGTATGTGATGGATCAACCATCTAAGTGGGAAGATTTTTTACACTTGGTTGAATTTTCTTATAAGGAGTCCTTTTGAGGCCATGTATGGAAGGAAGTGTAATACTCCCATCAGCTGGGATAACCCAATGGATAGAGTCATTGTTGGACCAGAATTATTAAAGGATATGGAGGATCAAATGGTTAAGTTAAAGCAGAATCTAAAGGTATCTCAAGACACATGCAGAAATGTTATGCAGATCCAAATAGTTTCAAGTTGGGGATCATGTGTTTTTTAAAGTCAAACCCAAAAAGAGTTCCTTAAACTTGGGAAATTGCTCCAAGCTAACTTCCAGATATTTTGGACCTTTTGAGGTCTTAGCTAAGATAGGACCTTTTTCTTGTGAGCTATCCCTACCCACTTGCATTAGGGTACATAATGTGTTTCATGTGTCTTTATTGAAGATGTATATACCTGATACTAACCATGTAATTGATTAGAATATGATCCAAGTAATTAGAGTGCTTTTATTTTCTCTATTAATATATATATATATATATATATATATGAACATGGTACTAATCATGTGATTGAATGGATTATGATTTGGGTGGAACTGGAAGGGGATTTTTCTGTACAACCTGTTTCCATTTTGGGCAGCAAGGTTAAGTTGCTTCAAAATTAATAAATCAGGCAGGTAAAGGTCCAATGGACCCATTATAGTCCCGAGGATGCCACTTGGGAGCTGGAGGATACCATGAGGGAAGCATACCCTCATCTATTTTGAAATTTTGAGGCATGTATGTAATACGCATCGAGGACAATGCATTGTTTAAGGGGGAGGGATATGTAATACCCTAGTTGTTAAGCCCCAGACTAATGATCCTTCATGTGACTTATGTTCTCTTTCATTATGGACTTATGATATTTTATATGATTTTGGAATTTTGCTCCTTCTCATGATTAATTTAATTAAGGACTTATTATTAATTTGTCTGATAACATGACTTTGTACTTTGGTGTTATTACTAATGTTAATCTTATTACTAGAATCTATGCTATCTTTGAATGTTGTTAATGATTGATTAAATAAACAACTTGATCAACAAAGGAAACTAAATGAGTATGGGGGACCATGGATTACACAAAGTGAGGGGGAATGGGGATATCCCTAGCACATTATAACTTATTTTTTACTTAACTTTGTCCATCCCAATTCAATTTTTCACCCTAGTGAGATTAATAATGTTCATCATCCAAACCTTGTACAATGAACCCTATTTTCAATAATTATGAACTATGGAGATAGTTTTGCATATTGTGCACACCTTAGTGGGCCCCTCTTTCCTAGGGAACCCTCCTTGGGAAAATATTCCCTCACATTTATGTGTTTATGGTCATTTCTTAGCCCTTTTCCTAGTTTTTAGGGTTGTAAGCTATTTTCTAGATTCCACTCTTACACCATGCATTGATGATCCTATTTTTGTGCTTCCATGATATTTATGACCCTATTGGATTCCCTTTCTCACCTATTTCGACCTTCTTGATGTTTTGTAACCCCCTTTATGCATTAGTGTGCTTCTATGTGCTCTTCATGGATCCACTGAGTTTTTGGGTAACTCCTCCTCATGGTGCTGATTCAGGAAAGGGAATGTTTTCACTAAGACACCACTCCACTAATTCAATTTAATTCTACATGATGAAGATTAAACCTTACCTCTCTCTAATTTGGGTTGATCCCTTTGGGTTAGAGTGGTCATTCTTATCCTATAAATCCACATGCCATCTCCTTGTTGAAGTTAATCTTGAGCTTTAGACCATGTGATTTATGCTATCTAACCATGTTGGGAATGTTGATATTATTGAGAGTGTGTTGAGACTTAGGGTGAGTCCATTTGTTCCCTTTGCTTCCATTATATCACTCTACTAGTCTAGGTTCTCACACAAAACGCTAGGAAATGGGAATGATGAGCAAGGTCACATCCCATAGGAAGTGGAGATAGACAAGAAAGTAGTAGTGGGAAGCATTATGCCTCTTGAAAGAGTTAGTTTCGAGAGTAGTGAGACTAAGCGATACTCTACCTGTGGATTCATGGTCTTAGCTCGGGGGTGACTTGTTCAAGCGAGGAAGGCTTGACGGTGTCTATGGCTAGGAGGAAAGTTGTCCTGCTGCAGCCAGTTGCTTATATTTTGAAATAAGTATTTCTCTTATGTTATTTTTTCATTAGATTGTTTTATTTGGTATATGTGCAATGATGGCTGATTGGTTGTTTGAGCATGTTCATGTATTGAAAGTCGGGATTTTCATGGATAAAGGAAGAATCTCATGTAGTATGGAATTTAGTTTCTATTCTGATTACCTTCTTTCTATTCTTCTTCTTCACAACCAGAAATTGTAATTTTGGCTCTATTTTATTGAGAGGGGTGCAAACATATGATCTAGTTTGACCATCTATGCTCATTTTTGTGTTGTGAGACCTGTTCCATTGTGTTTGGAGCAGTGTTTCTAGTGAAGAACGCCTTTTGGTTCATTGAAAAAGATTTTCGGATGACCAAGATATGTTTGTTTTGGTCCGAAAGCTTTCCGGTGCCAAGATGAGCACACCTGTCATTTTATTGTAAATCATTTGGTTGCATAATTGTTCTTAGTTGTAGATCTGAGGATGAGATATGTATTCTATATGTAAAAGTAATCGATGGTTAGAGGGTGGCAGCCATATGATATGATTTTTACTAGTGAGAGATGACTGTAGGGGATAGTCATCAGGAGTCGATTTTGAGGGCTGTAGTTGCAGCAGGTGTTTTTGTTTGCTATGGTTTCAGTGTGGTTGTAGATTGCAGCCTATGTATGCTCCATGGTATGTGGCTTCCCTTACTTTTTATGCTCACTAAAATCATGCACGTAATAACACCGAAAAAGTAGATTAATTTGCAAATAATCGATAACATCAATACTTGATTATTTATAAACTATGCTATCAAACAAACCCAAAATACATAAATTAGCTATTCACAATGATTATGATGCATATCATGTATTATTGATGTTCTGGTTTCAATTGTGACCTTTAGCTTGCACTTTGGAAATTATTAATTGAGTGTCGCAAATAATTATTTAATTCTGAGTGGTGTAATTAAATAATTAAGTGTCATTAGTCACATCAACAAATGAAATTAGCAGCAAAATTGTTTATTCCTACTTTTATTTATACCTACCTTTATAAAACAAATAAAGGAAATTAGCAATAAAACTGCTTATTTTATAAAAATGTGTAATTATAATGTCCATAGGAATTTAGATATTATCTCATATTTTGGACTTGCTTGAGAGGATCAACAAGATTAATTGAAATGTAGCAAGTGTACAAGATCAACCCAAATGTAGCAAGGGTAATACAACAAGGATTCATTTCATGGTGGTCATATGTTGCCATGCTTTTAAATGCATATTGATTAAGATTTAAATAAGCTTGAGTTAAATGGTGGTTAAAGAAAGAAGTAACAATTTGTTTTTGTTTTTTCATATGAGTTTTTGTTTTATTTGTTTATTAAATAGTATCGGTTTTGTGTTTATATTAACTCTAACAATCTAGTATAACAATCTGGTATGAATAATGGATATAAAATTATAAATTTTACCCTTTATTTAAGAGTTATCTTCACAAAACTAAGTGGCTGGTTGTGCCTATGAACACTCACCCACCACTTTACTTATTGCTATACTAATATAATAATTACATATAATTCAAAGGTAATAAAAATAAATTAACTATATTAAATATAAAAATAAATACAATCATTTTACATATGCATATAGTTTTTTTGTTTGTTTGTTGGGTACTATGATGTTGTCAATTAACTCTTTAACTCATAAATTGGTGTATAAATAGTTACTATGCATATGTGTTTTTATCATGCTTATAGTTACTATGCATATGTTGTTATGCTCTTAAATGCATATTGATTAAGATTTAAATAAGCTTCAGTTAAATGGTGGTTAAAGAAAAACTTAACAATTTGTTTTTGTTTTTTCATGAGTTTTTTTTATTTGTTTATTAAGAAGTATCAGTTTTATGCTTATATTAACTCTAACAATCTGGTATGAATAATGGATATAAAATTGTAAATTTTAACCTTTATTTTAAAATTATCTTCACAAAACTAAGTGATCAGTTATGTCTATGAACCCGCACCCACCACTTTACTTATAGCTATACTAATATAATAATTACATATAATTCAAAGGTAATCAAAGTAAATTAACTATATTAAATGTAAAAATAAATACAATCATTTTACATATGCATATAGTTTTTTAGTACTATGATGTTATCAATTAACTCTTTTAACTCATAAATTGGTGTATAAAATGGCGTATAAAATAGTTACCATGCATATGTGTTGTGTTTTTACCATGCTTAGAAAAATTTAAAAATAATCTTCTTTATTTTTTTTTTTTATGCTTTTGAAGAGTTTGAATTTGAAATCGTGTCTCAACACTTTTAACTTAGTTTAAAATCATGTATTAAGACAAAGTATTTTAAATTTTTTATAATATACATATTAATATTTGAAAATTAAGATCACCAAGGAATAAGGCTACTGAAAAAATGTAAAAAATATCGTTTATTATGTTGAATTCTGTGAACACCAAACAAAAGTTGTTCATTGTGTTCATCCCTTAGCCACTCCATATCATTATATTTATGCCTACTTTTCATTTTCATTATTTTGATTTTCAAATGTCAAAAATTAAATTAATTCATTATTGATATTTTGGATATTAGGAAATTAATATATTATTAAAAAAAATTCCCAAAAATTCATAAAAATATATGGAAAAAAAAAGAAAATCTCCCAAAAATGGGAAATCCTAAAATTAGAAAAAAATTTCAAAATTTTCAAAAGAGAAAGAGAAAAATCTAATGCCTATCCAAAATACCATCCCATCAATTACCAAGGACCACCAAAACCATCAGCCAGCCATATTTCCTGTATAATACCATCCCCATCAATTACCAAGGACCACCAAAACCATCAGCTATATTTCATGTATATTGATTGTAAAGGTCCCTGTTTTGATATATATTTTCCTATACATTTCCTATATTGTTATTTTGTGGAAATCTCCATTAAAATTGTAAATCCCCTTTTTGTGCATTCTAGTTTCACCTTTCTTGGGACTTTGCACCTCATGAAATCTAAGGCTACTCATAGAACAGGAGCACTCTACTTCAGAAGGCTACAAAGGCCCCTTGCCATTATTAGTCCGAGATATTTCTTGGTCAGTTGTAAAGCTATTTTTTATAATACAAAAACCATTATTTCATTTACCCACTCTTTCTTGAAGAATGTCTACAATGTTAGTTTACTATTTTTTATAATACAAAAACCATTCTTTCATTTGCCCACTCTTTGTTGAAGAATGTCGACAATTTTAGTTTATAGTTATTGCACATGCTTAAATTAATTGTTTAAGTCTGTCATTTAGATGGTTAATTTTCTTCCATTTCAATAAACCTTAGTAGGTGCATTTTGGCATGTTCTATGATTAAAACATACACGAGCAATAGTTTTTGGCGAGCAATATAAGTATAGTAGTTTTATTTAATTATGTGCAACTTCGTGCATGTTCACACGATATAAATCCAAGGAAGCAGCCATATACAAGTTCTCCAATTGAAAAATTAGGGACTTGGGGCTCTCATTCATCTCAATAAACAAGTCATTAGGTGATACGATGGCCACTTTAAAACACAAAGGATTTCTTCACTAGCTCTTTCCACCTTCCAATGTGGACATGGGAATCCAATGTAGACCGACATTAATAAGAAGTGTCAAGGTACATCGTAGTTTTAATAAGTGTTTTGGTCGAACAAAATCAAATCTACCTGCCTACAAACTTTTTACAACTTTACACTTCTTGATCCAATTTACTTTTATGGATAAATATATGAAAAATATATAATCTTTTAACATCATATATCATAATTTAGAATTTTAAATTTAAATGGTAAGTTAATATTATTAATAATATTTTATATTCAATGCTGAAGGGATAGCTGAGTTAGTTGGAGTCCAAATTTAAGGACTGAAACTTGAACTCTATTTTTATGTTGTAGCTCAGTTACTTTGAACTTTGACCTTTATTCTTTAAGCTATGAACCACATGAAAAAAATTATGTTTATATTTTTTATTAAAAAATATAAAAGATATTATATATAAAAACCAATAATACAATAATACAAGTTGCTTTTTAATATTTATGAAACAAATAATCCAATGCATATGCGAATCTATAATACTAATTGTTTTAAGTATTTAATTATTAAGAATTATTTTATTGAGAAAAATATGTTTTAAGTTCTTGATGTTTTCACCAATTAATTATTAAGAGTTATTTTATGAAAATGAAATTGTTTTAAGTTTTTGTGAAGAATAGTCACTTTTTCTGAATTTGACAAATATTAGTTTGTGATTAAAAGTGATTTTATAGAAGTAGGCTTAGTGAATTTGACAAATATTAGTTAGTGATTAAAAGTGATTTTATGGAAGTAGGCTTAGCTGTGGTCGTGAGTCCAATCTGACTTTGATAATGAAAAGAAATTTTGTGCACAACATTGTGGAGTACACTAACTTTGAATGAAGCATTAAATTAGGCATAAATGTATAGATTATGATTCTTCTTTATAAATTAAACAAGAGCTTTCAATTTTGAGTAGATGTTATGGGTATGATAATACATTGTAAAGGGTTGGAATGACATGGGAACACATTTGGCTATAAAATAAGTGAACTTAGATGGATATGTGAGCTAAGGTTAAGAAGAATCAAAGGAATTATTCGAATGCATCAAGAGTTTG
>LPNX010369154.1:148482-166881 GCA_001517045.1 Pseudotsuga menziesii | reverse complement strand
ATATATAATTGAAGGTGATGTGGAAGAGCATTGGGTATAGAATTGTTTACATAATAAAAGATGTTTGCATAAAATGCACATTAATGAGCAACAATATTTAACTTAACGTGATCTGAACCAAAATAAAGCTAAATTGAACCATGTCGATGTTTTCAAACATAAAAATATTTGGAGAACTCATATATCATTCAGAAATATCCACAAATAAATTCACAAATTCATTTACATATAAGCTCAAGTTGACTTCACAAAGAGCTATAAAAATAAAATACAAAAAAACATAGTGAATCCATAACCATAGATTAATGAGAAGGAACATTTAACCTTTAAGGATATTTAGGCACCCAAAAGAAAGTTCAGATGAACCATATTAACATTTTGAAACATTAAAAACATTGAGAACTGATATATTGCAATAGATTGAAAACATATTAAGAATTTAAACAGAAAGATTTCATGTGAGAAACAATAAGCCCATAAATATCTGCAGTAGCCCATGATTTTAATATTGAGAACTGAATGTCCCTATAGATGAAGTCCATATAAATTGTTTTGTAAACAATAAAAAAAATTGTGATAAATCGAAGCAAATTCACTAGATTTGAATGTTTGATTATGTGCAAAATGTGCATATCTTTCACAAAGTCTTATTGTGATTCAAGCAAACATGAAACCATCAACTTATTTATAGAATCTATCCTCACATACCCTAGAACCACTTTGTAGATAGTCCCAAAACCTCCCCTTCCAAGCTTACAATCGTTGTTAATCAATGGATGAGTTGTAACATTTTCCAAAAATTCATAAAATAAAATAAAAATTGAAATAGTCTTAATTGCAGCCGTAAACAATATTTAACATGGTTACGACAACATTTCCAACTTAAAGTTTAGTCTTGAAATCATTTAACTATATGATCTTTATTTTTTGTGTTTATAGTCATTTATTTATCGTACATAATTTTTCATATTGCCACAACGATATTATGCGACTTATTGTTACAGTGACACTAATTTGATTTATGATACACCACCTTTAATTATTGTCAGTGAGAGTTTGATGTGCTTTGTTGGTTTACGTTCTAGTTCTACTTGCCTTAAATGTTAAATCAACAGTACTTAAATTGGCATTGAGTTATGAAAGCTAAGTCATAATTTTTTTTCTTTACTTGCCAATTATGCTCTTGATTGTTTGTTAAACTACTTGATGAACTAAATGGTTGGGTTAAGTTCTTACTTAGCTTGAGAACTAATGCATAGAACTTTTGTTTTAAACATGCACGTACCCTATGAAGGTGATTCCTTTTCTTATTAAGCCACGTCTAAGGATCTAACAAGGGAAAAAAATAAAGGGAATGCCTAGAACACTCAAGAGCATACAAAAACCTAAGTTATAACAAAAGTAAGATCAAAAGAACAAAGTAGAGGCAAGAAAGGTTGAATAACGTTCAAAGTTTTCCCTTAACTAAACATACGAAGCAAAGGGTTTGATGCACAAAGGAGTTACGTGTTTCAAAGTTTATGACTTTTAATTAAATGTGGCCATATGTCGGCCATGTGATGGCATAAATGCTCCAGATGGGAGGCATATATGTCCCATCGTTAAACCCTAAGGTTTAACTTACGTTTTTCTCCTATTCACCTTGTAATGCGTGTTTTTTTCTGCTGCTGAGAGAAATGGATTCTCGGCTCTGGTTCTTAACAAAAGCATTTGGGTCTGTGATGCCTCT
The DNA here is from genome assembly GCA_001517045.1 of Pseudotsuga menziesii. Taxonomy (NCBI): domain Eukaryota; kingdom Viridiplantae; phylum Streptophyta; class Pinopsida; order Pinales; family Pinaceae; genus Pseudotsuga; species Pseudotsuga menziesii. The sequence continues at coordinate 165,152 of LPNX010369154.1, read as the reverse complement.
GGGCCATCTTCATGCTCCTTAATGCTCCACACATATAAGTGTTTCCGATAGGGTTTTGAATCTACTAGCTGAAATTGATTCTCTATGAATTTGAAATCCAACTGTCGACTGTTGGGTAAGTCTCCTTCATCATTAGCGTTTACAGGTAAATATTTTATGTTTTGATTTATTTTTTCTTTATTTAGAATCATTGTTCCCTTAAAAATGCAGCATAGTAACAACCTCTAGTGTGGATATTTTCAATAGGATTCTTCGTCCATGGCTGCAGCAGAGGGGTGTGGCTACTCTTCAAGCAAGAAAGTGTCCATGTCTTCGGTAAGACCTATTCCTACAACCTTTTGGCTCATTGTGGCATTGTGGCTATGGGTGTTGTGGATTTGCGTTATCCGGATGGAATCCATTCCTATGTTTTCTTAGCATGGGCTGGGAACCCATCTCTGCATTTGTCTTTTGATATAAAAGTGGTAAATCCATTTGGTAGTCGTGAGGCATTTATATTTTGTAATTGTGAATAATTTTCGACCATGGAGTCAAAATGACTGTGCACTAAAAATTTAGTTTGAAACTGTGACATGATTAAAGTTTTGATTCAAAGGTGTATTGAACAATTTTACGACTGTCTCTCCATATGTAGATGTTTTCCTTCCTTTTAAGAAAACCCATGAGGGATTTTGTATTTTTAGTAATTCTGTAATTTTGTTTAATTATAAAACTATTACGGTCATGAGGCAATTACCCTATTTCGTTTTCTTTGAGAAGGGTCATGATAGTCCTATAAATTTGAAGTAGATGAGTAAATAAAATGTTATGTCGAGAGGCTGTCGCTCTGTTTCAGTTATATTTTATTGCTTATGTGTATTACGATTCCTAGGGAATTTGAAATTCATTTCTGGATGAAAATATGAATTATTTAATAGTTTGTGAGGCCGTAGATACTCTTTAGCTTGTAAAGGATATGATTTATAAGCTTTAGGATATGAGGCCATTATTTTGTTGCTAAGCAAATATTTGGGCCATGAGTCCATTACTCTATTTAGTTTTTTTGAAAAAGGTTGTGAGGCTACTTTTAAGTCAATTCAAGATTAAAAAAATAGGTGCTATTGTTTTTAGTTTAATGTTTTGGTTTTTGGATTTGTGAGCCCTTATATAGAAATCCTCTGCTCTGTCGAGGGTTACAGGTTAGAACCCTTGATTTTTTTAAATTTTAACTCTACTTAAATTATTGAAAAGAAATATATATTTAGATTACCAATCTCTCTGAGAGTTTTTCCTTATAGTAATTAAGATGGATTAGTTCAGTATAGTTACTTACAATTGGTTACAGTATATAGATATATATGATATTAACCTCTATAATAAAACTTCTATAGGGTTTTCTCTAGTCTTGATTTGATACATGATTTATTCTTTGGACCTAAATTAGCATAAAGCTAACACTGATAAAAACAATATAATCAAAATAAGACTAACTGAATTAGAGGTATTATAATTAATATTCAAGAGAAGGAAAAACATCATTTAAAGTTAAAGATTATCCTGGAAGTAAGGTTCGATCATTAGTCATTAAACAATAACTCCGAACTAACTAAACTACACCTTTCCTTTCTTAAAACAGATATAGAACTATTTCCTTTAATCTCTGTAAATGATAAGCCTACTCATAAACAAATTACAGATATAAAGTTTAAATCATAGATAAATAACAAAAAGTTAGAACCTGCATAATTTGCAGAAGGGGGACAAACACCCAAAGGAGGCCGTTCCACCCAATTGTCTCCTGAAGCAGCCAATATTACTTTCTTTGGACCTAGATCCTTTTCACTGAACCACTAGGACTAATATCAATGGATAATAACACACACATAACTTGTTTTTATCTTAGTACATAGTAGAAGACTTAACTTAGAAATTCCACTTTAGCTATCCCCTCATCAAATTCCTTGTGTTCCTGACTTTTCAGTTTTGCAGCAGTCACAAGGTTCATTTACTTGGAAATAGAATGTAGTGAGTCTCCTGCTCAATTTGATGGTATTTATAAGATTTCCTAGGTATTTGGGTCAGTTTTGGAATTAAATGAGCCATCGCCTATGTTCCCCCTCTTAGGGAACATGACCACAATTTTAGGGATTTTGCTTCCTGCAACATCTAGAAAGTGAAATGCTAGTACTGCCAATTGTCAACCATCCTTCTATAGTTGCTCATTCCTCCTAGTGGGTCAATGAACACTCTTTAAACTGTCTCCTTTATATAGGTGTCTCTTCTATTTAATTATTTTAAATAAATAAATATTTAATTGTAGTAATCCTTGACCCACTTGGTCATAAAAAATTTACAATAAATATGGTCATAGAAAAATTTACAATAAATTTAACATAATGTTTTATGAAATAAATAATTTTTTTTTTCTTCAGTTCTAGGTGTGTTACAAACACCCGTCCTTAAGTTCAACATCGTCCTTGATGTTGCTTAAGTTTATTTTGAGTCTTCCTGGAACAGAGCTGGATATTCTTCTCGCATATGACTCTTCAATTCCTGGGTTGTTTCATCTTCATTGAGGTGTTTCCATTGCATCTTTACCTAGCAAATGATGTGATTCTGGAGAAAAATTTCCCTCTTGTCGAGAATATAGTCTGGTTCCACCTGAAAATCTCCTTCAGGTTCTACCTGAATAAAATTCTAGTCGATCACATGAGTAGCATCATGCACATACATTTTCAATATGGAAATATGAAAGACATTATGTATTCTAATATTAGGTGAAAAAGCTAACTGATATGCCACTGGCCCCATTCTTGCTAATATTTCAAATGGTCCACAATATCTGGGTGCTAATTTAGCACAACTCCCCAACTTAAAGGAGATATTTCTTGGTTTTACCTTAACAGACACATGCTCACCTACTTGGAATTATTTCGGAGTTCTTTTAATGTCTGCATGAATCTTTTTTTTGTCCTGAGTAGTTTTCAAATTGCTTTGTACCCGTTTCACTATTAGTTCCAGTTCTTTTAACAAGTCAAGTCCTAACATCAATGTGTCTACTGGATTACTCTATGTTATGGGAGTACTACATTTCCTACCACATAATATTTCAAAAGGACTAAGTTTAGTTGAATCTTGATAATGATTATTATACGCAAATTCAAATAAGTGCAAATGATCTTCCCATTTCTTGGGATAGTCTCTAACATACATTCGTAACATGTCTTCTAGTACTTGATTGACTATTTCTATTTTTCCATCCATTTGCGGATGATAAGCAGTACTAAAATTCAATTTAGTATCTAGTCCCTTAAACAAAGATTTCCAAAAATTACCAGTAAACTTAGGATCTCTGTCAGAAGTTATTACCTTTGGAATTCTATGCAACCTAAAAATTTCATTCATAAATATGTTAGCAATGTTAGCAGATTTATGAGTTGTTTTAACAGGTATAAAGCGTTCTTCCTTGCTTAGTTTTTCCACAACTACCATTATTGAATCACTTTGTTTCTGATTTTTAGGAAAACCAGTTATAAAATCAATACTGATGACTTCTTATTTCCAATTTGGAATTGGTAATGCTTACAAAAGACCTACTGGGTGTTGATGGTCAACGTTAACTTGCTGACATTATATACACCTAGCTATATTTTTAGCAACTTCGTTCTTCATATTAGGCCATAAATACTCTTTTCGCAACATTGTTATCATCTTCTGATATATCAGATGTCTGGAATAAGGACTTTTGTTTACTTCATTTAAAATCAGCAGTTTAATTTCTGGTATGTCAGGTGCATAAAGTCCGTTTTTATGTAGCATTGAGCCTTTTTCATTTAAACTGTAATGTGTATTTATATTTTCAGATACATTTTGAGTTATGTTTTCTCTTAGATTTGGTATTGTGTGTCTAGTTTTATCCCTTCTTCCAATTTATCATCAAATTCTATTTTATAACTGCTAATGGAAGCTCACAGGGACTTCACTTGGTGAACCTATCACATAGCATGTGCGATTGTGGGATATTAAAAAATACCCTTAATTTCGAGAGATATTGACCCAAACTCTTTTTGTTGAAACCCCCTCCCAATACTTAAAACCTCCTTCGCACCCCTTTTTATACCTCAATCCTTATAAACCACCCTACCCACCCCCACCTTAAACCCCTCACCCCCCCAATACCTGCAATATATTGGTTTGATTTTTTATCATTTTAAAACCCACAATATGAACTAACGTGAGAGGATATTGGTCAACAAGTGAAGCCCCTGTGTGGAAGCTATAAAATTTGTTATTGCATTTATTCTTAAGGCATCAACCACTCTATTTTTATTTCCTTTGATGTGTTTGATTTCAAAATCACTTTTGCTAAGAAAACCTAACCATCTAGCTTGCCTTGCGTTCATATTTTGTTGATCAAACAAATACTTCAAATTTATGTTATTAGACATTAGCAGGAATCTTTTACCTATTAGATGATGGCACCACATTTTTAGAGCATGGATTATGGCATCCAACTCTAAGTCGTAATTTGCATAATTATTTTCGTGTGTTTTTAACTTCCTTGATTCATAAGCAATTACCTGACCTTCTTGTGTCAATATTCCACCCAAAATTTCATTGCATGCATCCGTGCATACAACAAAATATTTGTATGGATCTACTATTTTCAATATGGGTGCAGTAGTTAATAGATATTTTAATCTATTAAAATTTTCTTCACACTTTTCATCCCAGACAAATCTTTGTCCCTTTTTCTGTAATGATGTTATGGGATTCATGATTTTCAAGAATCAATCTATAAATTTCCTGTAGTAACCCATTATTCCCATGAACAATCGTACATCAATTACAGCTTTGGGAACATGTCAATCAATTATTGCTTTTATCTTATTTGGGTCCACTGATATTACTTCCTTGGATATCACGTGACCTTGATACTGTATTTTTTCTTTGTAAAATTCACAATTACTGAATTTAGCATACATTTTATATTCTCTTAGAACCCATAGTATTATCTGCAAGTGTTCATCATGTTCTTCTTTCATTTTCGAATAAATTAAGACGATGACGAAGACGACTACAAATTTATCTAAGTATATGCTTAAGGCACTATTCATTAAACACATAAAATTTGTTGGAGTGTTTGTTAACCCAAAGAGCATAACCACAAACTCATAGTTCCCGTATCTAGTTCTGAAAGTAGTCTTAAAAATATATCCGTCTTTAATTCTAACTTGATGATATCCAGATCTCAAGTCTATTTTTGAAAATATCGCCGCTCTATGTATTTGATCAAATAGATGATCGATGTGGGTAAGAGGATATCTATTTTTAATTGTCATTTTTTTCAGTTGACGGTAGTCTATACATAGACATAATCTACTGTCTTTCTTTTTAACTAATATGACAGGTTCTCCCCAAGGGGATACAGTTGGTCTTACATAATTTTTGTCTATCAGTTCTTGCAATTGTAATTTTAATTCATTTAGTTCTAAAATGTTCATTCGATAAGGAGCCTTTGAATTAGGTATAGCTCATGGTACTAATTCAATTGTAAAATCCAGATCTCTCTTTGGAGGTAATGCTAAAATTTATTATGGGAAAACATCCAAGAAATCTTGTAGGATTGGAATATCATAGAAGTCGAGCTTATATTATTTATCTATTTGTTCTTTATTTATTACATGTACAAAAAATTCTTTACAACCTTTTTCATTTGTAAGGCTGATATTTGTCTAACAGAAACTTTCCTAAGTATTCCTTTGAGTGTAATCCTTTCTCCTTTATCATTTAAACAAGTAAATGTTTTCTGAAAACAATTTAAAATTACTTGGTGTTTTTCCATCCAATCCATACCTATCAAAACATCATAAGATCCTAATAGTAATACATTTAACTTGAATTGAGTTTTTAACTGAATCATAAACAAATCACAGTTTTCAACATAATTAACTACTTTCCTTTTAGTCCCTATAGCTAACTGGACCAGCCAATACTTTTCAAATTTTTTTAAAGATAATTTGCATTTTTCCATTATGTTAGTTGATACATAGCTTAAACTATCACCTAGGTCAATCAGAAAATAGACTGGTTTTGTATCATGCCTTGTACTTCCACCATGGAAGTTTGATGTTCACCCTGTCGATTCTCCAAGGTTGCATTTATTCTGGTCATTTCATTTTCTACATCTCCAAATGTTTCATCTTCTTGAATGGTTTGCAAATTGCTGAATTTCTCCTTCCTATTTGGACAATACTTGGCATAATGAGGTCCTTGACATTCCCATAACTTTTACAGGTTCCTTATGTTCATTATTTTTAACATAATTGTTAGGCATATCTCTGCCTTTTGGTGTTGTAGTATTTTGCTATGTTTTATTTCTAAAATCTGTTCCTTGATAATTATTCTTAGATAAATTCTGAGAATTATTTCCAAAACTTTTATTAGACTTAAAAAAAATTCTCTTCTGATCAAAGTTACTTGTTCTCTTATTCTTCCAGTTAGGTATGCTTTCTCTCTTTTTACTCTGTTCGTAAGAGAAGTGACATTTTCTCATTTCCTCTTCAAGGGTCTTTGGATTATCAAATTCAATTATGTCCTTGAAGCTAGTGGGAACACAACTTAAAAATCTTTGTATTTTAGGTTTTTCGTCAATTATATATGGTACATATCTTAGTAAACTTATGAATTTGCTACTTAACTCTTTCATTGACATTGATCCCAGTTTTAGTTCATATAAATATTTATCTCTTTCTTCATAATACCACTCAGATAAAAACTTCTTTTTAAAGTACTTTTTAAAGTTTCTCCGGGTTAAATACTTTTCCTTAAGGTTTTTTACTCTTTTTAGGTTTTGCCACTAGATGTCAGCTTTCCCTGTTAGGTTGTAGATAGCCATACGGGATTTTAGTCTATCAGAGTAGTTATAAATATGGAAGTACTTTTTAATTCCCAATAACCAATCATTGACTTCTTCACACTTTTCTACTTCCCCGTTGAACATGGGAGGTTTTATCTTTTTAAATTCTCTTGAGATTTCTTCATAAGGTTTATACTTCCTTTTTCCTAGGTTTATGGTCGCTTTCACTACTTTCACTTGTTTATTTATACCTTCCTCTATGCAACCTTATATTAACTCTTGAAGAAGACTCACTATCAGAGAGTTTTAGTTTCTTACCCTTGTGTTTGTATGACACCATTTCAGAATCAATTTCATACACATTTCTTTTATCTTTACCTCTATTGTGTATTTTTTCTAGTAAAATCTGATTTAGTTCCAAAATTATTTCATTATCCATTTTCATTGTTTGTAGTTCATCCTTTAACTCTTTCACTGTTTGCAGTAATTCTATGGGTTGATTATTTAGTTCTACATAAATGTTGTCTAGATTATTATGATGAGATCCATTTTTCAGCAGATGCTTCAACACCTTCCATTTTTCTGCAAAACAAAAATTTATATTTTTGTACATAAATAAATTTAAATATGATCAGTATATTTTGTTTCTTGTTTGTATGTGAGTGAGCCAATCAGGCCTAGTGTTTGGAAACTCGCTCTGATACCACATGTAATATCTCCAAAAATTCATAAAAAAAATAAAAATTGAAATAGGATTAACTGTAGCTGTAAACAATATTTAACATGGTTACGACGACATTTCCAACTTAAAGTTTACTCTTGAAACCATTTAACAATATGATCTTTAGGTTTTGTCTTTATAGTCGTTTAATTATCGTACATAATTTGTCAAATTGTGACAATGATATTATGTGACTTATTATTATAGCGCCACTATTTTGATTTATGATAGGACATCTTTATTTACTGTCAATTAGAGCTTGATGTTCTTTGTTGGTTTACGTTCTAGTTATTCTTGTCTTAAATGTTATATCGACAGTACTTAAATTGGCGTCGAGTTATGAAAGCTAAGTCATAATTTTTTTTCTTTACTTGTCAATTATGGTCTTGATTGTTTGTTAAACTCCTCGATGAGCTTGGCTTAAGGTCTTACTTAGCTTGAGAGATAACACATAGACATTTTGTTTTAAACATGCAGGTACCCTATCAAGCTGATTCCTTTCCTTGTTAAGCCATGTCCAAGGATTTAACAAGAGAAAAAATAAAGGGACTACCTAGAACACTCAAGAGCATACAAAAACCTAAGTTATAACAAACATAAGATCAAAAGAACAAAGTGGATGCAAGCAAGGTTGAATAACGTTCAAGGTTTTCCCTTAATGAAACATACAAAGCAAAGGGTTTGATGCACAGAGGAGTTATGTGTTTCAAATTTTATGACTTATAATTAAATGTGGCCATATGTCGGCCATGTGATGGTGTAAATTCTCTAGATGGGAGGTATATTTGTCCCATCGTTAAACCCTAAGGTTTAACTTACCTTGTTCTCCTCTCCACGCTGTAATTCTTGTTTTTCTGCTAGTGAGAGTCATGGCTTCTCGGTTCTGGTTCTTAACATAAGCATTTGGGTATGTGATGGCTCTTGGTCATGTTCATGGTCCTTAAGCTCCATGCCTATAAGTGTTTTCACCAAGGTTTTGAAACTACTATATGAACCGCTTCTCTGTGAATTTGAAATCCTACTACCGACTACTGGGGAAGTCTCCTTCGTCATTAGCATTTACATGTAAATATTTCTTGTTTTTATTTGTGTTTTCTTGTTTTAGAATTGTTGTTCCCTTAAAAATGCAGTGTAGTAATGACCTCTGGTGTGGATTTTTTCAACAATATTCTTCCTCCATGGTTGAGGAAGAGGGGTGTGGCTACTCTTCAAGCAACCAAGCATCCATGTCTTCGGTAATACTTATTCCTACAACCTTTTGGGTCATTGTGGCATCGTGGCTATGGATGTTGTGGATTTGCATCATTTGGATGGAATCCATTCCTGCATTTTCTTGGCATGGGATGGGAACCCATCTCTGCATTTGTATTTTGGTTTGAATGCAGTAAATCCCTTTGGTTGCTATGAGGCATTTATATTTTGTAACTGTGAATACTTTTCGACCATGGATTCGAAATGACTGTGAAATAAAAGTTTAGATGGAAACTGTGACAGGATTAAAAAAAAATTCGAAGGTGTATTGAATAGTTTTACGACTATCTCTCCATATGTAGATGTTTTCCTTCCTTTTAAGAAAACCCGGGTGGGGTTTTGTAATTTTAGCAGTTTTGTAATTTCATTTAATTATAAAAATCTTATGGTCATCAGGCCATTACCTTGTTTCATTTTCTTTGAGAAGGGTCATGATAGTTCTGTCAATTTGCAGTAGATGAGTAAATAAAATGTTATGGTGAGAGGTCGTTGTTGTGTTTGAGCTATATTTTATTGCTTAGATGTATTACGATTCCTAGGGAATTTGAACTTGGTTTCTGGATGAAAATACGAATTATTTAACTGGCCATGAGGCCGTAGATACTCTTTATCTTGTAAAGGATATGATTTATAAGTTTTAGGATGTGAGCCCATTATTATATTGCTAAGAAAATATTTGGGTCATGAGGCCATTACTCTATCTTGTTCTAATTTGAAAAAGGCCATGAGGCTACTGTTAAGTCGATTCAAGTTTTAAAAAATGGGTGCTACTATTTTTATTTAAATAATGTTTTGGTTTTTGGATTTGTAAGACCTTATATATAAATCATCTTCTCTGTCGAGGGTTATAGGTCAGAAACCTTGATTTGTTTAAAGTTTAACTCTGTTTAGATTATTTAAATGAAATATATATTTAGACTACCAATTTCTCTGAGATTTTTTCCTTACAGCAATAAAGATGCTTTAGTTCAATATAGTTACTTATTGGTTACAGTATATAGATATAAATGATATTAACCTCTGTAATAAAAACTTTGTAGGGTTTTCTCTAGTCTTGATTCGATATATGTTTTATTCTTTCAACCTAAATTAGCAGAAAACTAACTCTCATAAAAACAATATAGTAAAAATAAGACTAACTGAACTAAAGGTATGATAATTAATATTCAAGAGAAGGAAAACCATCATTTCAAGTTAAATATTATCCTAGCAGTAAGGTTTGATCAATAATCATTAAATGATAACTCCCAACTAACTAAACTACAACTTTCCTTTCTCAGAATAGATATAAAACTATTTCCTTTAAACTCTGTAAATGTTAAGCCTACTTATCTACAAATTACAGATATAAAGTTTAAATCACAGATAAATAACAAACACTTAGAACCTGCATAATTTGTAGAAGGGGGGAAAACACCCAAAGGAGACCATTCCACCCAACCGTATCCGGAAGCCTCCAATATTACTTCCCTAGGACCTCTAAGCATGTTCACTGAACCACTAGGATGAAGATCCCTGGATAATAGCACACACAGAACTTGTTGTAACTTAGTACATCAGCATACTTAACTCAGCAATTTGACTTTATCTGTGCCCTCATCAAATTCCTTGCATGTCTGAATTTTTATTTTTGTAGCATTCACAAGGTTCATTCACTTGGAAATAGAATGTAGTGATCTTCCTGCTCAATTTTATGGTATTTATAAGATTTCCTAGGTCTTTGGGCCGGTTTTGGAATTAAATGAGCCACCTTCTCAGTTCCCCCTCTCAGGGAACATGAACACAATTTTATGGATGTTTCTTCCTACAACAGCTAGAAAGTGAAATTCTAGTACTGCCACTTGTCAACCAGCCTTCTACAAGTGCTTATTCCTCCTAGTGGTTCAATGAACACTCTTTCAACAGTATCCTTTGGATAGGTGTCTCTTCTATTTAATTATTTTAAATAAATAAATATTCAATTACTATAATCCTTATAATGTCCCAAATTTTACATTGGGTCATAATGGCCAAATCACATTTTCCATATTCATGAAAGTTGTTAAAGGGATGCTAAAAGTCAAATAATTGCCAAGGTGAAAAATCACTAGTTTCCTAGCTTGGGGGTGGAATCTTTGAGATTTGGAATAAGGGGGATAATAAATGATGTTTAAACATTAGAAGAGGATAAATATTCAATAATTTATCTTATTAAATAAATACAAGATAAAATGGAAGTGGCAATGTAGCATGAAGACACATGGAGACTATGGGGGGCCCACACTAGCTCGAATTCCTATGTTAAATGGTATCTTTCTCTTGCAAATTCGAATATATGGGAAGCATAGTGTTTTGGATGGATTATAAGGTTAATATAATTGTCCATATACTTAATAGGTCTAATTTGGGATGAATTGTAACTTACATGGGAGAGGAAGAGCCAAATAGGAGCTTCATGGACACTTGGCTAGATTCCCCTTACATTTACGACATCTATGACACCAATGATGGAGATTCTATGATAGTTATGACACAAGTCAGATATGAAGGATGAAATACTAACATAATGACATTTCAGGACTGAATAGAGCATCTTAGAGGTCGAATTTGGGAGTTGGAGAAGGCCAAGAGGCTCGTACTCAAATTTGGGAGAAGAGGGAAGGTGAAGAGAGAGGCTGCATGGCATAGCATGAGAAGCCATAGAAATTCGACTTGGATTTGGTTTATATATGGATTTGTAACCTTAGAAGACTAATAATTTTTATAAAATACAGGGATCAGCCATGAGAAGGATCTTTTGATCATTTGTGAATTGTGAGAACTAGTGGATGACTAGTTTTCTTGCTTAAGCCAATTTCGAGGGTGAAAGATTCCCATCCTAGTTGGTGTTTTTAAAGGACACTTAGGTATTTAATGGAGTCTTATTTTCAGGTGTAAGCTACAATAAAACATGCGTATTCTTCTATTGCATCACTATCTCTCAACTATTTCCAGTTTTCACACCATATTCATGCCAATGGAGGGATTGCGCTTTGGGTGAGCTATTGATATCTTTGGAGAAGATTATAATGCCAATTATATTGTATTATGGTGTATATTCTATTTATTTCAAATTCAGAATACTCTCAGGTCAAAATACCCAAAATAATTCATGTAAAAATGTTGAACAATGAAGAATCTGTGTCATTTCCCCACTATCTTGTTGTGAACCATTGTAATTCTGATGATTTCGAATTGGGAGAGAATTTCATTGTCCATTTATAATTGTAATAAGTTAAATATGATATTTTATTCATTCTCAAAAAATTTCAAGTCAAATTTCCAAATATTTGTATGTCAAAATGACTTTTAATGAGCAAACAATGACCATTTCCACTCCATTTTGATATATGCCATGGTAATGCTTATTATTTCAAATGGAGGAATGTATCTATGACAAATGTATGATGGATGGAATGTATTTAATATTTATTTAAATTCTCATGTTGATTACTTAAGCATTGGAATCCATTTTACTCATTTTTATTGCATTGGGAGAAGATTTGGTGCATTTTCCCCAAGGGTCGAAATTGTGACTTGGGAGTTGTTTTGGAAAGAGTCATAACAGCCTGTATAAACTGAACCATGATGTATATGAGACTTTTAAAAGGTCCCTTACAGATACCCATCCTTTTTTCATAAATTCAAGTGACTTTTGGATCATTTGTGAAGCCATTTCCGGCAATTACCTAGGGGGAATTGGAGCCCCAATTTGCTAGTAAAGACTCCTACTTTGAACAGAACATTAAACAAGTTTTCAGAAGTAATTGGGAGGTAAAAAAACATAAATTAGCATAATATTTGATTTATATTGTCATTCATGTACCTTCATATAAAATTTATAAGCATTTGGGTCAATTTGGAGGTCTAGACATCAAAACTAGTCAAGAGCCAAAATTGCGAATTTTTTTTGGAAAATTGGCCATTTTAATAAAATTACAAAAAGGGAACATTACAGTGGTATCAGAGCATGATATTGGCACCTGATTTGGTATGATATTTATGAGTAAAATAATTCAGGGACCACAATTATATATTGAAACCAAAAGTGCTTTTGTTGAAGAGGGAAAAAAAAGTAGGAGAAGAAGACAATTTTTTGGAAACTATGACTAGGCATGAAAAGAGAACATCATATGATGGTGAGGAGATAATAAAAAGCATGGAACCTATATTTTAAGACATGAACAAGAATATTATGAAAGTATTTGAATTTTTGGCTATTCAAAGTTGGGAAAAATATATTGATTTTAAGAAAACCAAGGGGAAAAATGCATCGGTTTGCTTGAAGGAGCAAAAGGAGGAGACCCATGAACCACCTAGTTCTGAAATAGGTGGAGTAGAAGAATTAGTACATGAATATGATCAAAATTCACTCCCAAGTGACTCTGAAAAATATGGAGAGACATCACATGAGTATGAAGAAGTTTTTACTGAAAATACTGAAGATAATTTTGAGACACATGCTACCTTGGAAATAAAACAAAGAGCATCTACTGATGGATGTTTGAACTATGAAGGAGTACCTACTGATGGGTTCTCACAACTCTATGTTGGTGACACAGATATCAGATTTCAAAATTTTGCGGCAAGCCGAAATTTCATTAAACATAAAAATGAATACCTTGTAGCAGTTTAAGAAGAAACAAGATCAACTTCCCCATTACCACTTGAGCTTCATGAAGTTGGTCCAAGAAAGAAGGAAGAAGATGAGGAGGTTCATTTACAAGAGCCTAATTTTATTGAAGGGTCCTTAAAGATGAATGAAAATAAGATCCAAGAGGCCCTTAGAATACTCTATGACACTCAAGCATTGATATCAAATTCTTGTTGGAGAGATACTTCCTTGGAGGAGCCATCATTCCTTGAAGACATGGAGAAGATTGAAAGAGAAATGTGCAACATCAAAGGTAATTTCATGTCTTTGATTTTTGATAGAAAAAAATTCCTTGAGATTATTGAATGGTTACATGAATCCTACTTGAATAATAATGAAGTTATTGATAAGCTCACAATTCAAAATGAGCAACTTCTTAAAAAGTTGCAAGACACTTGTTTTTCCTCCGATGTTTCAGATTTTCATAAGATAGATTGCTTGGAGGATTCTCATGACATGATGGATCATGAGAAACATGAAAAATTTCAAGTTATTGATGGGATTTAGGATTATAGTGATGATATACAATCACTATTAATGGTGGAAGAGGAACTTGAGTTGCCTCTTGAAAATGGTTACACAATTTTTGAAGAAGTGCATAATTCCACCACCTTGGAACCAACCCATGAGGAAATTTTTTCATTTTCTAGGGAGGTGAATAATCCTACCCCAATGGATACTTCACATTATGAAAATTTTTCACTTACTGATCATTTGGGTCAGTTGGTTCTTTCTCCTGCATCCTACACTTCTAAATTTTGCAGCAATCATCCTAATGAAGTATGGGTGAAAGGTTTCATTTTGATGGTGCCACATGAAGAGCATGGAAATTATATTTCTCCTTTTGATGATGGAATTAGTAGAGAACTATATTATTTAAATTTTCAGCAACATCCTTGTTTACATTATGATTATACACATCTACATGGGTGCACCTATGATGTTCATTTGAGTCACTTGAAGACTCATGGTTTTTCTTGCTCAACACTTGGTTTATTTGATGTTGGAGGAACTTCATCCGACACTTGGGTGAAGAGGGATATGATTGAGGAACATTATTATTGGCAGCAACATCCTCTATTATTTCATGATGATATACATATTCATGGTTTTATTGATGAGACTTCTTTGAGACACTTGAAGTCTTCATGTTTTATTTGCTCCTTATTTGGTTCATATTTTGGTGGAGGATCTTCATTCACTTATTGGATGAAAGAAAAAATGGCTGATTATTATTTTGATTCATATTACATTCTTTGGGAGTAGAATTATAGGACATGGGATCCTCACCTATGTCATTGGAGCATATTTTATTGGTCACTTGAAGCATGTATGCACTTGGCAAATGGTAGTCTACTCACTGGGAGGTATAAGCACTTTCATGATTTCTTGGTGGCACCTCCTTGATGTACATTATTATTATGTTGTTATATACTTTGATGATATATATTATTCAATCATGATGTTTGGAAGAATTAATACAAGAAAATGGGATCCATGAATTCTCTTTCCAAATGGTATGGGTTGGAGAGCACTCTTAATTGTTGGAGTGCAATGCAAGCAATGGGACCCTGGGATAGTTTTTAGTCCCATTGATTTCAAATTATTTGGGAAACAAGAAGTATGGAAGATGGATTACCCACTTAATAAGGTGATTTTAATCAGAGTAGTGTAGCAGAAAGCATGGTGGTTCCTCTCGAAATCCTCATGAAATCTCAAATACTCAAGGTGGGATTCTTAGTGCCAACTTCAAAGAATCATACAGAAAGCAGGTTCTTCAACAAACATGTTTGAAATTTCTTGAGGACAAGCAATATTGGGAAGGGAGGATTTTTAATGTCCCAAATTTTACATTCGGTGAGAATGGCCAAATCACATTTTCCATATTCATGAAAGTTGTCAAAGGGATGCTAAAAGGCAAATAATTGCCAAGGTGGAAAACCACTAGCTTCCTAGCTTGGGGGTGGAAGCTTTGAGATTTGGAATAAGGGGGATAATAAATGATGTTTAAACATTAGAAGAGGATAAATATTTAATAATGTATCTTATTAAATAAATACAATATAAAATGGAAGTGGAAATTGAGCATGAAGACACATGGAAACTATGGGGCCCACACTAGCTAGAATTCCTATGTTAAATGGTATCTTTCTCTTGCAAATTCGAATATATGGGAAGCATAATGTTTTAGATGGATTATAAGGTTAATATAATTTTCCATATACTTCATAGGTAAAATATGGGATGAATTGTAACTTACATGAGAGAGGAAGAGCCAAATGGGAGTTTCATGGACACTTGGCTAGATTCCCCTTACATTTATGACATCTATGACACCAATGATGGAGATTCTATGATAGTTATGCCACAAGTCAGATCCGAAGGATGAAATAATTACATACTGACATGTTAGGACTGAATAGAGAATCTTAGAGGTCGAATTTGGGAGTTGGAGAAGGCCAAGAGGCTCCTACTCAAATTTGGGAGAAGAGGGAAGGTGAAGAGAGAGGCCACATGGCATAGCATGAGAAACCACACCAATTTGATTTGGATTTGGTTTATGGTTGGATTTGGAACCTTAGAAGACTAATAATGTTTATAAAATACAAGGATCATCCATGAGAAGGAGCTTTTTCTCATTTGTGAAATTGTCATTTGTGAATTGTGAGAACTAGTGGATGACTAGTTTTCTTGCTTAAGCCAATTTCGAGGGTGAAAGATTCCCATCCTAGTTGGTTTTTGGAAAGTCTACTTAGGTATTTCATGGAGATTTAATGGAGTATTATTTGCAGGTGTAAGCTACAGGAAATCATTTGTATTCTTCTATTTCAGCACTATCTCTCAACTATTTCCAGTTTTCACACCATATTCATGCCAATGGAGGGATTGTGCTTTGGGTGAGCTATTGATATCTTCGGGGAAGATTATAATGCCAATTATATTGTTTTATGATGTATATTATCTGTATTTAATGTTCAAAATAATATCAGGTCTAAATACCCAAAAGAATTGATGTAAAAATGTTGAACAAAGAAGAAATAGTGTCATTTCCCCACTATCTTGTTGTGAACCATTGTAATGTTGATGATTTAGAATTGGGAGAGCCTTTGATTGTCCATTTCTGATTGTAATAAGTTAAATATGATATTGTATTCATTCTTAGAAATTTTCAATTTGAAATTCCAAAT
>LPNX010369154.1:101122-147909 GCA_001517045.1 Pseudotsuga menziesii | reverse complement strand
AGCAATTGTAATTCTTAATCATTTTAGACATTATCAATTATTCTTACTTATCCATTTATAAATTACTTATTCTATCTACATTGGGTTTTTATGGAAAAAGTGAATTTTACCACTCCAGTGATATCAGAGACCCTTCCTGGGCATCTCTGCTACGACTTTTGGTTAAGGTTTCCCTAAAATTAGGTCTTTGACCACCTTATTCTTACTAAAAAAAATAAAGGAGTAAAACAAAAGAAAAAAGTAAAAAAGAAAAGAAAAATAAAGTAAAAAAAACAAAAGAAAATAAAGAAAAAGTAAAAAATAAAAGAAAATAAAAAACAAAAAAAAAGAAAAGAAAAATAAAAAGAAAAGGCCAAACCAACACATGGTTCTGTTTTCCCAAAAATCAAAAGGGAAGAAGACAAATCGAAGAAGTCAAAGTCAAAGGATTTACTAAGAAGAAAAAGGAAATAATTTAAAACATTTTTTTAAAGAAACTAAAGTTTTATATAAAAGGTTATTTAAGTTCTTAAATAATCTATTTAAAAAAAAGGCCACTATTTTAGAAAATATAATTATCATTATATTTTCAAAACTTAAAAAATATATTTTATTATAATAATAATTTTTTTTTTGTAAATAAAAGAATTATATTACATCAGATGGAAACCATTACAGAGCAGAGATACAAAGCTGGTCTAACAGTCCTTTAGTAGGGAGAAGCCCCACTTAGAGCTGGACACATGCCATAGAGGCCAAAAAAACCTAGAACATACTGAGATTTTTACTCGCAAAGGGCACGCAGGCCCAACCTTCCAAAACATAGAAACTAAACCCTGAGCCAGGACAGATAGACGCAAAAACCTGAGCTACAGGAGATGACCTATTACAGATCAAATAGACATTGGAAAAACTGTAAATGACTTGGCAGGCCAAATTACCGAGCTTTGAAATAGACAGTATACCCATACCATCACTCCTTCTTCTAAAAGGCTAAGGGAAAATAGGACAAGAATGGATGAGCTGGAGCCGGATTCGCACCAGGGGGTTCCTAAACCGACAGAGAGGGAGATAAGATCCTCCGCTTCTTCTTACCACACTAGCCGCAGCTGTCCCTTGGGAGAGCCACCTCATCATTACCCTTGCCTCCCACGTAGAAGGAGACACCCAAGCAGGAGGCTAAAACATCAACCTTCTGGTGGATGAGGTGACATTCTCCATTATTTTGTTTCCACTCCCTCACTGTTTCCTCATCACTCACCATATTTGCTTCCTGCTCTATGTAAGAATGGCCAACCAGCTTCATGTTCACCCAATACTACATGAGGAGGCAGTCATAAGCTGTAGCACGCCCCGCATTGGAGCTAGGATCCAAGACCCAGTCTACCACTTCCTAATGGAGTTCTTCCCTGGGTATGTTTTTCATGGTATTCCATAGGTCCTCGACCTTACCCTCCACTTCCCGATGGATGTTCAAGGGAATGTTATCTTTGAAAAATTCAGCCTCGTATTGGGCCTGAAGTTGTGCTCTTGTATCCCTACGGGATGGTCTTGCAGCACCCTACGCGGACGAGGAGTCACCATGGGCCTTGCCCCTAACCAGCTGACCATGCGGGGACATTTCCAGTAGGATAGAATTATGAGCAAGGGCACAAGGACAAGGGAAAATAGAGAGCCACACCCAGACCAGACTAGAGGGCCACGGAAGAATCTAGAGGATGCGAAAGGCAAGGAGCAAGATTGAACGATGATAACAGTTCGACCAGTGAGACAAGAAATAAGAAGGAAGAGGAAGAATCATTACTCCATCTGGTTTGTACCAGGATGATGTCATTGATCTGGAGCGGACCACCTCCCTTGTACCTTTCACCATGGTGGAAGCTCTAACTAAAAGGATAGCCCTGTCAAGTCGGCCGTCCCTCCTCACCCTGTCCATCTTTTCATCTACTTTTTCTACGAGAAAAACAATGGCCAAGGACAACCACCTTTGCGATCGATCAATTGCCTCATTAAACCGCTCCAGCATCGTGGTGTCAGCTTGTCATGGTGTGCTTGCACCATCTATCACCTATATCCACCACATCGTTCAGGTGTGTCAATTGCATACCACCCATGAGATCCTGCGCCGCCAACTGTCGATAAATTATGAGCCCAGTCGTTAGCATCAAAGGACTCAAGCAAGCCCCATTGATATGCTAGCTTCCCCTCAACCCCACATTCACAAGAAGCTCTGCCACCTTGTTGGCATTGTGTCTTACGTGGCTAAACGAGACCGCGGGATGGGCATGGATCAAGCCACGCAACTCATCCATGCGGCTGGCTAACCTCCAGCTGGTGTACACTTGGCCGCCGACTCGGCCATTTGCTAATCGTCGAGCCATCTGAACCATTATAATGGAGTCACCCTCTATTATCGTTGGCAAACTGTTGCTACACACCAGACAGTGCAAACCTTGAAGCATCCCTTCGAGTTCAACAAAGTTGTTGGTATCTCGGCCTATGGCTCCCAAAAAATGAAAAATAACCTTGCCTAGTGTGTCTCTGCAAAGGCCACCGAATCCGGCAGCACCGGGGTTCCCCCTTGAGGCCCCATCAAAATTAAGCTTGAATACCATGGGAGGGGGAAGAGACCAAGACTTTGGGCTAGACGGCTGAAGGATCCTGTCATGCATGCGAAGCCCTTTCAACTGAGGTTTGTCCAAACCCCAGAATTTTCCAACATGAATCTCATCTGTTGGTATTAGCTTATCTTCATCATGCCATTGCATGCTTTTGATGTAGGAGAGAAGGTTTTCCCGCACTTTTTTCTAGACCTTATCAAGGCTGGAGCATTTGTCTCAGAAGATTCGGCCTTTCCTTTCCTTCCAAATGCACCACATGATCATACTAGGTAAAACATTCCATATGGTCCTGATAATTCTGTTTCTAAACGTTTTTTGGTTCCATTCCACCAAAGTTATCACTAGCTGGGCTATTTTCCTATCACTCTTCTTGAAACCCATCGCACCCTTATCCCAAACGATCACAGCAAACGGGTAGCTATCCAGGAGATGATTTGTGGTTTCCTCCGCCTGAGAGCATAAGCAGCATTGAGAAGGGCCCTGGATACCACGCTTCTGGAGGTTTTCACTGGTGAGAATGTGACCTTTGACCGTCATCCAGGAAAAGGTGGTGACCTTAGGCCATAAGTTTAAATTCCATAGCTTCTTCCACGTTTCCCCATCCTCGACGCAACTCCCAATTCAAATGTTGTATGCCTCCTTAATGATAAACATTCCCTTTTCCAAATATCCCCATCACAACACATCCGGTCCCTCTGTGGGTTTGATGCTCTGCCTGTGCATTTCCTCTTGGAAAGTCTCACAGTCTTCCTCCTCGATTTGGTCAGGTTTGTTAGTGAAAATCCAAAGCCGCCACTCATTAAAGAGTTGTTCTTGCCAGAAGTGATGAACAAGATAGAAACCCTCTGCCCTATCCCATTCCTGAATTGGAGCCCACCTTGGGTTGTCACTCAGCCGAGGGAGTTGATTTCATGAATCCTCCCAGAACCGCACATTTAGTCCATCACGTATCTCCCAAAAGCTATGATTTTGAACCAATTGCCTTCCACCTTTCGCCTTTGTCCATATAGGGGATCCCTGTTGCTCTTCATTGAAATGAATTAACTAAGATGGGGGCCTGCCATGGACATATTTTGAGTGCCACAGGTGAGCCCAAGGTTCAGTAGTATGGGAAACCCATCACCACCAAACTTTTGCCCCCTAGACTTCGGCCATAATTTCTGGATCTCTCAAACCCAACCCCCCTTCAAATTTGGTTGGCATATGCTATCCCAGCTTACCAGGGCGAATTTGGATTTATCCTCTCTGCCTCCCCACAGGAAAATGCGTTGGATGCACTGAATCTCATGGAGAATGGACTTTGGAGCTGAGAGGACAGAAAACAGATATATAGGCATCGCTTGTAAGACCAATTTAATCAAGACCAATCTACTGGGAAATTTTAGGGGTCTGAGAGTCCAGTTAGTGAGTTTCTGTTTCATTCTATCAAGGACTTCTAGCCAGGATGTACTCTTCAAATTTCATGGGATCAGAGGGATGCCTAAATATTTTAAAGGGAAAGAGCCTTTCGAGAAACCCAGGATATAGAGAATGTTCCTTTGAGAGGTAGGAGCGGTGTTGAGGAAAAAGACTTGGTATTTGGCCTGATTAACAATGAGACTAGAAGCTTTGGAAAAGAGATTCAGATAGGATTTGAAGCTTCCTACTTCTTGGACTGAAGGGTACCCCATGAGCATAGTATCATCTGCGAACTGTTGATGGGTCTGAGCATCCATGGAGTCCATGAGACAAATGCCTCGAAGCTCACCATGATCTGCCTTAGACTATAGGAGACGGCTCAGAACTTTGGCCATTAAGATGAAGAGGAAAGGGGAGAGGGGATCCCCCTTCCTGAGGCCCATGGATGATTGAAAGAGACAATTCGGGGTTCCATTCAGGAGAATGCTGAAGAAAGGGGTGGAGATGAGCCCCATGACCCAGTCCACCCAGTCTTGGTAGAACCCATAGGCTTCCAGCATTCTAAAGATGTATTGCCAACTTAGTTTATCATATGCCTTAGAAATGTCTAGTTTGATCAGCATACCAGGATGTCTCGAGCTTTGAAAGGAATGCAGGACTTCCTGAACTAGGATAATCCCATCCAGGATTTGGTGCCCTTCCACAAAACCAGATTGCTCTGGGTAGATCAGAGAGGGGAGGAGAGTTTTCAGATGATTGGCAATGACTTTGGAGATGATCTTGTAGACCACATTGCATAGATCTATAGGCCTAAAATTTTCTGGGCGATTTGCCCCTGTTTCCTTAGGGATGAGTGAAAGGAACGTTGCATTGAAAGCTCTTAGCACCCCCTTTTTTTTCCTCGAATCCTCCATGATTTCTATGACCTCTTCCTTAACCATACCCCAGAAATAGTGGAAGAATTTCAAGGTAAACCCATCCAGACCAGGGGCTTTTCCCAGGTCCATCTAACTAACTGCCTCTTCAAATTTTTGTAGAGTTACCAGTTTGACAAGAATCTCATTATATTCTCGAGTGATTGAGGTAGGGATTAGACGCGTGATTTGAGCTATATCTCTCTCCCTGTCATGAAGGTCTTCATTGAGGATCTCTACGAAATAGTAGTTGAGTTCCTCTTCAATTTCACGGTGCGTTTCTATTCGACCCCCTTCCATCTTTTTAAGTTTAAAAATCCTCGAGGAGTGTCTATTCTACATGACCAAATTATGGAAGAACTTGGTGTTTTTTTCCCCATCCTACAGCCATTTGAATTTAGATTTTTGTTTCCAGTATATTCCTTCCTATCTTTCTCGTGCCTCCAACTACCCCCATAAGTCCTTTTCTTTATTCTGCATGTCCTTGAGTTTATCCAGTTCAGAGATCAGTCTTTTCTTGTCCTAAAAAAAGTTGCCAAACTCCTCCTTGTTCCAGGTACGGATTCCGGATTTGAGAGATTTGAGTTTCTATTGGAAGTAGTACATGGCTGTGCCTGAGGAGGGGACCAGCTCCTGCCACCAATACTGAACAAGATATTTGAAGTCTTTATGCTCCATCCAGAATTGTTCAAACTGAAAGGGTTTCCTCATCATGGAGCATGACCAATCCCAGTGAAGGCAAATGGGCCAGTGGTCAGAGCCTGCCACTGGGAGCACCTCGGTCATGATTTTTCCCATGTCATAGAGAATGGGCTCCAAGACCAAAAACCTGTCTAAGCAAGATGCAACTAGGTGTTCACCCCCCCACTTATTGTTCCATGTATACCAGCCATTACTAGTTTCCATATCCACGAATGAACTGTGAGCTTGGAAGGCCCCAAAAGCCTCTTGAAATCTTTCCAAAGATATTTGGCCTCCCTTTTTTTCCCCAAGGTTGGCGATGAGGTTAAAATCCCATCCCATCACCCATCGGGCTTCCTCCACTTGCTTGCTGGACCATTCTAAGAAGTCAATGAAGGTCTTCTTTTCAGGGAAGCCGCAAGGGCCATAAGTGTTCACCAGAGTACCCTTCGCCCCTTACACAAGGTGGTGGAAATCTGCTATGAGGGAAAACTTATTAGCTCTCCAGTTTGAGAGCTCAACCACCTAGGGGATCCAGAGGATTGCTATACCCCATTATTTCCCAGCATCATCCAGGGCCATCACCTAGCTTCCTTTCCAGATCTTACTGCTAATCTTACCCAAACCTTCCGAACTGCATTTCGTTTCCTGGAGAAAGAGGATATCAAGGCTTTCCTGCTTAATTTTCCAATTGAGAGTCTTCCACTTCCTAGGGTTGCTACAACCCCTTATATTCCAGGAGATTAACTTCATTGGGAAACTTTGGAAACTTCAGAAAAATACACCCTAATCGTAGGGTATTGGCCTGATTCTATGAGTTTAACACCTATTTCTGCAATGCGCTGCTTGTTTGATTTCCTTCCTCTGCATTGTTCCTCCTCTGGAGGTTTTCTCTTATGCCCTATGAGGGGATCTGGGTAAACCCTAGGCTCGGATGAGCCCTAGCCTTGATAATAGCCTCTTGGAGAAGCTTGATTTGATGTCTGGGCACATAACCCTTCCCCTTCTTGCCACATTCTACTTCGATCGCATCCAGATCTAATTCCCCTAGTTCCATCTCTTCATCCTTAGCTTCCTCCACTATCTCCATCTACTGGGCTTCCATCCCATCCGAGGCGTTGGTATCCTTGGTGGGCTAAGTGACACTCTCTTTTTCCTTAGGCGAGCCTTCCTCAACCAAGTCCCCTAGGATCTCAAAAGCATTCCTAGACCAAGTCTCCCTCGTCTCCGAGTATTTTTTGGCTTTTGACATCCCACTAGCCTTGCTTCTCTTGTGGTTCTTGACCTGGGTGTAGCCATCAGGCGACGTCCCAGTTTTCTCCGGGCTAGGGTCTGCTGGGGTGGGTTTTGCAACCATTCATGGGAAATTCCATACCAAGTGACCGTACTCGTGGCATTTCCTACATCTGAAGGGGATCTGCTCATAGTTGATAGGTTGGATCCATTCTTCATCCTCCCAAATTAGGTTTATGGCTTCTCGCAGCTCCTTGGAGAGATCCAGGTAAACACAAATCCTAGCAAAAGAGGTGTACCTTTGGGCCTTCGTTTGCTCGGATACCTTAATAAAATTTCCTAGGGTGTTTCCAATGTCCTGTAGGGTATCCAGATCCTAGTACTCCCCTAGAAGGGAGAAGAGGCGGATCTAGACTGGGGCCACAGTCATATCCTCTGTTTCATGATTAATGAATCGTTCCTTCCATAGACGGAGGTAAAGACCAGTGGAAAAAAAGAAGTAAGGGCCTCCTTCAAAGATCCGATCTTGGTCCTCCTCATTGAAGAAAATAATCATGAAGAAATCCTTAAAGCCAAGCTATAGGTCATAGTGACCTTTAGGGTTCCAAACGTTGCTGATCCATTTGACCAGATCCTTTTCCTTGGGCCATATCCCCACAAACTTACCGATCAGAGCTTTTTCCTTCCAGAGCTTGATCATGCCCCTCACCTTCTCAGATCGAACATGAACTATGGGAATGGTGGGGGATTTTGGTAGAAATCCCCCCACTCCAGGCTTACGGCCGACAGACGATCTCTCTCGTTGGTCCTTTGTGGTAGATCCCACTCCATCAAGCCCACCTAGCCTTGAAGAGCTCGACTCCATCCGTGAATCTCCCGGGGAGGCCCAGGAACCCAGAGAGCCTGCCAGTTCCTGCGAAGAAGGGGCCCTAGTGGCTAGGCTACGAAGGTTGGGCACTTAGCAAAACATTCCTGCAAACCCTAGCAGAGCGCCATTCCCCTTTTGGTAGTTGGTTTTAGGGTGCAAGTTCTTGTGTTTTTATTATAATAATTATTAATTGTGAAAATTTATTTATTAAACTATATATATAGTTTATATAACATTAATAATAATATTATTATTAATTAATTAAATTAATTATTATTATTATCTAACAAATTTTAGAAAAAATGGAGTCTTATGGTGAAACTCAAGAAATATTCCCTAAGACCTACTCAGAAGTAGCCATTAACATCCTAAAACTTGAAGGATCTATTCAAGGAAAAGGTATCCACATTGTTATTTGTCCTACCAAAAAGGAAAATCTCATTAGCAACAGTTTGACAATTCAATTATTAATCCCATAATCAAATATAGTCGAAAAGATATATAACTATGATGCAAAGCAATATGAAATTACGAAGTTACAACTAACAATTAATTAATACAAGTTCACATCCTAATTCAATGTTTTGACTATATTTTCAAATGAAGTCGACATCATTCTAGGTTCACCCTGGATAGAAACATTGGGATCGGTCATCTTAAATATGAAGACAAAAATTTTAACTTTTTCATATAAGAAGAAGAAAATCACACTGTAGATGTTTCAATGAAATCAGATTCAGAGGATGTGTCATCTAAATATTTGAAAGACATTTTGAAGAGATTTCACAAGATGATAAAAAATCAAGACAAAAGACAGAGAAAGAATTAGACAAAGTCATCATGGATAAAGAAGAAGAGATATATCCTTTAAGAGATCATAATCAGAAGTTGCGGGCCTTCAAGTCAAGAAGGAGAAATATAGAGCACATCACCATCAAAAGATAGAGGAGGAAAATCGAATTCTGCAAAAGAAACTATTAGAGTTTAAAGACAATGTGAAATCACAAGAAGAAACGACCAAAAATCTTAAGAATGATAACGATTTACTCAGAAGCAAGTTGGAGAACACTCAAGAAGGGACATCAAAACCTTTGGGCTCAAAAAAAAAAGTGGAGGAAAAAGAAACAAATACAAATTCAATCATCAATACAATTAAAAAAGAAGTCAATCTAGCAAAAGGAAAAACAACAAAAACTCATCGGCACCCCAATTATAAATGTCCTTTTGACCAACAACAGGGTCAAAATGAACACACACAAAGGAGAGATGATGTCAGATGATCAAGAACATCAAATCAAAATACAACACAACAAACAAGAAGACCCATCCCACAAAGTGATCAAATAGCTTCGATAAAAATAGATTTGGGATGGACCAAATCAAAGACGATGCAACAATTCTTTTGTGGAATTTGTAACTCGTATCGCCTCGTTTCATCAAATGTTGCAATGAATAAACACAAAAGATCAAGAGATAACATTACAAGTAATAAATCAGATGTAATCATTGTCATCAAATAAGCTTTGAGGAAAAATATTCCCTTAAGGGAAAGCCAATGTAACAATAAAATAATATTAAATATAATTAATATTAATTTATTATTAGTAAAGAATAGTTAAATTCAATAGTCATGCCCTTTGGTGAAAATGTGCAAGAAATGATTATATCAGCCCAATCAATTCTAATTATTAATAATCTTACACATTATCAATTATTCTTACTTATCCATTTATGGATTACTTATTCTATCTCAATTGGATTTTTACCTAAAAAGAAGATTTTACTGCTCCAAGGAAAAAGATCGAGAGGGTTTAATCAGTGATATATATATATATATATATATATATATATATATATATATAAAGAGTCGAGGAAAGAGAGAGAGAATTGTAGATAATGAATCATTTCAATAATATATATCCAGACCTAATCTATCGTGAATGATATAAACCACATTGGGTTTGATATGAATAACATCTAAATTATTATCCTACCATAATCACATTACCAATAATTTGAAAACCAGAGTTTTGGAAGAGTGGCCTAATGAAACTTAGAATATACATTTCCATATAATAAATCAGGTATCCCGGCAAATTGTTGAGAGACTGGATTCATTATGTATGCAGAAAGAAAACCCTATTCTTTTGGATAAATACTTATAAATCCTTCTCAATGGTCACAAATTTGTGGCCTATGAGTGTACCTGGTATATCTCTCAAGGATTGCAATTATTACAAAATAGTCAAAGGGGAAACATGTATACACATAAACAATAGCTAGTTATTACCAAGTATTGAAAGAACTGTAAAGAAACCTAATGATTGAAAATGTGGATGAGTATATCATTTACAAACTCTTGGATGCCATGCAAATTTATCATGTTGTTGTAAATAATCTCACCTTCGTTCTAGTAATAGCATCACGATAATTTGTGAATAAACAAAGTCTGCAAGAAAAATATAATACTAAACATAAGTTTAGGAATCACTTTCTTAAGCTTACTAACTATTACTTGGGGATTTAAGAATCCGGTTTGAATACTTTCAGAGAAACCTTGAGCCAAGGGAAAATTGATTTTGGATATACATCCCAAAATCCTTTAATGCATATTAAATGCAAGTTCAAGCACAACTAGCTGAGGCTTGCATTGTGTCCACCCATGGAACTCAAGTCCTCGAGGCTTACAACTAGTGGCACAAAAGGATAATTAAAACCCCCACCTATCTCCTTTGAACCAAATGAATCAAAACATGAACCCAATCCACTTCACTCATAACAATCGGATCAAGGAACCTGAAACAACTACAAGGAAGAAATATTTGTAGTGCCGATGAAATGTCCACTTAGAACCAAAACGCTAGTCCACACCCGAAATTCCCTCCATAGCTAACTCGAAACTTCAAGACCAAAATGTAAGGCTTAAAGTGATAAATACATATTGAATGGAAATTTAAGGATGATGGGCCAGGTTTCAACTCTGAATTTGGTGGCAGAAAACAATTAAAACTCATTCCACATCCCAAATCCCCTCCACTCAAATAATTATAGGAATAAATCGAAGGATCGAAGCTCGACAATGCAAAGACCCAAATACAGTTCAATCCCAAGATTAAATGTAAGTTTTAAAACATTTAATAGAGATTAAATGTAGTTCAAGAACGATGAGCTGAGAATTGCAGCCTTTTCTCCCATACCGTTCAACTCCAAATCCAGCGGCACAAAAGCACAATTATAAAGTTCTCAACTTTGTACGATGTTCCATTCAATACCATGGTGCATTCAATTCTAGTGACATGAGTAGGAAAGGTGTTGAATGGCACCCTCGACCTATTTCATATCAACCACCAACACTGCCGAAAACTTTAGCTTTGAAAAAACTTAGATTCTTATAGATGAATCTAACCCATCCCTTTGGACAGTACATGTTCCTATAGGGACATAATAATAGACCATGGAGAGTGTGTTCTAACGACTAGGGAGGTTATTAGATATTAAATATTATTATATAACATGTATCAAATTTGTATTAAACTTAATTTGAGAATGTTTGACATATTCACTAACTTGTATTTGATGGTTTTTTACTCTATATATATATTGAATTTATTTTGGATAACTATATTACATTATATTATACATTACTAAATAATTATGTTGGATTGCTTAGTTCATTATTACATAACTAAATAGTTGTGGTGGATTTATTAATTCATTAAGGGTCATGTCATGTTATGACATTCCTTATTGGTTATGTCAAATTGTGACATACCTCAAGGGTTACATCAGATTGTCACTTTTGTCATGTTTTAAATAAATACTATTTTTGTTAACATTGCCATGTTCAATAGGGGTTATGTCATAATGAGTTTGGTTGAATTTATTTTGTCATGGTTGTCTATGGTGGAATATGGGTGGAAATGTTTCACTATGAATGAATATAGTCAACCATGGTTGACTATTGTTGAATTTGATTAACCGAGATTGAGTTTGGCTTATTTTTGTTGGCCATGGATTAAGAGGTTATGTTGGATTATTAAATTCCTTAATGGATGTCTCGTTACAACATTCATCTTTGTTCACTTATTCTAAGGTGATGTGTGGTATACAAAGTTGATTTTGGAAGGCCATGGTTCTCAAGCATTTTGTTGGATTATGATGTTCCTCAATAGTTATCTCTCATTGCAACATTCATCGCTGTTAAGTTATGCTAATTACTATGTTGAATTAAGGTTTATGTTGTTATATTTTATACCAACCATCAAGCACTAAGATGTATGGTAATAATCCTTTTCCAAGTTTCCTTTTAGTTGGAGAACCTCATGTTGGTTCTCTATGTGATCCTCCACTAGAGAAATAGATTTTATGTTGACTTGTATGAGAAAGAATATAGCTTTTTCACATCCATTGTTGAATTTTTTAAACCATGGTTGACTTTAGTTACAATTCTTGACTTTTGTGAAAAATGGTTGACGATGGTTGACTTTGGTTAGGTAAGGTTGACCTTGATTAACCATGTTTGACCATAGTTGACCCTAGCTAATGGTTAATTGTGGTAGAGTATGGTAGATAGTTGGCCATGTTTAACTATTTGTGACCATGTTTGAATGTCATTAATGATGTTTGATTATGGTTGACTATTGATGACTATATTTGACCACATGGTCGAGAAATTTAAACCTTCGCTGAACATTCTTGACCATGGTTGATGAAGGTTGAGTATGTTTACCATGGTTAACTTTAGTGAACCATGTTTGACCTTTGTTTCCTTTGGTTAACCACGTTGATTTAGCTAAACATTGTTGAATTTACCATGGTTGAATATGGTTGACATTGGTTGACTTTTGTGAACCATGGTTAACTTTAGTTACCAATTGTTGACTTTTGTGAACCATGGATGGATATAGTTACCAATTGTTGAATTTTTTTAACCATTCTTGAATATGGTTGATTTTATTTAGTTAAGGTTGACCATGGTCAATCATCATTGACTATGTTTAACCATGCTTAAACATGTTTAACTATGGTTGACCTTATGTTGAAAATGGTTGAATATGGTTGATAATGGTCAGTAATGATATAATATGATAGGAAATTATTGACCATGTTTGACCATGTTTGAATGTTATTAACCATGCTTGATTATGGTCAACTATTGTTGACTATATTAGATCATGGTTGAGAAATTTAGACCATTGTTATGAATAGTATGTACTTGACTAAGGTTTGACCATGGTTGATGAAGGTTAACTATGTTTACCATGGTTGACATTCAAAATGTTTAACTTTGGTTTAGGTTGTTCCCATGAATATGGGTAACATGTTTTGGAAAGTGGAGGGCATGACTATGATGGAAAAGATCTCTAGCAAGCTATTGTTCATCCCTTGATTGAGATTTTAAAAGCTTGGCCGAGGGATTAATAAAGCACTCGACTGATCAAGAGAATTTGAGGATGAAATTTCCAAAATGAAAGGTCATAGCTTGGTAGGCACTCATGGAATTTGAAATCTCAATTGAACTATGATGCTCGATCAATATTTATAAATATTGGTTAAGATATTGGCTTGTAACATGTG
This sequence comes from Pseudotsuga menziesii, assembly GCA_001517045.1. NCBI lineage: Eukaryota > Viridiplantae > Streptophyta > Pinopsida > Pinales > Pinaceae > Pseudotsuga > Pseudotsuga menziesii. The sequence goes on along the minus strand of LPNX010369154.1, from coordinate 134,638 downwards.
TAAAAATGAAAAAACATCAAACTTTGGATAATCTCAATGTGTCTGTTGAATAGGGGTTCAAATAAGGAATATAGAGCAGTTATTCAAATTTGACTCAGGACAAAAACTTACTAGAGGTAGGCAACTTAAAACCCCCAAAAATAATTTATTTTTTGCATCGATTGGAAGTCTTGGTTTTTTTAGGAATTTTGTAAAATTTGTTCAAAACCCTAAAAAAACAGTTATGCTATGCATTGATTGGAAGTGTTGTCTTTTTAGGAATTTTGTGAAATTTGTTTAAAATCCACAACAAATAAATTATATGTATTAGTTATTTTTTTTTTGTTTAGTAGTTTTAACCAAAAAATTGTAATATTAGATATTTTTATTGTACATGTAATCCAAACTTTAGTTGAAAATAAACCAACATAGATCCATCTTAAACTTGGATCTATCAATCACCGAGAGATATCCAATTTCATGAGGTGTAATTTTTTTTAATCTTAAACTAAAGGAATTTTCTCCCTCTCATGCTTGATATATTTGGGTTTAATTTTTAATTTTGTTATTTTTTAGGTGTACGTGGATTTTTTAAAATTGGTTTTCATAATATTATTTTATTTTATTTTATGAGTGTACATGTATTTTTTATTTTATTTTATGAGTTAACATGTATTTTTTGTTTTTGATCATGTAATATTAAACAATACATTACGTTATTAAGAACATATATTGTTGGGGAAATCCATTTATACGTACATTTTTCTTAGAGCCTTTATTGTATTCAATAGATAACATATATGTGATTTATCTTCATTGTTTAATGTAGATCATTCTCTAGATTGAGGTTCTTCCATCCATTAATTGCTTTCATCAAGAGGATATGGTGTTGTGGTTCCCCCAATGTCACGAGCATAGTTGTATGTGAACTATTTACATATAGTTTTGCTTTTTTTGAGTTACATAAAGAAGTGAATTATAGTATACATATAACTCAATTATTAGTTGTTGTTTGTTTCTACTTTCATTGACACCAAGCCAACTAGGTCCTCTAGTGATTGTGCATCCAAGAGCATAGTGACCAGTGTCTCGCACAATGGTTGCGACACAGTGAAATCCGCACAACATGATGAGTAGGTTCTTCATCGCACAAGTACATTAAATTCATATTTATATCTTTTTCAACTAACAGTATCTTGATTTTGTATCGGTATTTTGTACTTTGACTGATATATATATATTTTATCTATTTAATAGGTGTTGATCATACTTATTGACCTCTGTAGTAGGATGAGGTCACAATGATCACAATCAAGGATATCACATCATAGGGTGATTTTTTGCATGCTCAGTTGGGTTCCATGCATGTTTATTTCCCATCTAGACAGTCAATCGTCATGATGATCGATGCATTTGATGGATTGTTGGAGGTCCACTAGAAAGAGGGGCCTCCTAGTTACGTCTGTAAATATGCTCTCTAGAGGAGGAGGGACCAAGTATTGGGTCTTGAAAAATGGGATTATGTGAAATTCATATAAGAGGAGAGGGTGTTAAGGGAAATTTTTTTGACATCCCTCCTTGTTATGCTCCTGGAAAATTGCTATGATTATGAGAGATTAGGCTTAAGTTTGTTGGTCCTCATGTTTATGATAGGTTTATTGGAGCATAGGGCATAGTCCCCCACCATGACAAATTCCCATTATACTTTTTCAAACATGTGTATGCAGAGTTTGTGCTACACATTCATCCTAATTACATGAGTATTCCATTATATTTTTATTACATTAGGAGGGTACATAGTTATGAGTGTCATGGGGCTTGCAGAGATCTTGGCGTTGCACCACCACCTACTCTATTATTTCCCATTCCTACTTGGAGTGTTATTGAATTGGATGATGTTGTTTATCAATCACATCTTGGAGTCAAGACATGATATTTGAGGGTAAGCCCCATGTGCATTGCATTGAGCACTACTATAGTGGTCATGCATGAGGATTGGTCTAGACCACACCCTATACCTGCAAAGATTGATTTACCATTTGTGGAAAATCTAACTCTTTGAGTGATTGACCATGAGACTCTAATTACATATTCTATGAGTGCTTGATATGATTATTATTGTTTGTATAAGGGATGTAGGACATCATCAATAGAGTAGGTATATTTATTTACTTGAGTTTTTTTCATTATACATTGTTGAATAATCATGTTTAACACATGTACATAAAAAATATTCAATTGAGTAACATTGATTTGTTTTTTTTGCTTCGTGCAGAGGACCTCCTTTATTGTTTCACTCAATGCCACTTCCTTAATCTGTAGGTTTCCCTTTGTTTGGTCTTAATATGTAGGTTTTACTTTGTTTGGGCTTAATATGTAGGTTTTCCTTTTTTTGGGCTTATAAACCACTTCCTCTTATTTACAAATAGTTTGCTATTGGACATGGAAAAGGCTCTGTCATGAATTCTTCAGCCTTGTTTTACAAACATGGTAGAAATTAGAAATCAGTAAGGCCATGAGGCTCTTACTATCGATTCTTAATCTTTTCTTTAAGAATCCTGTGATATGAGGTAAATCGCCACCTCCATGAGGTAAATATTTGGCTAAAACGCCACCTTCATATTTTATTTATTTTTTTAAAGTTAATATAATGGATATGATATGAGGTAAATCCTGTGAGGGTTTCTGTGTACACTCCTTGCTTTATTTACTATAATGGAGGTCGTGTATTAACATGATTACATTTCGTTTATTGAGTCCTTCAATTGGTTACTAGTATTATTACAAAATCTCACAGTGAAATCGTAAAGTAATAGTAGAATAGCTTTAAAAGCATATAGGGTTATTTTACCGGTTATAGTTAATTTTGTAGTTAAGTTATAAAATGATAGGATTCAACTGTAAAGTCCTTTCCCTTCTATGAATTTTTTTATATAAGGGTCGTAAGGCCTCTGTCAACATACTTTGACTGCTAAACTAAACTCTGTGGGGTTGTGAGTAGGTCTTATTAATTTTCTACACATTAGTTATCCTTCAACTAACAGTTAACATATTTAAAAAAAAATTGAAAATAAATTAGTTATGAGACTCTTATCGATATTATTTCGGTTTATAAAAATACTTAAGAGAGCCATGATGGCCAGTTGTTAATAATATGACTATGTAGATGAAATGAACTCTATTATAAAATATCCAAGGTTGCATCATTCTGTGAATCTTTTACTTTGAGTGTTTAACTTTGTTTATTTAATTTTAATGGTCTGTGAGACTATAGGTAAACTCTAATCACCATTGAAAAGAATTTAAAAATATTTAGTTAACCATACTATTTCAAAAATAATTTATTCCTAAGGCTGCAACTTCCTTTTGCAAGAGAAATACTGCAAAATCAACATGAGCTTGACCTGAATCCTATAACCAGTGCTGTGGTTTGTCAATAATCTTGACTTGGTGTTATTTAATAAATTAATTTCTCAGAAACTGGGATTAAGGTTCCCTTAAGTAAACTAGCTTAGTTATTACGGTTCATTTAGATCTCCGGTTATTCTAGATTACTGATAGAGCTTGATTAAGGGAATACTATTTGATCCTAGAAAGATTATTATAAAAAGAGTATTAAGGAGGAACTTGGATCTGTACCTTCTTGTTTTTATTTAGTTGGAAGGTAATGTGTTTGAGAAAAGTAAATGCCTTAATATGTACATAAAAGAAAAGACTTTGTATTTATTTTCTTAATAACGAAGATACACAAATATTTGGTCATTCTGGTACTACTAATCAGACATAATTTCATATCTTCCTGTACTAGTTTACGTCACTTTGGTGTGAGGAAAAATACAGGAGATAATTTAAATTAATTTCTCTATCAATTAGTTTCTATGAAAATACTTAATCACACAATCATTGAATAAATACCAATTAATTATAACCTTATTTGAAAATAATTACAGCTTACTTAAACAGGAGTAAGACAATAACATAATACAGATATAGAGTTGGAACCTGGATGTGTTGCAGAAAAGGGACTATCATCCAAGGGAGAGTGTTCCACCCAACTTTCTCCTGAAGAAGGAAAATCAATTTCTTAGGAACCCCAAGCTTGTTCACTGAACCACTAGGATGAATATCTCTGCCACACAATAGACTTCTGCAACTTAGCACTCAGTAGCAGACTTAATTTAGTAAATCACTTTAGCTATCCCCTCATCAAATTCCTTGTGTGCTTGAATTTTCAGTTTGCAGCAATCAAAAGGCTCATTTTCTCAGAAATCAGAATGAGTGATGAGCTTCCTACTCAATTTGATGGTTTATATAAGATTTCCTAGATATTTGGGTCAGTTTGGGAATTTAATGCTCCACCAGTTCAGTTCCCCCCTCTTAGGGAACATGACCACTTTTTTAGGGATTATGCTCCTGCAATAGCTCGAAAGTGAATGCCAATGCTGCCTCTTGTCAACCAACCTTCCATATCTGCTCCTTACTCCTAGTGGGTCAGTGAACACTCATTTAACAATCTCCCCTGGATATGTGTCTCCTTTTATTAATTAATAAATAATTCTTCAATTACAGTCATCCTTGACCCACTTGGTCATAAACTTTACAATAAAAATTAACATAATGTTTTTGATGAAATAAATAATAAATATTTATTTTTGTAGTTCTCGGTATGTTACAAACACCCCCCTTTAAGCTCAACATTATCCTTGATGGTGCTTAAGTTATTCTGAGTCTTCTTGGAACAGAGCTGGATATGCCACCTGCACATCGCTCTCCAATTCCCAGGTCGCTTCATTTGGAATGAGGTGAGTCCATTGCACCTTTACCTATCCAATGGTGCGATTCCAAAGAAAAATTTCCCTCCTGCCAAGAATACAATCCGGTTCCACCAGAAACTCCTCTTTTGGTTCTACCTGGATCACATTCCAGTCAATCTCATGAGTAGCATCATGTATATACTTTTTCAAAATAGAAACATGAAATACGTTATGTATTTTAAGATTAGGTGTTCAAAATTCAACCATAAGAGTATGCATGAACAGATGAGAGTGGAGTTGGGTAAATTCGAAAAGTTTTAGCACATCGGATTATTTGGAATTTATCCCAAATTAGGAAAGGTGGCGGTTATCAGGTAACATAATTAGTCATTAAGTCGCACGAGTGGAGATTTAACAATGTAATAATGGGCACATAAAGGAAGGTATGATTAGTATTGTCAAATCCAGCTAATACTTAATCAAGTAGTTAATCAAAACCATACCTTCAAAAATACGCTATGGATGGTGTTATTTGGAGAATAGTAGAGCATGTGAAGTGTAGCCATTAAGTGTAATCATTATTACAGGGATGTTGTAATGAAACTTTCCACTATTGAACCAAAAACCATTGTGTCAAATTGGTTAGAAACATGATGAGTGCTAGAGTATAAATCGAATCATTGGCATCAGGAATCGGAGACATATCTGGAGAAGTTGCTAACCGCGGTTGCAAAGAGTTATGCCAATAACGGAGGATTCATAGCAATAGATCATAGATAAATCAGATAGTTTAGCATAGTAATGGCCTTGGATTATAGAAAAATCAGCCAAATTTAGCGGAGTCGCAGCTTGTTTAAAAGGTGTCATAGCTAACAAAAAAGTTGTTGCAACTGCCGGAATAGGAAATAGATTTTAAGCTGACGGAAGTTGATGGTGTTGAAGCTGCCAAAAAAGGTGAAAATGGACAAAAGTAAAACAGTCTTGTAGCTACCAAAATTGGAAAAAGCCATTAAGCTAACGAAAGTTGACAGTGTTGCAGCTGCCGGAAAAGATGAAAATGGATAAAAATAAAATGATGTTGCAGCTTCCAGAATTGGAAAAAGGCGTTAAGCTAACAGAAGTTGATAGTGTTGTAGCTGCCGAAAAAGATGAAAATGGACAAAAGTAAAATGGTGTCGCAGCTGCGTGGAACGAGATAAGGGCGGGAGTTTTACGGTGTTGTAGCTGCGTGAAAGGGAATAAAAGAATTTTTTTTTACGGTGTTGCAGCTGCATGGAATGGGGTAAAAGACTGATTTTGAAAATGTTGTAGTTTTAGGAAACAAGATAAAGGAACGTGTTGCGGCTGCAACAGATTTATTCAAGGAATTTTCTTCTGGTGCAGGAAGTTCCGAAGGACGACCCTGGTCAACAGGCCCGATGATGACCACCTCTCTTTAGGCGCTTCCCTATATATTTCATAGATAAAAAAAATGTTTCAAGTGAAAAAGAAAAAGATAACAATAGCAGAAAAAAACAAACAATTTATTTATGTACAAAGATTCAGATAAGATTTACAGCAATTAACTAAGGAGACAGGGGAAGAGAAAAATTCTTGCCCTTGTTCTAACTAGTAGTCTGGATCAGCTGCAATTTGTGAGGTAAATGCATCCTTTGAAATGGGCTTATGGTATAGTCACACACTGTGACCATTAGCAAATAATGGTGCGTGGTTCTCATCAATGGTTACTAGGAGGATCATACCATTATCAAATACTCTATCTACCAGGTATGGGCCCAACCATCTTGTGCCTAATTTATCCTTGAAGTCTCTTTTGAATATTAAATCGTATAATAGTGCCTAGTCTCCCTCACAGAAGACTTTCTTTTTGATGAATCGGTCGTGCCAATTGGATATCTGTTGCTGAATTAATACTGTCCGATCCACAGCGGCTAACCGGTTCTTGTCAAGTTCGTTCAATTGATTCAATCTTTTCTTCTAAGCTTCAGTTACATCTAGGTTTACCTCTATGGCTATCTTCAAAGTCTTAATTTCAAATTCAATCGGGAAGACGACACTTTTCCCATACACCAAGTCATAAGGAGAGAAACTTGTAATGTTGCGCCAAGTGGTACGATATGCCCACAATGCTTCTAGAAGTCTATCAGCCCAATCTCTATGATGGCTCTTGACTTTCTTGGTAAGAATAGCTTCAATGACTTTGTTAGTGCTTTCCACCTAGCCATTGGATTGGGGATGGTAGGGTGAAGCTATCTAGTGCTGAATATTGTACTTCCGTAGCAGAGCTTCAAATTGATGTGACACAAAATGTGGTCCTCCATCGCTAACCACTTCCTTTGGTACCCTAAAATGGGTAAATATTTCACCATATAGGAAATCAATCGTAGCCTGGTCATTGGCCTTCACCAGAGCCACAGCTTCTACCCATTTTGTCATGTAGTCAGTATAGATTAAGATGTAGGATTTCTACTTAGAATGAGGGATGATAGGACCAACAAAATATAAATCCCACCTATCAAATGGTTCAACCACTAATTGTGGTTGAAGAGGCATTTGATCTAATCTATTGGGCTACCCCATCCTCTGGAAGCTATCAAAATATTGGACATATCTTTTTGCATCCCTGAAAAGGGTCGTCCAATAGTAGCCCATTTTCAGCGCTTTGTGTCCTATCCTCCTGTCTGCAAAATTCCCCCCATAAGGCTCATCATGGAAGGCCTTTAAAATATGGAATATTTCATCTTCTCTTACACACCTTCTGATCTCAAGATCAGGGCCTGTGTAGAAGAGATGACCGTCTATCCAACAATACCTGGCACTTTGTTGAATAATATTCCTCTTTTCTCTTTTGGACAAATGTGCTGGAAGCTTTCCCACAGCCAAGTAATTAGCGACATCTGCATACCAAGGGGAGTGAGCTGAAACTGCAAATAAGTGTTCATCTGGAAAAGAGTCCTCAACAGGAAAGTTATCATCACTGTTAGTGAAATGAGATAAGAAATCAGCAACAACATTTTCTCTTCCAGGTCTGTCTATAACGGTAATATCAAATTCCTGTAATAATAAAAGCCACCTAGTCACCTTGGCATTTGTAATAGGTTTATTCATTAGGTATTTGATGGCCGACTGGTCAGTGTGCACAGATGTAGTATATCCAGTAATATAATGTCGAAATTTGTTAATGGAGTAAACAATGGCTAAGAACGCCTTCTCGGTAATAGTATAACTAAGTTCAGCAGGGGCTAAGTTTTTACTAATATAATAAACTGCATAAGGTACTTGACCATCCTACTGTCCTAAAACTGCTCCAATGGCAGTATCAGAAACATATGAAGAAATTTGAAAAGGTGGGGTCCAATTGGGTCCTCTTAAGATGGGAGCTATGGAAAGATTCTCCTTAATTTTAACAAATGTTGTTTGGCATGCCTCATTCCAAACATATTGCACATCCTTCATTAACAGTGAAAACAAAGGAGAGGCAAGTTTGGAAATTTTTTCCATAAATCTTCGGTAATATCCAGCATGCCCTAGGAAACATCGCACTTCTTTTTGAGTTACAGGAGTAGGTATATTTTTTATTACCTTGATTTTTGAGGGATCCACCTGGATGCCATCAATAGAGATGAAATTCCCCAACACTACTCCTTCACTCATCATCATATGGCACTTTTCAGTGCTTAAAGAGAGCTGGGTCTGTTCACAGCGAGTTAAAACCTTTTCCAAAATTTTCAATGCTTCTTCAAAATATTTGCCATAAGGAGTAAAATCATCCATAAAAATTTCCATACTATCATTAACTAATTCTGAGAATATGCCAATCACAACTCTTTGAAATGTTGCTGGTGCATTGCATAAACCAAAGGGAAGCACTCTGTATGCAAAATTTCCCCAGGGACAGGTGAAGGTAGTTTTATCCTAGTTTTTAGGAGCAATATGGATCTGATTGTACTCGCTAAAACCATCCAGGAAGGAGAAGAAATTCTCCCTGGCAACAGCGCCAAAATGTTGGGCACCCGATATGAAAGTTAATTAAAGCTAACATACAGAGTGTTCAATATTTATTGTCAACCCAGGGAAGTCTTTTATTACAAGGATAATATGCACTATATATGATTAAACACTAAGTTGCCATAAGTAAATAATCCTACTCTCTGCTCAGCTACGCTCATCCCAAAGATCCACTTAATCTAATTTACTTTTTAAATAATACAACCACAATTACCTTTTACTATTTTTAATATAGAATTGAAAGATTCGAGAAAGCATGTCTAAATTACTTTTGCAGAAAATGAAATCCTGATTGCCAAACCATCTAATGATGCACCCAATTATCTTGATCTAATTATTCTAGAAATCTAAAGAATATGAATTGAATTCAGCTATTCTAGAAATTCAAAGTACAGGAATGAAATTCTACAACTATAAAAGAAAGGGAATGAACTGCAAGGATCTTCAGAACAACAATTAAAAGAACCAGGGATAAACATAGCTATCATAGCCATCACACAGTTGCATAAAAGACAATTAACCTATATAGTTGACTGTCACACCATACCACTGCAACTTTCCAAGAAATGCAATTAATAACACACTGTAAATCAATAACTATTGCAGCTTACTATGAGGAAAGGAAACTAACACAAAATCATACAATAGAATAAATAAAATTCCTAATTAACTCAGCAATCCCTATGGGAAGGCGGGCCCAGCCTTCACATAGAGATGCTGGAGATAACGCACGTTAAAACACTGAGATCTGAAGTAACTCCTTGTATTAAAGAGGGCAGATAAATCACGCAACCTATGTCACAGCTGATACAATAAATTGGTTAAAAGTTCAACCCTTGCCTCAGAATAGCTCCCCATATTTATACAATTTCAAACATAACATCCTATCCCTATTATTCTCCATCCATGAAGATATCTGATCTTCAAGCTGCCTGAATTACAATAACTGTTACAGTCGTGGAAGGATGAGAGTAGAAGATATAGGGAAGCTATTATTCGACCCAAAAATAATGATCCTGATTGATTGAGCAGATATCCTGCAGATCACAGCTACTTTTGAGCAGCGGCACACTATTGCCTCCAAATTTGTCGCAATATATTGTAGCTACCCTTGTACAACTCGCATGGAATAATACACCAAGACTGCATTCTTTGGGCAACGGTGGGATGGATGGCAATTAGATTTAGTAATGAATGTCCATCTTTCGCTTGGCATGCTCGGCCCGCTACACCTGAATTCTCTATATCTCGAAATTCCTTTATAAACCATTATATGTTAGCATATTTTAAGATGTAGAGCCTTGATTACCACAATCCTAATCATTAATAAAATAAGACAATGATTAACCATACCTTTGTGACTTGAGGGGCCAAGTGAGGGAAAAACATCTGTTTAGCTTGCACAATAATGGAGGATGAGGCAAAAATAGGTGGATAAGGGTGGTAAAAAATAGATGAATTTCTTTGGAGACCCAGTGTGAGTCATTTGATACACTAATAAGAGATTAAAGGAAAGACCTGGAACATACAACACATTATTGAAATTACCATGGCCAATATCAATCCTACCCTTTACCATACTGTCGGTCAGAGATTTATCTCCCAAAACTATTGGTGTACCATTCGACATGTCAAGAGAGGAAAAGATATCCCTTGTCAAAATGATATGTCTAGTAGCTCCATAATCAAAGATGAAGCTACATGAGCTTGAGGTGCCAACAACCAAGGCATGTACTCTCTCCTTGTCTTTTGAATTTGATCCTCCTTCCCTCTTTTTTGAGCAATCAGGAAGGGAGATGTTGTTCTTATCCAAGAGTTGGCTCAACATGTCAATTTTCTTTTTCATACAAGAGCTCTTTGGATGATAGCCTTTACTATAATATGTGCACTTGCTCATTTCTCCTTTGTTCTTCTTCTTCTAGGGTTTCTTCTTGGAGCCTGAGGACTCCTCTTGAGACTTTTTCTTGTCTCTTTTTTGCTCAGGTGGCCTTTCATATTTTTTCTTGCCTTTTGAATCCACCTTCAAATCTCCACCGATGAAATCTTGGTCTTTGGAAGGTTTGATGGTGCCCATAATCACCAATTATTCTTGATCCTGGGTGAGGGATTCCATGAACTCAACAAGATTAGGCATATGCCAGGTTCGAGCTGTCAATTTAGTGGCATAGAAGGTCAAAACAAACATTGAATAGTTAGGACCAAGCTTTGAGATAATGGTCAAAACTAGTTGCTCCTTCTTCTTTTCAATCCCACATTTTTTTTAATACAAAACAAGGGCCTTAAACTTTGTAAAATAGAGTTGCAATTATTCGAAGCTACTGGGAATCAAGGAGATCAATTCATTCTCAATTCGATGTCCTCTCATCTCATATATATTTCCAAAAATATCATCAAGCTTCTCCCACACCTCATTAGGACATGTCAATGAATCAAGATGAAAGAGGAGGTCTCTAGAAATACTCAGACACGAAAGACCATAGGCCTCATCCCTCCAGTTGTGCCATTTTATTTTATCTACAGCTACATTAGGCTCTACCTCAATAACCATGGTAACCCTGTAGAAACCTTTCTCTCTCAACAATATCACCATCTCATCTTTCCATTCAAATAAATTGAATGGATTCAAGATGATCCTTTGAGATTGATCCATATCTTAGCTCATGTTCCCTTCAGTCAATAGAATGTGCTCCCAGTCAGTGATGTCAAACCTGCAATAACAACTTGGAAGGAGAGAAATAGATCTACAAAGGATTTGATTCTATGTGTAAATTGAACCCAAGTGATAGATCAATTACACTCACAAAATTGCTAATCAAACATGCAAAATTCACACAAAAGGACATTGAAATTGGAGCATAACTGAATCCTATATTGAATAAGTGTACATAATCCAACCATATGAAGTAATAGGCTTCTAAAATATATAATTACATGATATATTCTAAAGAACTATGTTTCTATTCGAATTGGTAAAAAAAGCAGGCTTACTAAATCAAGTCAAATCCCCCATAGGTGCAAAAAGGAATTTCCAAATATATGAAGTTCCTCACAAATTAGCTAAAGCAAGTGGGAAAGATAATAAGTGATGGAAATATAAATCATTCATTATTTTTTTTGGAGAAAAGGAAGGAGGATTATTTGGTCAAAAAACAAGGCAAGTTCCCCTAGACTAGCTTTTCCTTTATGCCTTAAAACTTTTGTAAAGCAAAGCAGCTTTAAGAAAAAACAGATATGCACTTTTACGAACCAAGAATAAAAGAAGACTTGATAAATATGTTTCTAGGATGATTCCAAAGTGCTCCTTGACCCATTTTAGCAAGTATTAACTTCTAGGAACATGTGGAAGTCAACTAGCATAGAGAGGGAATCTGGGAATCTAGGAATAAGACAAAAATTATTAATTAATGTCAAATATGGGTAACTATGGGTTGATTATTTTAGTGCAAGATTGGTCTTTTTAGGATGAAAATGGGAAGAGAAACTGAGCCCTAGTAGTATGTTGAGAAGAACAAATTTTTGAATTGACTTGATGAGGCCTTCGACTTCATGTGCACTCATAACTCCCACGATATTTTGTTCCAGCTTGAGGGACTAAGGACTCCGAAGGAAGCTTGGGATAAGCTTGAATATTTTTCTTGAAAACAAGATGATCTTCAAGAGAACATATTAGAGAATGATCTCATTTCTCTACAATCCATTAGTTTTGAATCTATTCAACAATTCTTCACAAAATACAAGTAACTAGTACTGCAATGCAAACAATGTGGATTAGCAAGGAAAGATGAGCAGCTTATGCTATTGGTATTGAGAAATATTGGCACATAGTACTCAGTCTTTGTCTTTACATTCCATTCTAGAAGAGATTCCATCCCTAATTGGAATATTCCTTCTCTATATGCTTTTGATGAGTCCTTGATACAAGAGAAAGATAAATTGGTTCAAATGGGAGTGCTTTGAACCTCCAAGAATCAAGAACTCTTTGTAAAAGACTCAAACAATGCGTAAGAAAGAGGGAAGAACAAATGGAATGAGACCAAAAACACTGATTCGAATCCAAAAGAGAATCAAGAATCTTTCGATAGAACCTTGAGTTCCAAGAAAAATAAGAAATTCAATAAGATTAAGTGTCCATACTGTATGAGAGGCTTTCATCCAGAGATCCAGTGCATGAAAAATACCATCAACTAGTTGACAACACTCCTTGAAGAGAATAATATTTCCCTTGCACAAGGTGCAAAGATGTATGAAGCTCGAGAGAAGACTGAATAATATGAGAGGTTCCATGCTTTGAAAGTAGGATTCACTCAGTCGAAGGATTACTTGATAGATTCTGGAGCATCCAACTACATGGTTGCCTCCAAAGAATCCTTCACTACTCTGGATCTCTCAAGATGACCTAGAATTCATATGGGGGATAGTTCATAGATTTGAACACCGGGTAGAGGTTCTATTTAAATCCAACAATAGTGAATTCAAGAATGTACTCTATGTGCCCTCTCTTGCAACAAATGGGTTATATGTTTATTAGATGACACATACTGGCTCTCCAAAGAAAGTTGTATTTTGTTTTGACTCAATGGAGATCTTAGATATATCAACTGGGAATATTATAGTGAAGAGTGTTCCAAACCATGCCTATATGAATTATCACACTTTCTTCCATACTCAACTCCAACACAATCTCAATAGCCATTTGAAAGGGGCGGTATAAAATATTTTTCATATCCATTTGTAGATAATGATATGTTGTCTAATATTTCAGTTTCATAAGATGAGGAAAAAGTGTGGAAATTGAACCAAGGTGTTAGAAAAATTACACTCACAATAATTGCCAATTACACATGCAAATTACTCACAAAGGAGACTGAATATGGAGCAGAACACTAATCTGTATTGAATAAGTGTACAATAGAAAACCCTGTGAAGTCATAGGCTGCCACAATAAATAATTACATGAGATATTTGAATGCATAAGTATGCCATTCGAATTTAGTCAAAAGCAGGCTTACTAAATCTAAGCAAATCCCCCAGAGGCGCATAAAGCAATTTCCAAAACTGTCTAGGAGCTCACGAATTGGCAAAATAAATTAGGCAAGATAATAGGTGGTGGAAAAACAACTCATACATGCTTTTCATAGGAGAAAAGAGTGGAGGATGATGACGACAAAAAACAAGTTAACCTCACCTAGTCAAACTTTCCCAATTGGCTTAAAACTCAGAAAAAGCAGGCAATAAAGCAAAAAAAGCAGACATGCGCTAGGGAGGCCAGGAATAAAGCAGAATTGATTCCAAGAGGTTTACCAAGTGCTCCATGACTAAAATTTAGCAATTTTTACCACTATGTATGTGTGGAGGACAACTTACATAAGGTGGAATATGGAAACTAGGCAAATAAGACAAAAAATGGATTAATTTATGTCTAAGGTAGCTAACTATGGGTTGATTATTCTAACACCCCCCCTTAAACCTGACTTATGAGTAAAATATCAAAAAATTATAGGTCCTAGAAACAAGGCTTAGTCACCCTTTACATACTGCATGTCCATTTAACCAAGGAAAGAGGCAAAAACCCAGTGGGAAAAATCCTCCCTTAAACATGGACAGTAAAACAAAATTTAGAAATATTGTCATCACTCATGCTTCACAGCATGATCAGAAATCCCCAGCAGTGATTTGATATTGCTGAATGTCTTCTCACAAAAAACTTTGCTGAAGATATCTGCTACTTGTTCTAAAGATGAGCAGAAGAGTAGGTGAATGGTGCCATCATGCACAAGCTGTCTGATGTAGTGCATATGGATATCAATGTGTTTGGTTCTCTACTTCTGAACTAGATCATTGCATATTCGAATGGTACTTTGATTATCAAAATATATAGTAGTTGATTATTCTGATTCGAAGCCACACTCTCCAAGTAACCCCTGCAACCATAAACATTGAGTTGTTGCATTTACAACTCCTCTGTACTCTGCTTCTGTAGATGAGAGTGCAATGGCACTCTGTTTCTTGCTTGACTAGCTGATTGGCCCTTTAGAAAGCATGAACACATATCCTAATGTTGAATTTTTATTTGTGCTATCACCCACCCAATCACTATCAGTAAACCCAATCAAATCAAGATCAGATTTAGCTTTGTAGAATATCCCATGAGTCCTTGTTCCCTGAACAAAGTTAAGGATCCTTTTGGATGCTCTCCAATGGATATCATGAGGCTGATACATGTATCTTGAATCCACACTTACTGAATAAGAAATATCAGGTCGATTATGTGTAAGATACAACAAACATCCAATCAATTGCCTATACAGTGTATTGTTTACCATAGGTGAAGAATCAACTTCTTCAAGTTTAACTCCTGAAAGGAAAGGAGTCTTGCTTGGCTTGCAATCCTTCATATTGAATTTGTTCAGCAAATCCAAGGCATACTTGGACTGATGTACTTTTATTCCTTCTTTGGTTTGAGCAATCTCGAGCCCCAAGAATTGGCTCAATAAGCCCAAATCTATCATTGAGAAGGCATGGTTCATTGCATCCTTCAAGGAGGCAATTTCATCCTTTGAGCTTCCTGTAATGAGAAGGTCATCAACATAAAAAACAATGATCATTAATGAACCATGAATCAGCTTCAAATAGACATTTGGATCTGATTTGCATCGAACAAAATTCAGTGATAGCAGAAAGCTATCAATCTTGGCATACCAAGCCCTGGGGGCTTGCTTAAGCCCATACAATGACTTCTTTAGCCTGCACACAAGAGATGGGTTAGTAACAAATAATTGAGGCTGCTGCATGTAAATATCTTCAGTGAGATCTCCATTTAGGAAAGTAGACTTCACATCCATTTGGTGTACCTCCCACTGCTTTGAAGCTGCAATGGCTAAGGCTAGCCTGATGGAGTCCATCTTTGCCACTGGTGCAAAGGTCTCATTGTAGTACATGCCATGTGCCTATGAGTAGCCCTTGGATACCAATATGGCCTTGTACTTTAGAGGTGAACCATCAGCAGAAAGTTTGGTTTTGTACACCCACTTACACTGAACTAGCTTCCTCCCTGGGGGAAGATCAACCAGCTCCCAAGTGTTGCTCTTCTGGAGTGAGCTGAACTCTTCTTCCATGGCTGTTTGCCATATTAGATCATTTGATACATATTCATATGTTTGTGGGTCTGATTCAATCATCAGATAGCATTTCTCTGCAAACATAGGATCTTTCATGCACAGAGCACTCTCAAACGGAGATCTAGTCCTCCTAGGATCATTAGGATTTCCATCTAGTTCTCCAACTGCATGAATGGTCTTGGATGCCCATTTTGGTATTGTAGGACTATTAGGATCTGCAATAAAATAATCATTATCAGACATATCAGAATCAGAATTTTCAACTATCTCTTCACTTACATTCAGAGGTTCTGGTGGTGAAGAGGATTCTCCAACTTCCACTGCTGCTAGGGGCTCTTCTTGAAAATGAACGCACCTTTCAATGAAGGCTTTGTTTGTGATAAAATTGATCATATTGTACCCTTTTGAATCTTTAGATTATCCAACAAATAGACACTCTTGGCTTTGGGGCTGCAAAGCCTTCCTCTTTTCTGTTGGAATTCTAGCCTAAGCCCTTGAGCCAAAAATCCTGAAATGGGTCACATCTGGCTTGTTCCCACTCCATGCTTTGAAAGGAGTCATACCATCAAGATGTTTATGAGGCACCCTATTATGGATATAGGCTGCATAGCTTATATCTTCGGCCCAAAACTTTGGTGGCAAAGTCTTAGCCTCCATCATGCAGGTTGCCATCTCTTTCAGTGATCTGTTCTTCCTCTCAGCAACACCATTCTGCTATGGTGTGTACAGAATAGAATGCTACATCTGAATACCTGCATCCACACAATATTGAATGAACTCAGACTTTACATACTCACCACCATTGTCAAATTTGAGGACCTTGAGTTTCCTCCCAGACTGGTTTTCAACCAAAGCCTTAAAGACTTTCAAGAGGCCAAAAACTTCAGACTTGTGTTTCAGGAAGAAAACCTATCAATACCTGGAAAAGTAATATATGAATGTCAATGCATATTTGGCTTGACTCATTGACATATGAGGAAATGGGCCAGCAACATCACTATGGATCAACTCAAGAGGTGCAGAGGTTCTCTCATGACTAGCTTTCTCAAATTTATGCTCTGGGTGTTTTCCTAAGATGCAACCTTGAAAGGATCCTTTGGAAAACTTAATCTTTGGTAACCCTATGACCATTTCTTTTTCACTAAGATCAGAAAGATACTTGTAATTGAGGTGGCCAAATATTTCATGCCAAATCTTGCTTGCCTCATTAGCATGAATCAGAAGAGCAGAGGGGTTTGAGTAGGGTAGGAAGTGTGAGAACATGTATACCTTCGAAGTGTGATTTGCAACTCCTTTTGCAATGACTTTACCACTTGAGATATCTGTGATCTCAACTTCATCGGGGGAGAATATGATCTTCTTTGGAGACCTTGTGTGGGTCATCTGATACACTGATAAGAGGTTAGAGGTAAGACTTTGAACATACAACACATTGTTGAACTTACCATGGTCAAGATCAATCCTCCCTTTTCCCAAACTTTGAGTGAGAGAGTCATCTCCCAGTACTATTGGTGGACCTTTTGACATGTCAAGTGAGTTGAATGCCTCCTTAGTCGAAACCATATGTCTTGAAGCTCTAGAATCAATGATGAAACTAGGTGAGCTTGATGTGCCAGCAACCAATGCATGAACTCTCTCTCTGTCTTCTGAATTTGATCCTCCTTCCCTCTTCTTTGAGCTTTCTAGAAGGGAGATGCCATTCTTCTCCAGGAGTTGGGTCAACATCTCTATTTTCTTCTTCATGCAGGAGCTTTCAGAATCATTACCCTTACTGCAGTATGCACACTTGCTCATTTCTCCTTTGTTCTTCTTCTTCTGGGGGTTCTTCTTGGAACCTTGAGGCTCCTCTAGAGACTTTTTCTTGTCTCTCTTTTGCTCAGGTGGATTTTTAGATTTATTCTTGCTTTTTGAATCCACCCTTGAATCTCCAGCAACTAGAGCTTGGTCTTTGGATGGTTTGATGGTGCCCATCATCACCAATTTATCTTGTTCTTGTGTGAGAGATTCCATGAAATCTGCAAGGCTATGCATTTTCCAGGCTCGAGCTGTCGACTTTGTGGCATAGAAGGTCGATACAAACACTGAATAGTCAGGGCCAAGCTTCGAGAGTATGGCCAAAACCAGTTGTTCATCCTTCTTTTCGATCCCACATTGTTTTAGCTACAAAACAAGTGCTTTGAACTTGGAAAAATAGAGTTGCAGGGATTCAAAGCTATTGGGACTCATGGAGATCAATTCATTTTCAATTTGATGTCCCCTCATCTCATCTGTCTTACCAAAAATATCAACAAGCTTCTCCCATACTTCATTCGGTGATTTCAATCCATCAAGATGGAAAAGGAGGTCTTTGGATATGCTCAGACATAGGAGACCATAGGCCTCATCCCTCCTATTGTGCCATTTAATCTTCTTTGTAGTTGCATTGGGCTCTACTTCTATTTCCATAGTCACTCTGTAGAGGCCTTTCTCTCTCAACAGTATCTCCATCTCTGCTTTCCATTCAAAGAAGTTAAATCGAGTCAAGATGATCTTCTGAGATTGATCCATAGCTAAAAAATTGTCCCGTCAGTCAGCAGAATGCTCCCATTCAATGATGTCAAACCTGCAATACAAATTGGAAGGAGAGAAATTGATCTACAAAGGCTCTGATACCATGTGGGAATTGAACCCAGGTGTTAGAACAATTACACTCACAACAATTGCCAATTACACATGCAAATTACTCACAAAGGAGACTGAATATGGAGCAGAACACTAATTTGTATTGAATAAGTGTACAATAGCCAACCCTGTGAAGTCATATGTTTCCACAATAAATAATTACATGAGAGATTCGTATTCATAAGGATGCCATTCGAATTTATTCAAAAGCAGGCTTACTAAATCTAAGCAAATCCCATGTAGGTGCATAAAGCAGTTTCCAAAACTATCTAGGAGCTCACGAATTGGAAAAATCAACTAGGAAGCTAATAGGTGGTAGAAGGACAACTCATACATGTTTTTCATAGGAGAAAAGAGTGGAGGATGATGAGGACAAAAAACAAGTTAACTTCACATAGTCAAACTTTCCCAATTGCCTTAAAACTCAGAAAAAGCAGGCAATAAAGCAGAAAAAGCAGACATGCACTAGGGAGGCCAGGAATAAATCAGATTTGATTCCAAGAGGTTTCCTAAGTGCTCCATGACTCAAATTTAGTAATTTTGACCACTATGGATGTGTGGAGGACAACTTCCATAAGGTGGAATATGGAAACGAGGAAAATAAGACAAAAATTGGATTAATTAATGTCTAAGGTAGATAACTATGGGTTGATTATTATAACAACAAGATCAACATGATCTTGATATTAAGATTGTACCTCAAGATGATCTAGATCCAGATCGAGCTTCTATTCCGAATTGGAAGCCTAAATGGGCTGAAAATATCATTGAAGCAGCTGGGAATGATGTTGAGGATCTAGATAATAGAATAAAAATGAGGTCCCAATATTAGAATGAATATGTTTCATTCGCTCACACAGCTTTTCTACCTACAGAATGGTGCAACAAAATTCCAGGAAGATGCTACTCAATGATAGCGAATGATCCACAATTTGTCCCACTGAAGAACAAAATGGATCATTACATTCCTCCTCCAAAAAGAAGAGACAAAATAAACATTAAATAGATCAAAAGAATATGGAAAGGTTCACATGCATAAATCCAGGATGTCGATGCACATAAGAACCATGATTTTGCATGGCTTCTCCATAGAGCTGCAAATTGCAGCAAAATTTTACAAGTTTTTACCCAAAGAGGAAAATTTCCTCTTAAGTATAGCTTGTTTTCCTAATTCACTGTTTATTTTGTGGGGGTGTCTTTCCCATGAGGTTTTCCCCATTTCCTTCAGTTTATTAAGTAGATTTTAATTCTTTGAGATTATATGGGTAAGTTTTGGCCTAGTTTCTATGGCACAAAGTTGTCCAAGTTGGGATTAAGGGGGCGTATTAGGATTAAATAATCCTCCCTTGTCCATATATACTCTAATTGATCATAATGCCTAACTTAGGAGTCATTTTCTAGAGTTTGGTTCCACCATGATATTGGTGCCACTGGTTGTTATATTTTTATCAATTAAGCAATATGATCTTAGGATCTTATCTCAGAGAATAACATGCACAATAATAATCACAAGAGACAAAAGACACAGAATTTTCCTCGGGGAAACCATAAAGGATAAAATCCCACAACTTACTCAAAGATAGAATGAGCACCAATGGCAGAAGTAAAACCCAAAGATATAAAATATGATCTCCAACGGATGTTCTCTCTCTCACTTGTGTGAGAACTTCCTCTCTCACTCATGCACCTCAATTGAGTGAGTGGATATGACAAATAGAGTGGATCACTCTCTATTTATACTAATTTCTGAATTGACAATTACTTACTAGGGCCGACATCTCTAGGAGAATCTAATAACCCTAGTGCTCCTTAACTATGGGAACTCCCCCCGCCCCCCCCTTATCAACAAGGAGGGTTAATCTCAACTCAATTATGGGGACTATTTCCATGACTTACAATGGGGGGTTAACCTCATTGAATTTACATGACTTTATTATATTAATGACTCTCTTGATATGAACATTGGAGTACAATTAAATATAATTATTCTCCCGATAGGAACATCGGGGCATAATATAAGATATACAAGTGAATACATTCTGATGTTACAAATACATAAACACTCCCTCTTAACTAGGAAGGTATTATCTTGACACAATTCTTCATCACTGGATCATCATCAAAGATGGATCATTGCTGGATCATCATCAAAGTTGGATCATCACTGGATCATCATCATCATCACTGCTTCCGCTATCTCGATCAAATGGTGCTATCTCTCAATTCTACTCATCATAGGAAGTTCTACATAGCCAACCCTTTTTCATGTTGGCTGTAGGCCTAACCTCCATGTAATTCTTCATATTATTCATCACTTATATCTAACCCATTCAGAAAGGCCCACCCAACACTTACATATGACCATGGGAGGAACACATCCACCACCATGTCAGAAAGGCACGCCTAGCACTCACATTTGACCATGGGAGGAACACATCCACCACCATGTCAGAAAGGCCTAGCACTCACATATGACCATGGGAGGCCCATCCTACCACCATGTTAGAAAGGCTCGTCCATCACTTATATCTAACCATGGGAGTCCTATCTTGCCACCATGTCAGAAAGGCCCAACATTCACATTCGACCATGGGAGGCCCAACATTCACATCCGACCATGGGAGGCACAGCCTGCCACCATGTCAAAAAGGCTCGTCCAACACTTATATCTCACCATGAGAGTCCTAGTATGCAACCATGTCAGAAAGGCTCAACACTTATATCCGACCATGCGAGGCCCAGCCTGCCACCATGTCAGAAAGGATCAGCACTTATATTTGACCATGGGAGGCCCAGCCTACCACCATCTTAGAAAGGATTTGCACTTACATCTAACCATGGGAGGCCCAACCTGCCACCATGTCAGAAAGGATCCTGCACTTATATATGACCATATAAGGAACCAATCCTACCATGTCAGAAAGGCTCTCAGACTCATCACCTCCCCTTGGAGGGAACCTCGATCTGGAGAACACCAAGCTTATCCCTAAAGTACTCAAACTTCACTCTAGATATTTCTAGCATAGAATCACATCAAGCCTAATTACATCCAAGGATAACAAGGATAACCATGGGAGGCCTAGTGTTCCACCATGTCAGAAAGGATCGACACTTATATCCGACCATGGGAGGCCCAGCCTGCCACCATGTCAGAAAAGATTGGCACTTATATCTGACCCAGCCTGCCACCATGTAAAAAAGGCTCTACACTTACATCTGACCATTGGAGGCCCATCCTGCCACCATGTTAGAAAGGCTCTTGCACTTATATCTGACCATAGAAGGAACCAATCCTACCATGTCATAAAGGCTCTCAGACTAATCACCTCCCCTTGGAGGGAACCTCGATCTCGAGAACACCAAGATTCTCCCTGAAGTAATCAAACTTCGCTCTGGCCATTTCTAGCATAGAATCACATCAAGGTTGATTATGTCCAAGTATAACCTGTGAGCTTTGTCAAGACCGATTACATCTGAGGACAACCTACAGGACCGTTTACGTCTGAGCCACCTACGAGCTTCACAAGGATTATATGCTCAAACAACTTGTCTCACCGGATATGCTACAACTCCCTCTTTTGAGAGATCTTGATCTGGATCACATACTGGATCTTCACTTCTCCTCTCTACATCATACAAAAAATGCAAGTCAAATCAATCAAATCAAATAGTAGTTTTCAAAAGAAATATACTACCTCCCAAATAGTCAAGCAAGTGGCAACATATTTTTCCTCGGCTGTGCTCAGTTCCATGCAGGAGTCCTTCCTACTAAAAAAAGAGATCACACCTGATCCCATACTAAAGTAGCACCCCGAAGTTCTCTTCCTATCAATGGAGCTTCCTGCCCAATCTGAATCCACATAACCTTCTAGGTTAATCTTTGATTCGCCTCATACTTGAGCCCATAATCAATTGTACCCTTCAGGTACCTCAAAATATGCTTTGCAGCAATTAGGTGAACATGTCTCAATGTGTTCACAGCAAAACAAATATATGGTCTCGTATCCATCAGTTACATCAATGAACCAATCACATGAGGATACATCATGGCATCAATCATCTCTGATGAAGCATCACTCAATAGATTCAGGTTCAATGCCATAGGTGTGGTCATGGCCTTGCAATCCATCATCTAGAACCACTTCAAGATCTCTACCACATACTTCCCTTGTCCCAGGGATATTCCATCCGCATTTTGCCACACCTCCATGCCTAGAAATTAGTGCATCATATCCAAGTCCTTCATCTCGAACTTGGCAGCAAGTCTCCTTCTTGCAAATTTAATGAGTTCCTATTTTCTGTCAGGAACAAGTCATCGACATTTAATAGGAGCATCATTAATCTTCCGCCTTCAATCTTGAAGCAAAGATTGGGATATAATTTACTCTTAGTAAAGCCTAGAGTCATCAGTAAGTTGTCCATCCTATTGCATCATGTTGAACCTCAATATCTTCTGCAGTTAATCCCTTTGAAGTGGAGCATCATTCTACCTCTTCCTTTCATAATCTATGCATTGAAACATTATGTACATGAGTGACAAGTAGATTCCTCTGCTACAAATATTCTATGAGTGACAAGTAGATTCCTCTGCTACAAATATTCTATGTATCCATCTAGGGTCACTAGATACCAATATCCTCTATCTTGAACCTTTCCAAAAGTTATTTTCACACCCATCTATGAACTTCTCATCCTCTATAGGTTTTCATCTTCACCCTTGTAGCAAAGGTTAAGATCTTCATCACTCTAGGTGATCTTCAAGCTCTTCTTGTATGTGTTATCCTATGAGTTCCTTCTGATCTCGTACAAGGACTTCTTTAATTTTCACACATGAGTATTCTTGTCATGTGTCTTACTTCCAGTGGTTGCAAATGTCTCTTTGCAGTATATACCATCTTTATGTTAGAAGCCTTGTGCTACGAATCTTGCCTTGTATCCCACAGACTTCTCTTCAGGTCTCGATACTGCATCTTAGACATAATTATTCTTGAATAGGTACTCTCCTTCCCTTTCTTCCTGGCTACTTTTTCATAGATGGAAGGCTCTGTATCAGTGATGTCGCTCAATAGTGTCACATAACTGCACCATGTCTGAGGCCTCTTGAAGTCTTCCTTTTGGATTATTTCGTGAACTATCGTAACTTGTTCTTTGGAACAAGTCTCATCCTTCTTTTGTAGGTGATTGTACATGATATTTCCTACAATTCAAATGCATTAGTTGTATAGTTAGAAACATTTCACAAGGTTTATTCATAATGAAAAATTATTTTGCATCAAGATATAATCATGCAACTATTTTTGTCAATACAACATTCATCCATATCTTATGGAAACTTTCTAGATGCCTTCCATCTCTACCAGGACAATATTGATATTGTACACTAATCCAATATGTCAAAAAATTGGTTTCATTCTAGATAAGTAGCAATGTGTAATTATTTATCCTCATCTCCCTCTAGAACTGGAACCTCTCCACTTATGTAGGTGTCCAATTCATTTTCGTCTAGAACTAGTGAAAACTTATAATTCTGTGCTTAGAAGTTGTAAACTTCACCAAGATTGTCATCAATATGGTGTGATAATGTTATTTTGAAATTAGAACCTCAAATGTAAATAGCAAAATATTAGATCTTACCGATTTGAGGTGTCTATCCTGGTTCCAGACCTGGCTAATCTAGGGTTTGTTAGAGAAACCCTAATTTTCAAAACTTGGAATTTAAAACTTCTGATTGGATAGAAATATGGGCCTCTTCATGGTGAGTTGTCCAATGTACTCCTTTTTTGAAAACAGTGGAGTGAAGCTCCCAGAACAAGAAGCCCTAGTTTCCCAAATTCTTATGCAGAAACACCTGATATTGATTCAGTGGTATCTCTGACATTACTGATCTTATGTGTCTGAAATTTAGTGCTGTGGTATCCTCATCTGTCTTCCTTTTAACACCAAAGGTTTGAGCATAATTGGTTTCACCATTTGGGACTTATGAGAGTTTTCCCAAGGTAACGTTTTTCAGGACTGTTCAGTATAGCAAGCTTGTATGGACTTCCACATGTCATTGTTTCAACTTCGGGGTCTGAACATTTTACCAAAGAAATTAAAGTTTGTTCCCTATCTAGAACATCTTCCAAATTTTCATTTGGGCCTTCATAGTCGGAGATATATCAATTCTCTTTAGGTGTCATGTTTAGGGATGAATCTTGGAATAGGCTAGAACCTTGATTTGGAGGAATCATATCTCCTAGAATATAGCGAATATAAGGTTGAAAGTTTTACACAAGGTACATCAGGATTTTCTACTTGTCCTGTGAAAATTTTGGCTCCTGAAACATCTTCAATCCGAGATATAGTGAATGTACCAAAACTACTTGTTTTAGTATTTTAGGGTTTTTGAGGCCTAGGGTCAAATTAGGGTTTGACTTTCCTAGATTTTTACTCAACCAAAAACTTTGACCATGGTCTCTAAACTTTGATTTTGATGAGGAGATCAATCCTATGTTGGGATCACTCAAAAATTCCTCTTCTGTAAAAATCCCTAATTTCCTGCAGCAAAATTGAAAATGCCTAGAGTCAAATTTTGCTTCGACAGAAAGATACACCCTTCAATGGAGATTTATCCTAGAATCCTTTTGTTGATGGATTGTGGAGAGAGACCCAAAAATTAAGAATCCCTATCTTCTGCAGCCGCGCAATGTCTTGTTCTCAAGTTGGCTCTGATACCATGTTATATTTTTATCAATTAAGCAATATGATCTTAGGATCTTATCTGAGAGAATAACATGCATAGAAATAATCAAAAGATACAAAAGACACAAAGAATTTTCCTCAGGGAAACCATAAAGGAGAAAACCCCGCAACTTCCTCAAAGATAGAATGATCACCAATGGTAGCAGTAAAACCCAAAGACAGAAAATATGATCTCCAATAGTTGTTCTCTCTCTCACTTATGTGAGCACTTCCTCTTTCACTCATGCGCCTCAGTTGAGTAAGTGTATACGACAAATATAAAGGCTTACTCTCTATTTATACTAATTTTCGACTTTAAAATTACTTACCATGGCTGACATCTATAGGAGAGTCTAATAGCCCTAGTGCCCCTCAACTGTGGGGACTTTCCCCCCTGATCAACAAGGAGGGTTAACGTTAACTCAATTGTGGGGACTATTTCCCTGACTTACAATGGAGGGTTAACCTCATTGACTTTACATGACTTTATTATATTAATGACTCTCCCGATAGGAACATCGAGTTACAATGAAATATAAATGATTCTCTCTATAGGAACATTGGGGTACAATATAAGATATACAAGTGAATACATTCCGAAGTTACAAATACATCAACACTGGTGCCATTGGTTCTGCTGGTTCTATTGGTGCCACTAGTGCCAATCCCTACATTCTAGGAGCCACTCTAAGTGCCACCAACAACCTGCATCAATTGGTTGTGGTAAGTAAGAATTTATTTTGACTCAACCTCCAGTTGTAATTAGTTATCCTTCACTCCTAGTTAGTCTAGATCCAGTTTTGCATGCTTGCATGGGGAGTGGCACCTTTTTCCACCTACCTCATCAAATAACTAATTAAGAACCAATTTAGACATCAAGAGTTATACTAGTGGCTCCCATGCAGTGATTTAGACACACTGAGTTAACCAATCATTCAATTTTAGTTAGTATATTCGAATCTTATCCACGTGATTCAAAATCTTCTTATTGTAACACTATCGTAATACTGTTGGAATGAATGGAGATTAATGTTGTAATTAACTAATCAATTCTTATCATATTTGTCTTAAATTTATCTTATTCAGTGTACATTTTTCTTTATAATTCCACTGCATGTTTGTCTTCTCATTTTTTCTCATTTTCCTATAGATTAATGGTTCACATATTTAACAATTGAAATCTAAGTAGATAACTTGGAACTTGGTTGTTCTTGCTGTCTATCTTTAGGGGACTTTCTATCGATGCCGTGAGGTTGGAACTTGGTTGTTCTTGCTATCTTTAGAGGAGCTTTTATCGTGCCTTTGCCTTTGCCTTTGCCTTTGCCTTTGTTTGAAAATATAGTGATCAAGAGCGACAAGTGTTTCCCATGTTAAAAAGCCATGCCAAATTTTTCCAAACGCGGAGAAGGGATCTCGTTTTAATAATCCCGCTCCACACTCTAGAATGCAGCTTTCACTATTTAAATGCGCTCAACCCCACATTTAGGTAACAACATTGACTTTCTTGTGTTGTAATTAGGTGAGCTACCATGTGCTTAATGCTTCTCAGAATTGATTTTCCCACTCTGCTTCAATATTTTCTCACCCTATAGTACTTTAAAAGGGATGTAATTCTCTCCTTCGATTCCCACGCCTCATTATAATTCAAGTAGGAAACCCAACGTAAGCATTTCGTATTCACTGCTTGCTGCTTGCTCCAAATTGCTGCCTGAAATAAAGGAATATGAGATCAGATCAAACAGTTTGTGTGACTGGAGCAGGGGGATTCATTGCCTCATGGCTTGTCGAGAAACTCCTGAGTAAACGCTATACTGTCCGAGGAACAGTTCGTGGCGACCCTGGTAGGTGCTCATTAGGATGCCCAAAATTTCGGACACAGGATGACAACTTTTGAGTAATTGTTTCTCTTATCGTTGAGTGTGTTTTCAAATATTGTGTCTTTTTCTTGCTTTGATCTTTTGATAAACAAATTGTGACATAATTGTTGGGTAGTTATTTATTTAGTTTGAATGTAAGTACAGAGGATAGCAAGTATGAGCATCTGAGAGTGCTGGAAGGAGCTGAAGAAAGACTTGAGCTTGTGAAAGCTGATATTCTCGATTACCAGAGCTTAGTCTCAGCTCTCCACGGATGCAACGGTGTCTTTCACATGGCTTGCCTTCTCAACGATGACCCTGTATTTATTTTTCACCTCATTCATTCGTGTGCCTATATATTCTTGAATTCCTTGCTTGGGTTTTGTTCAAATTGAATATATTTGTGTGTGATGATGCAGGATCAAGTTATAGAGCCAGCGGTGAAAGGAACG
Organism: Pseudotsuga menziesii; assembly: GCA_001517045.1. Taxonomy (NCBI): domain Eukaryota; kingdom Viridiplantae; phylum Streptophyta; class Pinopsida; order Pinales; family Pinaceae; genus Pseudotsuga; species Pseudotsuga menziesii. The sequence continues at coordinate 107,090 of LPNX010369154.1, read as the reverse complement.
AGGAATGTTATGGAGGCCTGCGCAGAAATGGGGGTGAAGCGCGTAGTTTTTACATCTTCCATCGGTGCGGTTTACATGGATCCTCACAGAGACCCTCGCGCCATAGTGGATGATAATTGCTGGAGCGATTTGGAATATTGCATACGTACCAAAGTAATCTTTTGTTTAACCAACAGTTATAGATAGTAGCTTATTCTTTCAACTAAATTGTATGTAGATAGTGGTGGAACCCTATAAGCTAATTATGTTTCTAATTGGTGTGGCACATTAATGCAGAACTGGTACTGTTATGCAAAGACCTTGGCAGAGAAAGCTGCATGGGAGATTGCCGAGGAAAGGAATTTAGAGATGGTAGTCATCAATCCGTCTCTGGTTTTAGGTCCATTACTGCAATCCACCATGAACGCCAGCACCGCTCATATTATGAAATATTTAACAGGTAGGTAATGTTATATATTCCAGTTAGTTGGTTTGTTAGTTACATATGTAGTGGAATGTGAGTGAGAATGGATGGACGTGCAGGGTCAGCGAAGACGTATGCGAACTTAACTCAGGCATATGTGGACGTGAGGGACGTTGCTGACGCTCACATTTTAGTTTATGAAACGCGTTCAGCCAGTGGCCACAGATATCTCTGCGCAGAATGCAGCCTCCACCGAGGGGACGTCGTCGACATACTGGCCGAACTGTGCCCGCGCTGTCCTCTTCCTACCAAGTACGTGATTTCTTTAGAAATCTGTAGTGCTTTCAAAATAAATTTTAAATTTTAGTGTGATTTTGAATATTTAGATGGAAGGTGGTTTAACTGTTCATCACTCATAACAGCGAGGATCCAATTTATTAAAGTCATTCTTAATAATGATTTAATCTATATGTAGTAGTTATGCTTAATTATGTACAACTTGGTGCATGCAGATGTTCAGACGAGATAAATCCGAGGAAGCAGCCATACAAGTTCTCCAATCGGAAAATCAGAGATTTGGGGCTCTCATTCATCCCAATAAACAAGTCATTGGGTGATACGGTGGCCAGTTTAGAAGACAAAGGCTTCCTTCAGTAGCTCTTTCGACCTTCCAACGCCACGGAGAATAAATTTGTCTATTGAGAATAAATTTGCCTATTGTAATGGAAATGGAGTCAGTTGTAAATTTGTCTATTGTAATGGAAATGGAATCACTTGTAGGCCGACATTAATAACTTAATAAGAAGTGTCTTGGTACATCGATTTTCGTATACATGTTTATCAAATCTGCCTATGTGCGAACATTTTACAACTTTACACCTTTGTTATAATATATGTAAAATATAAAATCTTTTAATAGGACATAATCATAATTTAGAATTTTAAATTTAAATTTTATTTTAATCATTTTAATAATACTCTATGTTTATTTTTTTTATTAAACAATATTCAAAATATTATATATCATCTTTTACTTTATGTTTATGATATTGTTTTTATGGCAAGGGGTGTGGTATGACTCTTAACATCCACAAGACAAAAATCATGATTATAAAATCTAAGAAAGACACTATATAATAGGAATCTAGAGGAAATGACTTCTTACAAGTGTATCCCTCATCACAAGCTCAATTGAGACTATAACATTGAGAAAATGATTAATGAAGGTGGAAAGCTTATTTTGGTCTTGAAAATAAATGTAAATTAGCCAATCTTGTCATGTGGGATAAAAATAAGTTCCTCTTTGAAACTCTTGTCATCCCTATTATCTTGTATGGTTGTGAATTATGGAGGTGCAACATTTCTAGAGAATCTGAGAAAATGGAGAAGCCGTTTATAACTTATAACCTCAAAATTAAAAGCAGTACACATTATCGTATTATCCTCATAGAACTGGGTCTTTCCCCCATGGAGAGCATGCTTATGACTAGGTACCTCATGTACAAGCATAAGATTTAAATAACATTGGAAAACGAGAGACTTTCTAAAATTGCTAAATTACACTCGAGTCAAAACAAGCTACACCTCAAGCACTGTTGGTGTAAATATACTATTGATGAAAACGATATTTTGTACAACATTGATAATGTAAAAAATATTATTACTTCTAAGTTTAAAGAGAAATTGTGGCCCAAGGAAAATTTAGCAATTAGGAGAAAATTAAGATACTATAAGGAATTCATTAATCCTAACTTGGAAAATGAGTAGTATCTCTCGGTAGTAACTAGCTCATGGGCTGATGCACAATCATGGACTCCTTTAAGGACACTTTAGATGCCACATAATACTAGAATAAACGGAAAACTCTGATTTTAGGTGACATTTAGGGGTACTTCCCTAACTTATTTGAAGATGAAGTAAAAAGAGAAAATATAGGTAATTTAATCAGCTTTCATAATATATAGGGATTATGCAGAGAAAATGTGTGCAAATGATTATAAAATTAGTTTCCGTGAAAGTGGGTTTTCAAATTTTCAGCACATCTTAACATATATGTTTGTGCGGGTGCAGCAATATATGAGGTAAATGATGTCCATTTGGGATAAAATATTGCAAACATATAAAGGACATATGGGCCTAGTGCAACACTATTTATTCGGAATTTGTCATGAATTATTTTTTTATTATTAATTATTGAAGTCAAAAAAGATTGAAATTAAAACCTTATGTGCGGGTGCAACACTTTAGGGGCAAAAATTAATGAAATCCTTGATTTATTAATATAAGATCACAGAGCTTGATCTTGTCTAGTGCACCATATAGTTTTTATGGGAAATGGTGATGGAAATCAAAAGTTATATAAGAAACAGTCGATGTATGTATTCTCGAAAACTAACGTGTGTCATTTAGAAAAATAATTATAAATAAATAAAACATAGTTTTGAAGGAAAAAATTATATATTCAGAATCGTCATTTCGTACTCTACAATATCATATATTTTCATAAAAAAATATTGTGTATGTCATATCAAAACACGGGATCTAATCTGAGCATATTGATAGAGTTCTAAAAGACTTGAGCAATAGCCCAGGTTGGTTTGTCCTAGCCAATAGGTTCGGTATTCTGAAGCTGCTTCCAAACCTAATGCCAAACCTTAATCCCGCCAAATATTTAAATTTTCAAATAACGCATATGCGATATAGCTTATCCATATTACATATGCGATATATCGCATGTGCGTTATATCGCATATGCATTAATAGAACATATGGGTATTACAAATTCATGGAGGTGCATGGGGTAAAGGTATACCTTCCTTATCAATGATTTGTTGCTTGAAAGACGCAATCAACATCAAACCCTCTTTAGTTGTTTCTACCCATCCAATTAGTGCTTATATTATTGAGAAATAAATTTCCAATGTTGAAAGTATCAAAACATGAATTCTTTGATCTACTCTCACACTAAGTATCTAGTGTGTCAATATGTTGATTTGATGGTTTATTTCCTTCTATCCATGAGTTGTACCATTTCATTTAATCTATTTGGATAACAAATGACAAAGTATATATATATATATATTCTCAAAAGTTCTCTTAGTTGTTCATTTTATAAACATTGCTAATTTTTATGAGAAAGATTTAGTGGAGGGGGGACAAATTTGGGAGTAGAGAATTACTCCATTGTTCCCAAAAATCATCCCTATTATGATGAATTTCACCTCGATGCTAGTTTGATTTTGCCTCCCAATTTTGATTCCAAAGAAAAAACATGTATTTAATATTCGAGTGTATAACAAAAAATACATTATGTAGTTGGTAAGGAACATTGATCTACGGTTCATGGCTTGATAGATCTAATAGAAAATATCATAGGTGATCTACGGTTCATGGCTTGATAGACCTACCCTCATCCTCATCATCATCACCACCCTCATCCTCATCATCATCATCATCACCCTCATATCATCATCATCATATTCATCATCCTCCTCATCATCACCATAAACCTCATCATCATCTTCATCGTCACCCTCATCCTCATCATCATCATCACCCTCATCCTCATCATCATCAACATCGATCCTCATCATCATCGTTCATCACCGTCATCCTCATCATCATCATCATGATCATCATGATCATCGTCATTGTCATCATCATCATGGTCATCATCATCATCATTGTCATCCTCAACATCATCAACATCCTCATCCTCATCATCATCATAATCCTCATCATCATCATGATCACGTTCATCACCGTCATCCTCCTCCTCCTCCTCCTCATCATCATCATCATCATTGTCATCATCATCATGGTCATCATCTTCATTGACACCCTCATCCTCAACATCATCAGCATCCTCATCATCATCATCATCATAATCCTCATCCTCGTCATCATCACGTTCATCACCCTCATCATCATCATCATCATCATCATCATCATCATCATCATCATCATGATAGACCTACCCTCATCCTCATCATCACTCATCCTCATCATCCTCATCCTCATCATCATCATCATCCTCATCCTCATCCTCATCATCATCATCATCATCATCACCCTCATCCTCATCAGCTTCATCATGGTCATCATCACCATCCTCCTCCTCCTCCTCATCACCCTCCTCCTCCTCCTCCTCATCATACTGATCATCCTCCTCATCATCACCCTCATCCTCAACCTCATCTTCATCATCACCCTCATCCTCATCATCATCAACCTCGATCCTCACCATCATTGTTCATCACCCTCATCCTCATCATCATCATCATGGTCATCATCATCATCATCATCATCATCATGGTCATCATCATCATCATGGTCAGATCATCTTCATCGCCAGCCTCATCCTCAACATCATCAGCATCCTCCTCCTCCTCATCATCATCATAATCATCATCATCATCGTTCATCACCCTCATCATCATCATCATCATCATCATCATCATCATGGTCATCATCATCATCATCATCATCATCATGGTCAAATCATCTTCATCGACAGCCTCATCCTCAACATCATCATCATCCTCCTCCTCCTCATCATCATCCTCCTCCTCATCATCATCATCATAATCATCATCCTCATCATCATCATCGTTCATCACCCTCATCCTCATCATCATCATCATGGTCATCATCATCATCATCATCATCATCATCATAATCATCATCCTCATCATCATCACGTTCATCACCATCATCCTCATCATCATCTTCATCATCACCCTCATCCTCATCATCATCAACCTCGATCCTCATCATCATTGTTCATCACCCTCATCCTCATCCTCATCATCATTGTTCATCACCCTCATCCTCATCATCATCATCATGGTCATAATCATCATCTTCATTGACACCCTCATCCTCAACATCATCATCATTGTCATCATCGTCATTGTCATCATCATGGTCATCATCATCACCATTGTCATCATCATCATCATCATTGTCATCATCATCATCATGGTCAGATCATCTTCATCGATAGCCTCATCCTCAACATCATCAGCATCCTCATCATCATCATCATCATCATCATCATCCTGATCATCATCACGTTCATCACCCTCATCATCATCAGATGCATCATTGTCATCATCATCATGGTCATCATCTTCATCGACACCCTCATCCTCAACATCATCATCATTGTCATCATCATCATTGTCATCATCATTGTCATCATCATAAGCATGGTCATCATCATCATGTTCATTGTCATCATGGTCATCATCATCATCATGGTCATCGTGGTCATCATCATTATCATGGTCATCGTCATCATGGTCATCATCATGGTCATCATCATCACGTTCATCACCCTCATCATCCTCATCCTCATCACCCTCATAATCATCATCGTTCATCACCATCAACCTCATCATCATCTTCATCGTCACCCTCATCCTCATCATCATCAACCTCGATCCTCATCACCATTGTCACCATCACCCTCATCCTCATGGTCACCATCACCCTCATCCTCATCATCATCATGGTCATCATCATCATCATTGTCATCCTCAACATCATCAGCATCCTCATTCT
>LPNX010369154.1:26543-91032 GCA_001517045.1 Pseudotsuga menziesii | reverse complement strand
CATATGAACAAAAAGATAAATCTATGTACATGCCCCCTATACATTATTTCTAGTTATCCCCTGTTTTGCTGCCACTGCCAGAGTCTTCGGAGAAGTTGAACTTTCTTTTGCGACTGCTCATTGGTGATCCCCATCGCTGAACAAGAGGGATATGTCTCATCAGTGGAGACTGCAGAAAAACAAACAAATTTGTAAGTTAATATACCAACCTTTAAAAATTCTATATATACATTTGTTCAAATTCCTTGAAACCAAAATAAAATTTCTACTTACTGTACATGAGTAAGTAATCTAGGGTCTTAAAAAGTTGCAAGACACTTGTTTTTCCTCCGATGTTTCATATTTTCATAAGGTAAATTGATTGGAGGATTCTCATGACATGATGGATCATGAGAAACATGAAAAATTGCAAGTTCTTGATTTTATTGAGGATTATAGTGATGAGCTCCAATCACTATTAATGGTGGAAGACGAACTTGAGTTGCCTCTTGAAAATGGTTACACAATTTTTGAGGAAGTGCATAATTCCACCACCTTGGAACCAACCCATGAGGAATTTTTTGCATTTTCTATGGAGGTGAATAATCCTACCCCTATGGATACTTCACATTATGACAATTTTTCACTTACTGATCATTTGGGTGAGTTGGTTCTTTCTCCTACATCCTACACTTCTAAATTTTGCAACAGTCATCCTAATGAAGTATGGATGAAAGGTTTCGTTTTGATGGTGCCACATGAAGAGCATGGGAATTATATTTCTCCTTTTGATGATGGAATTATTAGAGAACTATATTATTTACATTTGCACCAACATCCTTGTTTACATTATTATTATACACATCTAAATGGGTGAACCTATGATGTTCATTTGAGTCACTTGAAGCCTTATGGTTTTTCTTGCTCAACACTTGGTTTATTTGATGTTGGAGGAACTTCATCTGACACTTGGGTGAAGAGGGATATGATTGAAGAAAATTATTATTGGCAGCAACATCCTCTGTTATTTCATGATGACATACATATTCATGGTTGTATTGATGAGACTTCTTTGAGCCACTCAAAGTCTTCATGTTTTGTTTGCTCCTTATTTGGTTCATATTTTGGTGGAGGTTCTTCATTCACTTATTGGATGAAAGAAAAAATGGCTGATTATTATTTTGATGCATATTACATTCTTTGGGAGCATAATTATAGGACATGGGATCCTCACCTATGCCATTGGAGCATATTTTATTGGTCACTTGAAGCATGTATGCACTTGGCAAATGGTAGTCTACTCACTGGGAGGTATAAGCACTTTCATGATTTCTTGGTGGCACCTCCTTGATGTACATTATTATTATGTTGTTATATACTTTCATGATATATATTATGCACTCATGATGTTTGGAATAATTCATACAAGAAAGTGGGATCCATGAATTCTCTTTCCAAATGGTATGGCTTGGAGAGAACTCTTAATTGTTGGAGTGCAATGCAAGCAATGGGACCCTGGGATAGTTTTTAGTCCCATTGATTTCAAATTATTTGGGAAACAAGAAGTATGGGAGATGGACTACCCACTTAATAATTTTATTTTAATCAGAGTAGTGCAGCAGGAAGCATGGTGGTTCCTCTATGAAATCCTCATGAAATCTCAAATACTCAAGGTGGGAAGCTCAGTGCCAACTTCAAAGAATCATATAGAAAGCAGGTTCTTCAACAACCACGTTTGAAATTGCTTGAGGACAAGCAATATTAGGAAGGGAGGATTTTGTAATGTCCCAAATTTTACATTTGGTCACAATGTCCAAATCACATTTTCCATATTCATGAAAGTTGTCAAAGGGATGCTAAAAGTCAAATAGTTGCCAAGGTGGAAAATCACTAGCTTCCTAGCTTGGGGGTGGAAGCTTTGAGATTTGGAATAAGGAGGATAATAAATGATGTTTAAACATTAGAAGAGGATAACTATTTAATAATGTAGCTTAATAATTAAATACAAGAGAAAATGGAAGTGGAAATCGAGCATGAAGACACATGGAGACTATGGGGTCCACACTAGCTAGAATTCCTATGTTAAATGGTATCTTTCTCTTGCAAATTAGAATATATGGGAAGCATAATGTTTTGGATGGATTATAAGGTTAATATAATTGTCCATATACTTCATAGGTCAAATATGGGATGAATTGTAACTTACATGAGAGAGGAAGAGCCAAATGGGAGTTTCATGGACACTTGGCTAGATTCCCCTTGCATTTATGACATCTATGACACCAATGATGGAGATTCTATGATATTTATGACACAAGTCAGATATGAAGGCTTAAATACTGACATAATGACATGTTAGGACTGAATAGAGCATATTAGAGGTCAAATTTGGGACTTGGAGAAGGCCAAGAGGCTCCTACTCAAATTTGGGAGAAGAGGGAAGGTGAAGAGAGAGGCCACATGGCATAGCATGAGAAACCACACCAATTATACTTGGATTTGGTTTATGGATGGATTTTTAACCTTAGAATACTAATAATTTTTATAAAATACAAGGATCAGCCATGAGAAGGAGCTTTTTCTCATTTGCGAATTGTGAGAACTAGTGGATGACTAGATTTCTTGCTTAAGCCAATTTCGAGGGTGAAAGATTCCCATCCTAGTTGGTGTTTGGAAAGGCCACTCAGGTATTTCATGTATATTTAATGGAGTCTTATTTTCAGTTGTAAGCTACAGGAAAGCATTTGGATTCTTCTATTGCAACACTATCTCTCAACTATTTCTAGTTTTCACACCATATTCATGCCAATGGAGGGATTGTGCTTTGGGTGAGCTATTGATCTCTTTGGGGAAGATTATAATGCCAATTATATCATGTTATGATGTATATTATCTATATTTAATTTTCAAAATACCCAAAATAATTCATGTAAAAATGTTGAACAATGAAGAAATAGTGTCATTTCCCCACTATCTTGTTGTGAACCATTGTAATGCTAATGATTTCAAATTGGGAGAGCCTTTCATTGTTCATTTCCGATTGTAATCAGTTAAATATGCTCTTTTATTCATTCTTATAAAGTTTCAATTTGAAATTCCCAATATTTGTATGTCAAAATGACTTTTAATGAGCAAATAATGACCATTTCCACTCGATTTTGATATATGCCATGGTAATGCTTATTATTTCGAATGGAGGAATGTATATATAATAAATGTATGATGGATGAACTGTAATTAATGTTTATTTCAAGTCTCATGTTCATTACTTAATCATGGGAATCCATTTTACTCATTTTTATTACATTGGAAGAAGATCTGGTGCATTTTCCCCAAGGGTCAAAATTGTGACTTGAGAGTTGTTTTTGAGAGAGTCATAATAGACTGTATAAACTGAACCATGATGCATATGAGACTTTGAAAAGGTACCTTACATGTACCCATCCTCTTTTCATAAATTCAAGTGACTTTGGAATCATTTGTGAATCCATTTCCGACAATTACCCAGGGGGAATTGGAGCCCCAATTTGCTAGTAAAGACTCCTATTTTGAACAAAACATTAAACAAGTTTGCAGAAGTAATTGGGAGATAAAAAAACATACATGAGAATCATATTTAATTTATATTATCATTCATGTACCTTTATAGAAAATTTGGAAGCATTTGGGTCAATTTGGAGGTCTAGACATCAAAACTAGTCAAGAGCCAAAATTGTGAAAAGAAATTGGAAAATTGGCCATTTTAATAAAATTACAAAAAGGGGACATTACAATCCTTGAATGAATTGGTCATAAAAACCTTACAATAAATTTAACATAATGTTTTCTCAAATAAATAAAAATATGGTTACATGAGCACTGGTCATCCAACCCTAAGATGCATTATCTGACTTAGGTGTAAACATAACCATATTTTGCATGTTCAAATACAACTATCACTTGAAAGCCACACACCTTAATTCGCTTATGGTTATGGGCCATGTGAAAATTTATCAAAGAGTTAGAAAGTTTCAATATATATATATATATAGTAAACTAAGGCCAAAGGCTACAAGCCATTAAGTTTCATTTGATGCAAATAATAGTTAATGAAAAACTTCATTGACGATCAACATTCTTTAATGATATATATATATATATATATAGTGTCGAGGAATGTAACAATAATATAAGCAATTGTAATTCTTAATCATTTTAGACATTATCAATTATTCTTACTTATCCATTTATAAATTACTTATTCTATCTACATTGGGTTTTTATGGAAAAAGTGGATTTTACCAAACCCTTCCTAGGCATCTTCTACGGCTTTTGGCTAAGGTTTCCCTAAAATTAGGTCTTTGACCACCTTATCCTTACTAAAAAAAATAAACAAGGAAAACAAAAGAAAAAAACGAAAGAAAAAAGTAAAAAAGAAAAGAAAAATAAAGTAAAAAAACAAAAGAAAATAAAGAAAAAGTTAAAAAGAAAAGAGAGTAAATAAAAAAGAAAAATAAAAGAAAAGAAAAGGCCAAACCAATACATGGTTTTGTTTTCCCAAAAATCAAAAGGGAAGAAGACAAATCGAAGAAGAAGTCAAAGGATTTACTAAGAAGAAAAAGGAAGTAATTTAAATTTTGTTTTAAAGAAACTAAAGTTTTATATAAAAGGTTATTTAAGTCTTAAATAATTTATTTAAAAAAAAGGCCACTATTTTAGAAAATATAAATATTTTCAAAACTTAAAAAATAGATTTTATTATAATAATAATTATTTTTTTGAAATAATAATTATTTATTGTGAAAATTTATATATTAAACTATATATACAGTTTATATAACATAAATAATATTATTAATATTAATTAATTAAATTTATTATTATTATTATCTAACAAATTTTAGCAAAAATGGAGTCTTATGGTAAAACTCAAGAAAGATTCCCTAAGACCTACTCAGAAGTAGCCATTAACATCCTAAAACTTGAAGGATCTATTCAAGGAAAAGGTATCCACATTGTTATTTGTCCTACCAAAAAGGAAAATCTCATTAGCAACAGTTTGACAATTCAATTATTAATCCCATAATCAAATATAGTAAAAAAGATATATAACTACGATGCGAAGCAATATGAAATTATGAAGTTACAACTAACAATTAATGAATACAAGTTCATATCCTAATTCAATGTTTCGACTATATTTTTAAATGAAGTCGACATCATTCTAGGTTCATCCTGGATAGAAACATTGGGATCGGTCATCTTAAATATGAAGACAAAATTTTTAACGTTTTCATATAAGAAGAAGAAAATCACATTGCAGATGTTTCAATGAAATCGGATTCAGAGGATGTGTCATATGAATATTTCAAAGATATTTTGAAGAGATTTCACAAGATGATAAAAAATCAAGACAAAAGATAGAGAAAGAATTAGACAAAGTCATCATGGATAAAGAAGAAGAGATATATCCTTTAAGAGATCATAATCAGAAGTTGCGGGCCTTCAAGTCAAGAAGGAAAAATATAGAGCACATCACCATCAAAAGATAGAGGAGGAAAATCGAATTCGGCAAAAGAAACTATTAGAGTTTAAAGACAATGTGAAATCACAAGAAGAAATGACCAAAAATCTTAAGAATGATAAAGATTTACTCAGAAGCAAGTTGGAGAAGACTCAAGAAGGGAAATCAAAACCTTTGGGCTCAAAAAGAAAAGGTGGAGGAAAAAGAAACAAATACAAATTCAATCATCAATACAATTAAAAAAGAATTCAATTTAGCAAAAGAAAAAACAACAAAAACTCCTTATCGGCACCCCAATTATAAATGTCCTTTTGACCAACAACAGGGTCAAAATGAACACACACAAAGGAGAGATGATGTCAAATGAGCAAGAACATCAAATCAAAATACAACACAACAAACAAGAAGACCCATCCCACAAAGTGATCAAATAGCTTCAATAAAAATAGATTTGGGATGGACCACATCAAAGACGATGCAACAGTTCTTCTGTGGAATTTGTAACACGTATCGCCTCGTTTCATCAAATGTCGCAATGACTAAACACAAAAGATCAAGAGATAACATTACAAGTAATAAATCATATGTAATCATTGTCATCAAATAAGCTTTGAGGAAAAATCTTCCCTTAAGGGAAAGCCAATGTAACAATAAAATAATATTAAAAATAATTAATATTAATTTATTATTAGTAAAGAATAGTTAAAGTCAATAGTCATGCCCTTTGGTGAAACCGTGCAAGAAATGATTATATAATCCCAATCAATTCTAATTATTAATCATCTTACACATTATCAATTATTCTTACTTATCCATTTATGGATTACTTATTCTATCTCAATTGGATTTATACCTAAAAAGCAGATTTTACCGCTCCAAGGAAAGAGATCGAGAGGGTTTAATCAGTGATATATATATATATATAAAGAGTCGAGAAAAGAGAGAGATTATTGTAGAGAATGAATCATTTCAATAATATATATCTAGACCTAATCTATCATGAATGATATAAACCACATTGGGTTTGATATGAAGAACTTCTAAATGATTATCCTACCATAATCACATTACCAATAATTTGAAAACCAGATTTTTGGAAGAGTGGCCTAATGAAACTTAGAATATACATTTCCATATAATAAATTAGGTATCCCGGGAAATTGTTGAGAGACTAGATTCATTATGTATGCAGAGAGAAAACCCTATTCTTTTGGAGAAATACTTATAAATCCTTCTCAATGGTCACAAATTTGTGGTCTGTGAGCATACCTGGTATATCTCTCAAGGATTTCAATAATTACCAAATAGTCAAAGGGGAAACATGCATACACATCAACAATATCTAGTTATTACCAAGCATTGAAAGAACTGCAAAGAAACCTAATGATTGAAAATGTGGATGAGTATATCATTTACGAACTCTTGGATGCCATGAAAATTTATCATATTGTTGTAAACAATCTCACCTTCGTTCCAATAATAGTATCATGATAATTTGTGAATAAACAAAGTCTACAAGAAAGGTATAATACTAAACATAAGTTTAGGAATCACTTTCTTAAGCTTACTAACTATTACTTGGGGATTTAAGAGTTCGGTTTGAACACTTTCAGAGAAATATTGAGCCAAGGGAAAATTGATTTTGGATATACATCCCAAATTCCTTTCATGCATATTAAATGCAATTTCAAGCACAACCAGCTGAGGCTTGCATCGTGTCCACCCATGGAATTCAAGTCCTCGAGGCTTACAACTAGTGGCACAAAAGGATAATTAAAACCCCCACCTATCTCCCCTAAACCAAATGAATCAAAACATAAACCCAATCCACTTCACTCATAACAATCACATCAAGGAACCTGAAACAACTACAAGGAATAAATATTTGTAGTGCCGATGAAATCTCCACTTAGAACCAGAACAGTAATCCACACCTGAAATTCCCTCCATAGCTAACTCGAAACTTCAAGACCGAAATGCAAGGCTTAAAGCGCGAAATGGACATTTTAGCATGATGGGCCAGGTTTCAACTATGAAGTTGGTGGCAGAAAAAAATTAAAACCCAGTCCACATACCAAATCCCCTCCACTCGAATAATTCTAGGAATAAACCCAAGGATTGAAGCTCGACAATGCAAAGAACCAAATACAGTTCAATCCCAAGATTAAATGTAAGGTTTAAAACATTTAATAGAGATTAAATGTAGTTCAAGAACGATGAGCTAAGAATTGCAGCCTTTTCTATCATACCGTTCAACTCCAAATCTAGCGGCACAAAAGCACAATTATAAACTTCTCAACTTTGTACGATGTTCCATTCAATACCATGGTGCATTCAATTCTAGTGACATGAGTAGGAAAGGTGTTGAATGGCACCCTCGACCTATTTCATATCAACCACTAAGATTTGAAACTTTAGCTTTGAAAAAACTTAGATTCTTACATATGAATCTAACCCATCCCTTTGGACAGTACATGTTCCTATAGGGACATAATAATAGACCATGAGAGTGTGTTCTAACGACTAGGGAGGTTATTAGATATTAAATATTATTATATAACATGTTTCAAATTTATATTAAACTTAATCTGAGAATGTTTGACATATTCACTAACTTGTATTTAATGTTTGACTAAGGTTTGACCATGGGCGATGAAGGTTAACTATGTTTACCATGGTTGATTAAGCTTAACCATTGTTAACCATGGTTGACAATTGTTTGACCATGCTTCATTGTATTTGACCAAGGTTGATGATGGTTAAGTGTGGTAGAGTATGGTAGACAATGGTTGAGAAAATATTTCCATGTTTGTCTATGAACGACCATCTTTTAATGTTATTAAGAATGTTTAACTTTGGTTGAGGTTGTTCCCATGAAGATGGGTAACATGTTTTGGAAAGTGGAGGGCATGACTATGATGGAAAAGATCTCTAGCAAGCTATTGTTCATCCCTTGATTGAGATTTCAAAAGCTTGGCCGAGGGATTAATAAAGCACTCGACCGATCAAGAGAATTTGAGGATGAAATTTCCAAAACGAAAGGTCGCAGCTTGGTAGGAACTCGTGGAATTTGAAAGCTCAATTGAGCTATGATGCTCGATCAATATTTATAAATATCGGTTAAGATATTGGCTTGTAACAAAGTATAAAAATGAAAAAACATCAAACTTTGGATTATCTCAATGTGTCTGTTGAATAGGGGTTCAAATAAGGAATATAGAGTAGTTATACAGATTTGACTGAGGACAACAACTTACTAGAGGTAGGCAACTTAAAACCCCCAAAAATAATTTATTTTCTGCATTGATTGGAAGTCTTGGTTTTTTAAGGAATTTTGTAAAATTTGTTCAAAATCCTAAAAAAATANAAAAATTGTAATATTAGATATTTTTATTGTACATGTAATCCAAACTTTAGTTGAAAATAAACCAACATAGATCCGTCTTAAACTTGGATCTATCAATCATCGAGAGATATCCAATTTCATGAGGTGTAATTTTTTTTAATCTTAAAGTCAAGGAATTTTCTCCCTCTCAGGCTTGATATATTTAGGTTTAATTTTTAATTTTGTTATTTTTTAGGTGTACGTGGATTTTTTTAAATTGGTTTTCATAATATTATTTTATTTTATTTTATGAGTGTACATGTATCTTTTATTTTATTTTATGATCTAACATGTATTTTTTGTTTTTGATCATGTAACATTAAACATTACATTACATTATTAAGAACATATATTGTTGGGGAAATCCATTTATACGTACATTTTTCTTAGAGCCTTTATTGTATTCAATAGATAACATATATGTGATTTATCTTCATTGTTTCATGTAGATCGTTCTCTAGATCAAGGTTCTTCCCTCCATAAATCGCTTTCATCAAGAGGATATGGTGTTGTGGTGCCACCCATGTCGCGAGCATGGTTGTATGTGAACTATTTACATATAGTTTTGTTTTTCTTGAGTTACATAAAGAAGTGAATTATTGTATACATATAACTCAATTATTAATTGTTGTTTGTTTCTACTTTCATCGACACCCAGCGAACTAGGTCGTCTAGTGATTGTGCATCCAAGAGCATAGTGACCAGTGTCTCGCACAATGGTTGCGACACAGTGAAATCTGAACAACATGATGAGTAGGTTCTTCATCACATAGGTACATTAAATTCATATTTATATCTTTTTCAACTACCAGTATCTTGATTTTGTATTGATATTTTGTACTTTGACTGATATATATATTTTATCTATTTAATAGGTGTTGATCATACTTATTGACCTCCTTAGTAGGATGAGGTCACAATGATCACAATAAAGGATATCACATCATAGGGTGATTTGTTGCATGCTCAGTTGGGTTCCATGCATGTTTATTTCCCATCTAGACAGTCGATTGTCATGATGATCGGTGCATTTGATGGATTGTTGGAGGTCCACTAGAAAGAGGGGCCTCCTAGTTACGTCTGTAAATATGCTTTCTAGAGGAGGAGGGACCAAGTATTGGGTCTCGAAAAATGGGATTATGTGAAAGTCATATAAGAGGAAAGGGTGTTAAGGGAAATTTTTTTGACATCCCTCCTTGTTATGCTCCTAGAAAATTGCTATGATTATGAGAGATTAGGCTTAAGTTTGTTGGTCCTCATGTTTATGATAGGTTTATTGGAGCATAGAGCATATTCCCCCACCATGACTAATTCCCATTATAATTTTTCAAACATGTGTATGCAGATTTTGTGCTACACGTGCATCCTAATTACATGAGTATTCCATCATATTTTTATTGCATTAGGAGGGTACATAGTTATGAGTGTCATGGGGCTTGCAAAGATCTTGCCGTTGCACCACCACCTACTCTATTATTTCCCATTCCTACTTGGAGTGTTATTGAATTGGATGATGTTGTTTATCAATTACATCTTGGAGTTAAGACATGATATTTGAGGGTAATCCCCATGTGCATTGCATTGAGCACTACTGTAGTGGCCATGCATGAGGATTGGTCTAGACCACACCCTATACCTGCAAAGATTGATTTACCATTTTTGGAAAATCTAACTCTTTGAGTGATTGACCATGAGATTCTAATTACATATTCTATGAGTGCCTGATATGAATATTATTGTTTGTATAAGGGATGTAGGACATCATCAATAGAGTAGGTATATTTATTTACTTTATTTTTTTTCATTATACATTGTTGAATAATCATGTTTAAGACATGTACATAGAAAATATTCAATTCAGTAACATTGATTTGTTTTTTTTTGCTTCGTGCAAAGGACCTCCTTTATTGTTTTGCTCAATGCCACTTCCTTAATCTATAGGTTTTCCTTTGTTTGGTCTTAATATGTAGGTTTTCCTTTGTTTGGGCTTAATATGTAGGTTTTCCTTTTTTTGGGCTTATAAGCCACTTCCTCTTATTTACAAATAGTTTGCTATTGACATGGAAAAGGCTCTGTCATGAATTCTTTAGCCCTGTTTTACAAACATGGTGAAATTAGAAATCAGTAAGGCCATGAGGCTCTTACTGTTAATTCTTAATCTTCGGCTAAAACGCCACCTTCATATTTTCTTTATTTTTTTAAAGTTAATATAATGGATATGATATGAGGTAAATCCTGTGAGGCTTTCTGTGTACACTCCTTGCTTTATTTACTATAATGGAGGTTGTGTATTAACATGATTACATTTTGTTTATTGAGTCCTTCAATTGGTTACTAGTCTTATTACAAAATCTCACAGTGAAATCGTAAAGTAATATTAGAAAAGCTTTAAAAGCATATAGGGTTATTTTACTGGTTACAGTTAATTTTGTAGTTAAGTTATAAAATGATAGGATTAGACTGTAAAGTCCTTTCCCTTCTATGAAGGTTTTTAGATAAGGGTCGTAAGGCCTCTGTCAACATACTTTGACTACTAAACTAAACTCTGTGGGGTTGTGAGTAGGTCTTATTAATTTTTTACATAGTAGTTATCCTTCAACTAACAGTTAACATATTTAAAAAAAATTGAAAAGAAATTAGTTATGAGACTCTTATCGATATTATTTTGGTTTATAAAAATACCTAAGAGAGCCATGATGGCAAGTTGTTAATAATATGACTATGTAGATGAAATGAACTCTATTATAAAATATCCAGGGTTGCATCGTTCTGTGAATCTTTTACTTTGAGGGTTTAACTTTGTTTATTTAATTTTAATGGTCTATGAGACTATAGGTAAACTCTAATCACCATTGAAAAGAATTTAAATTTTTTTAGTTAACCATACTATTTCAAAAATAATTTATCCCTAAGGATGTAACTTCCTTTTGCAAGAGAAATACTACAAAATGAACACGATCCTGACCTGAATCCTGTAACCAGTGCTATGGTTTGTCAATAATCTTGACTTGGTGTTATTAAATAAACTAACTGATAAGAAACTGGGATTAAGGTTCCCTTAAGTAAACTAGATTAGTTATTACAGTTCATTTAGATCTCTGGTTATTCTATATTACTGATAGAGCTCGATTACGGGAATACTATTTGATCCTAGAAAGATTATTGTAAAAGGAGTATTAAGGAGGAACTTGGATCTATACCTTTTTGTTTTTATTTAGTTGGAAGTTAATGTGTTTGAGAAAAGTAAATACTTTAATATGTACATAAAAGAAAATACTTTGTATTTATTTTCTTAATAACGAAGATACACGAATATTTGGTTATTCTGGTACTACTAATCAAACATAATTTCATATCTTCCTGTACTAGTTTACGTCACTTTGGTGCGAGGAAAAATACATGAGATAATTTAAATTCATTTCTCTATCAATTAGTTTCTATGAAAATACTTAATCACACAATCATTGAATAAATACCAATTAATTATAACCTTACTTGAAAATAATTACAACTTACTTAAACAGGAGTAAGACAATAACATAATACAGATATAGAGTTGGAACCTGGATGTGTTGCAGAAAAGGGACTAACACCCAAGGGAGAGTGTTCCACCCAACCTTCTCCTGAAGCAGGAAAATCAATTGCTTAGGACCCTCGAGCTTGTTCACTGAACCACTAGGATGAATATGTCTGCCACACAATAGACTTCTGCAACTTAGCACTTAGTAGTAGACTTAACTCAGTAAATCACTTTAGCTATCCCCTCATCAAATTCCTTGTGTGCTTGAATTTTTAGTTTGCAACAATCAAAAGGTTCATTTTCTCAGAAATCAGAATGAGTGATGAGCCTCCTTCTCAATTTGATGGTTTATATAAGATTTCCTAGATATTTGGGTCAGTTTGGGAATTTAATGAGCCACCAGTTCAGTTCCCCCCTCTTAGGGAACATGACCAAGTTTTTAGGGATTATGCTCATGTAATAGCTCGAAAGTGAATGCTAGTGATGCCACTTGTCAACCAGCCTTCCATATCTGCTCCTTACTCCTAGTGGGTCAGTGAATAGTCATTTAACAATCTCCCTTGGATATGTATCTCCTTTTATTAATTAAATAAAAATTTATTCAATTACAGTCATCCTTGACCCACTTGGTCATAAACTTTACAATAAAAATTAACATAATTTTTTTGATGAAATAAATAATAAATATTTATTTTTGTAGTTCTCAGTATGTTACAAACACCCCCCTTTAAGCTCAACATTATCCTCGATGGTGCTTAAGTTATTTTGAGTCTTCTTGGAACAGAGTTGGATATGCCACCTACATATCGCTCTCCAATTCCCAGGTCGCTTCATCTGGACTAAGGTGATTCCATTGCACCTTTACCTATCCAATGGTGTGATTCCGAAGAAAAATTTCCCTCCTGCTGAGAATACAATCCGGTTCTAGCAGAAACTCCTCTTCTGGTTCTACCTGGATCACATTCCAGTCAATCGCATGAGTAGCATCATGTATATAATTTTTCAAAATAGAAACATCAAATACGTTATGTATTTTAAGATTAGGTGTTCAAAATTCAACCATAAGAGTGTGCATGAATAGCTGAGAGTGGAGTTGGGTAAATTCAAAAAGTTTTAGCACATCAGATTATTTGGAATTTATCCCAAATTAGGAAAGGTGGCGGTTATTAGGTAACATAATTAGTCATTAAGTCGCATGAGTGGAGATTTAACGATGTAATAATGGGCACAGAAAGGAAGGTATGATTAATATTGTCAAATCCAGTTAATACTTAATCAAGTAGTGAATCAAAACCATACCTTCAAAAATACGCTATGGATGGTGTTCTTTGGAGAATAGTAGAGCATGTGAAGTGCATCCATTAAGTGTAATCATTATTACAAGGATGCTGTAATGACCTTTTCAATCACTGAACCAAAAAACCTCATGTCAAATTGGTCAGAAACATGATGAGTGCTGGAGTATAAATCGAATTGTCGGCATCAGGAATTAGAGCCATATCTGGAGGAGTTGCTAACCGTGGTTGCAAAGAGTTCTACCAATAACAGAGGAGTCACAGCCACATATCATAGAGAAATCAGACAATTTAGCACAGTCACGGCCTTGGATTATAGAAAAATAAGCCAAATGTAGCGGAGTCGTAGCTTCCGAAAAAGGTGTCGCAGCTACCAGAAAAGTTGTCGCAGCTGCCAGAATAGGAAAGAGATTTTAAGCTGACAGTGTTGCAGCTGCCGAAAAAGGTGAAAATGGAAAAAAGTAAAATGGTTTTGTAGCTGTTGGAATCAGAAAAGGGCGTTAAGATGACAGAATTTGACGGTGTTGCAGCTACCGAAAAATATGAAAATGGACAAAAATAAAACCGTGTTGCAACTTCTGGAATTGGAAAAAGGCGTTAAGCTAACAGAAGTTAACAGTGTTGCAGCTGCCAGAAAAGATGAAAATGGTCAAAAGTAAAATGGTGTCACAGTTGCGCAGAACGAGATAAGGGCGGGAGTTTTATGGTGTTGCAGTTGTGTGAAAGGGAATAAAACAATAATTTTTTATGGTGTTGTAGCTGCACGGAATGGGGTAAAAGACTGATTTTGAAAATGTTGCAGTTGTGAGAAACGGGATAAAGGAATGTGTTGCGACCGCAATAGATTTATTCAAGGAATTTTCTTCTGGTGCAGGAAGTTATAGAAGGATGACCCTGGTCAACAGGACCGATGATGGCCACCTCTCTTTAGGCGCTTCGCTGCATATTTCATAGATAAAAAAAAACGGATCAAGTGCAAAAGAAAAAGATAACAATAGCAGAAAAAAAAAACAATTTATTTATGTACAAAGATTCAAATAATATTTACAGTGATTAACTAAGGATTGACAGGGGAAGAGAAAAATTCCTGTCCTTGTTCTAACTAGTAGTCTGGATCAGCTGTAATTTGTGAGGTAAATGCGTCCTTTAAAATGGGCTTATGGTATAGTCGCACACTGTGACCATTAGCAAATAATGGTGCATGGTTCTCATCAATGGTTACCAGGAGGACCGTACCATTATCAAATACTCTATCTACCATCTATGGGCCCAACCATCTTATGCGTAATTTACCCTTGAAGTCTCTTTTGAATCTTGAATCGTATAATAGTTCCTAGTCTCCCTCGCAAAAGACTTTCTTTTTGAAGAATCGATCGTGCCAATTGGATCTTTGTTGCTGAATTAATACTGTCTGATCCACAACGGCTAACCGGTTCTTGTCAAGTTTGTTCAATTGATTCAATCATTTCTTCTAAGCTTCAGTTACATCTAGGTTTACCTCTATGACTATCTTCAAAGTCTTAATTTCAAATTCAATTGGGAAGACGACACTTTTCCCATACACCAAGTCATAAGGAGAGAAACCTATAATGTTGCGCCAAGTGGTACGATATGCCCACAATGCTTCCATAAGTCTATCATCCCAATCTCTATGATTGCTCTTGACCGTCTTGGTAAGAATAGCTTCAATGACTTTCTTAGTGCTTTTCACCTGGCCATTGGCTTGGGGATGGTAGGGTGAAGCTATCCAGCGCTAAATATGGTACTTTCGTAGCAGAGCTTCAAATTGATGCGAAGCAAACTATGGTCCTCCATCGGTAACCACTTCCTTGGGTACCCTGAAACAGGTAAATATTTCACCATACAAAAAATCAATCGCAGCCTGGTAATTGGCCTTCACCAGAGCCACAGCTTCTACCCATTTTGTCATGTAGTCGGTACAAACCAAGATGTAGGATTTCTACTTGGAATGAGGGCTAATAGGACCAACAAAATATAAAGCTCACCTATCAAATGGTTCAACCACTAATTGTGGTTGAAGAGGCATTTGATCTAATCTATTGGGTTGCCCCATCCTCTGGCAGCTATCAAAAGATTGGACATATCTTTTTGCATCCCTAAAAAGGGTCAGCTAATAGCATCCCATTCTCAGTGCTTTGTGTCCTATTCGCCTATCTGCAAAATGCCCCCCATAAGGCTCATCATGGCAGGCCTTCAAAATATGGAATATTTCATCTTCTCTTACACACCTTTTGATCTCAAGATCAGGGCCTGTGTAGAAGAGATGACCGTCTATCCAACAATACCTGGCACTTTGTTGAATAATATTCCTCTTTTCTTTTTTGGACAAATGTCCTAGAATATTTCTCGCAGCCAAGTAATTAGCGACATCTACATACCAAGGGGAGTGAGCTGAAACTGCAAATAAGTGTTCATCTGGAAAAGAGTCCTCAACAGGCAAGTTATCATCATTGTTAGTGAAACGAGATAAGAAATCAGTGACAACATTTTCTCTTCCACGTCTTTCTATAATGGTAATATCGAATTCCTGTAATAATAAAAGCCACCTAGTCACCTTGGCATTAGTAACAGGTTTATTCATTAGATATTTTTTGGCCGAGTGGTCAGTGTGCACAAATGTAGTATATCTAGTAATATAATGTTGAAATTTGTTAATGGAGTAATCAATGGCTAAGAAATCCTTCTCGGTAACAGTATAATTAAGTTCAGCAGGGGCTAATTTTTTACTAATATAATAAACTGCATAAGGTACTTGACCATCCTACTATCCTAAAACTACTCCAATGGTAGTATCATAAACATCTGAAGAAATGTGAAAAGGCAGGGTCCAATTGGGTCCTCTTAAGATGGGAGTTGTGGAAAGTTTCTCCTTAAGTTTAACAAATGTTGTCAGGCATGCCTCATTCCAAACAAATTTCACATCCTTGATTAAAAGTGAAAACAAAGGAGAGGCAAGTTTGGAAAAGTTTTCTATAAATCTTCGGTAATATCCAACATGCCCTAGGAAAATTCGCACTTCTTTTTGAGTTACAAGAGTAGGTATATTTTTTATTACCTTGATTTTTGAGGGATCCACCTGGATGGCATCAGCAGAGATGAAATGCCCCAACACTACTCCTTCACTCATCATCATATGGCACTTTTCAGTGCTTAAAGAGAGCTGGGTCTATTCACAGCAAGTTAAAACCTTTTCCAAAATTTTCAATGCTTCTTCAAAATCTTTGCCATAAGGAGTAAAATCATCCATAAAAATTTCCATACTATCATTAACTAATTCTAAGAATATGCTAATCACAGCTCTTTGAAATGTTGCTGGTACATTGCATAAACTAAAGGGAAACACTCTTTATGCAAAAGTTCCACAGGGACAGGTGAAGGTAGTTTTATCCTGGTTTTCAGGAGCAATCTGGATCTGATTGTACTCGCTAAACCCATCTAGGAAGAAGAAGAAATTCTCCCCAGCAATGGCGCCAAAAAGTTGGGCACCTGATATGAAAGTTAATTAAAGCTAACATATAGAGTGTTTAATATTTATTGTCAACCTAGGGAAGTCTTTTATTACAAGGATAATATGCACTCTATATGATTAAAAAATGAGTTTCTGTAAGTAAATAATACTACTCTCTGCTTAGCTACACTCATCCCAAAGATCCACTTAATCTAATTTACTTTCTAAAGAATACAACCACAATTACCTTTTACTATTCTTAATATAGAATTGAAAGATTCAAGAAAGCATGTCTAGATTACTTTTGTAGAAAATGAAATCCTGATTGCCAAACCATCTAATGATGCACCCAATTATCTTGATCTAATTATTCTAGAAATCCAAAGAATATGAATTGAATTCAGCTATTCTAGAAATTCAAAGTACAGGAATGAAATTCTGCAACTATAAAAGAAAGGGAATGAACTACAAGGATCTTCAGAACAACAATTAAAAGAACCAGGGATGAACATAGCTATCACAACTATCACACAATTGCATAAACGACAATTAACCTATATAGTCGACTGTCACACCATACCGCTGCAGCTTTCTAAGAAATGAAATTAATAACACACTGTAAATCAATAAATATTGCAGCTTACTATGAGGAAAGGAAATTAACACAACATCATGCAATAGAATAAATAAAATTCCTAATTAACTTAGCAATCCCCGTGGGAAGGTGGGCCCAGCTTTCACATAGAGATGCTGGAGATAACACACTTTCAAACACTGAGATCTGAAGTAACTCCTTGTGTTAAAGAGGGCAGATAAATCACGCAACCTATGTCATAGTTGATACAATAAATTGGTTAAAATTTCAACCCTTGGCTCAGAATAGCTCCCCATATTTATACAATTTCAATCATAACATCCTATCCCTATTATTGGCTAGCCATGAAGATCTCTGATCTTCAAGTTGCCTCAATTACAATAACTGTTACAATCGTGGCAAGATGAGAGTAGAATATATATGGAAGCTATTATTCGACCCATAAATAATGATCCTGATTGATTGAGCAGAGATCCCGTAGATCACAACTCCTTTTGAGCAGTGACACACTGTTGCCTCCAAATCTGTCGCAATATGTTGCAGCTACCCTTGTACAACTCGCATGGAATAATACACCGAGACTGCGTTCTTTGGGCAATGGTGGGATGGATGGCAATCAAATTTAGTAGTGAATTTCCATCTTTCCCTTGGCATGTTCGGCCCGCTACACCTACATTCCCTATATCTCAAAATACCTTTATAAACCATCATATGTTAGCATATTTTAATATGTAGAGCCTTGATTACCACAATCCTAATCATTAATAAAATAAGACAATGATTAACCATACCTTTGTGACTTGAGGGGCCAAGTGAGTGAAAAACGTATGTTTAGCTTGCACAATAGGGGAGTATGAGGCAAAAATAGGTGGATACGGGTGGTCAAAAAGGGGCCATTTCTGGGCCCAACAGTGATCATCAACACCTTTTGCTATGACTTTACCATTCGAAATCTCAGTGATTTCAACTTCATTGGGGGAGAAGATGAATTTCTTTGGAGACCCAGTGTGAATCATTTGATACACTAACAAGATATTAGAGGCAAGACCTAGAACATACACCACATTATTGAAATTACCATGGTCAATATCAATCCTACCCTTTACCATACTGTCGGTCAAAGATTTATCTCCCAAAACTATTGGTGGACCTTTCGACATGTCAAGAAAGGAAAAGATATCCCTTGTCAAAACCATATGTCTGGAAGCTCCATAATCAATGATGAAGCTACGTGAGCTTGAGGTGCCAACAACCAAGGCATGTACTCTCTCCTTGTCTTTTGAATTTGATCCTCCTTCCCTCTTTTTTGAGCAATCAGGAAGGGAGATGTTTTTCTTATCCAAGAGTTGGTTCAACATGTCAATTTTCTTTTTCATACAAGAGCTCTCTGGATGATAGCCCTTACTGCAGTATGCGCACTTGCTCATTTCTCCTTTGTTCTTCTTCTTCTGGGGTTTCTTCTTAGAGCCTAAGGAATCCTCTTGAGACTTTGTCTTGTCTCTCTTTTGATCAGGTGGCCTTTTATATTTTTTCTTGCCTTTTGAATCCACCTTCGAATCTCCAGCAATGAAATCTTGGTCTTTGGAAGGTTTGATGGTGCCCATCATCATCAATTATTCTTGATCCTTGGTGAGGGATTCCATGAACTCAACAAGCTTAGGCATATTCCAGGTTCTAGCTGTCAATTTAGTGGCATAGAAGTTTGAAACAAACACTGAATAGTCAGGACCAAGCTTTGAGATAATGGTCAAAACTAGTTGCTCCTTCTTCTTTTCAATCCCACATTTTTTTAATACAAAACAAGGGCCTTAAACTTTGTAAAATAGAGTTGCAATTATTTGAAGCTACTGGGACTCAAGGAGATAAATTCATTCTCAATTCGATGTCCTCTCATCTCATATATCTTTCCAAAAATATCATCAATCTTCTCCCACACC
This sequence comes from Pseudotsuga menziesii, assembly GCA_001517045.1. Classification (NCBI taxonomy): domain Eukaryota; kingdom Viridiplantae; phylum Streptophyta; class Pinopsida; order Pinales; family Pinaceae; genus Pseudotsuga; species Pseudotsuga menziesii. The sequence continues at coordinate 71,349 of LPNX010369154.1, read as the reverse complement.
TCATTAGGATATGTCAATGAATCAAGATGAAAGAGGAGGTCTCTAGAAATACTCAGACACGAAAGACCATAGGCCTCATCCCTCCACTTGTGCCATTTTATTTTATCTACGGCTACATTAGGATTTGCCTCAGTAACAATGGTAACCCTATAGAAACCTTTCTCTCTCAACAATATCTCCATCTCAGCTTTCCATTCAAAGAAATTGAATGGATTCAAGATGATCCTTTGAGATTGATCCATATCTCAGCTCATGTTCCCTTTAGTCAACAGAATGCGCTCCCAGTCAGTGATGTCAAACCTGAAATAACAATTTGGAAGGAGAGAAATTGATCTACAAAGGCTTTGATACCATGTGTAAATTGAACCCAAGTGATAGATCAATTACACTCACAAAATTGCTAATCAAACATGCAAAATTCACACAAAAGGACACTGAAATTGGAGCATAACTGAATCCTGTATTGAATAACTGTACATAATCCAACCATATGAAGTAATAGGCTTCTCAAATATATAATTACATGATATATTCTAAAGCACTAGGTTTCTATTCAAATTGGTCAAAAAAGTAGGCTTACTAAATCAAGTCAAATCCCCCATAGGTGCAAAAAGGACTTTCCAAATCTATGAAGTTCCTCACGAATTAGCTAAAGCAAGTGGAAAAGCTAATAAGTGATGGAAATATAACTCATTCATTATTTTTTTGGAGAAAAGGAAGGAGGATTATGTGGTCAAAAAACAAGGCAAGTTCCCCTAGACTAGCTTTTCCTTTATGCCTTAAAACTATTGTAAAGCAAGGAAGCTTTAAGAAAAAATAGATATGCACTTTTATGAACCAAGAATAAAAGAATACTTGCTAAATATGTTTCTAGGATGATTCTAAAGTGCTCCTTGACCCATTTTATCAAGTATTAACTTCTAGGAACATGTGGAAGTCAACTAGCATGGAGAGGGAATCTAGGAATCTAGGAATAAGACAAAAATTATTAATTAATGTCAAATATGGGTAACTACAGGTTTATTATTCTAAAATAATTGCACAAGATTGGTGTTTTTAGGATGACAATGGGAAAAGCAACTGAGCCCTAGCAGTATGTTGAGAAGGACAAATTTTTGAATCGACTTGATGAGGCCTTCGGCTTCATGTGCACTCATAACTCCCACGATATTTTGTTCCACCTTGAGGGACTAAGGACTCTGAAGGAAGCTTGGGATAATATTGAATATTTTTCTTGAAAACAAGATGATCTTCCAGAGAACATATTAGAGAATGAGCTCATTTCTCTACAATCCATTAGTTTTGAATCTATTTAGCAATTCTTCACAAAATACAAGTCACTAGTACTACAATGCAAACAATGTGGATTAGAGAGGAAAGATGAGCTGCCTATGCTATCAGTATTGAGAAATATTGGCACATAGTACTCATTATTTGTATTTACATTCCATTATGGAAGAGATTCCGTCCCTAATTGGAATATGCCTTCTCTATATGCTTTTGATGAGTCCTTGATATAAGAGAAAGATAAATTGGTTCAAATGGGAGTGCCTCCAAGAATCAAGCACTCTTTGTAGGAGACTCAAACAATGCGTAAGAAATAGGGAAGAACAAATGGAATGAGACCAAAAACACTGATTTGAAGCCAAAACAGAATCAAGAATCTTTCGATAGAAACTTGAGTTCCAAGAAAAATAAGAAATTCGATAAGATTAAGTGTCCATACTGTATGAGAGGCTTTCATCCAGAGAGCCAGTGCATGAAAAGACCATAAACTAGTTGAAAACACTCCTTGAAGAGAATAATATTTCCCTTTCACAAGGTGCAAATATGTATGAAGCTCGAGAGAAGACTGAATAATGCTTTGAAAGTAGGATTCACTCAGCCGAAGGATTACTTGATAGATTCTGGAGCATCCAAATACATGGTTGCCTCCAAATAATCCTTCACTACTCTAGATCTCTCAATATGACCTAGAATTCATATTGGGGATAGTTCACAAATCTGAATGCCAGGTAGAGGTTCTATTTAAATCCAACACACTGAATTCAAGAATGTACTCTATGTTCCCTCTCTTGCAACAAATGTGTTATATGTTTATCAGATGACACATATTGGCTCTCCAAAGAAAGTTGTATTTTGTTTTGACTCAATGAAGATCTTAGATATATCAACTGGGAATATTATAGTGAAGAGTGTTCCAAACCATGGCTCCAAAGCATATGAATTATCACACTTTCTTCCATACTCAACTCCAGCACAATCTCAATAGCCATTCGAAAGGGGAGGTATAAAATATCTTTCATATCCATTTGTAGATAATAATATGTTGCCTAATATTTCAGTTTCAAAAGATGAAGAACAAGATCAACATGATCTTGATATTGAGATTGTAATACAAGATGATCTAGATCCAGATCCAACTTCTATTCCGAATCGGAAGCCTAAATGGGATGAAAATATCATTGAAGTAGCTGGGAATGATGTTGAGGATCTAGATAATAGAATAAAAATGAGGTCCCATTATTAGAATGAATATGTTTCATTCTCTCACACAGCTTTTCTACCTACAGAATGGTGCAACAAAATTCTAGGAAGATGCTACTCAATGATAGCGAATGATCCACAATTTGTCCCACTAAAGAACAAAATGGATCATTCCATTCCTCCTCCAAAAAGAAGAGACAAAAGCAACATTAAATAGATCAGAAGAATATTTAAAGGTTCGCATGCACAATTCCAGGATGTTGATGCACAGAAGAACCATGATTTTGCATGGCTTCTCCACAGAGCTGCAAATTGTAGCAAAATTTTACAAGTTTTTACCCAAAGAGGAAAATTTTCTCTTAAGTATAGCTTGTTTTCCTGATTCACTGTTTATTTTGTGGGGGTGTCTTTTCCATGAGGTTTTCCCCATTTCCTTTAGTTTATTATGTATATTTTAATTCTTTGAGATTATATGGGTGACTTTTGGCCTAGTTTCTAGGGCACAAAGTTGTCCAAGTTGGGATTAAGGGGGGGTATTAGGATTAAATAATCCTCCCTTTTCCATATATACTCTAATTGATCATCGTGCCTAACTTAGGAGTAATTTGCTAGAGTTTGGTTCCACCATGATATTGGTGCCACTGGTTGTTATAATTTTATCAATTAAGCAATATGATCTTAGGATCTTATCTCAGAGAATAACATGCACAATAATAATCACAAAAGACAAAAGACACAAAGAATTTTCCTCAGGGAAACCATAAAGGATAAAATCCCACAACTTCCTCAAAGATAGAATGAGCACCAATGGCAGAAGTAAAACCCAAAGACAAAAAAGATGATCTCCAACAGATGTTCTCTCTCTCACTTGTGTGAGAACTTCCTCTCTCACTCGTGCATCTCAATTGAGTGAGTGGATATGACAAATAGAGTGGATCAATCTCTATTTATACTAATTTTTGACTTGAAAATTACTTACCAGGGCCGACATCCCTAGGAGAATCTAATAACCCTAGTGTCCCTCAACTATGGGGACTTCCCCCTCGATCAACAAGGAGGGTTAACCTCAACTCAATTGTGGGAACTATTTCCATGACTTACAATGAGGGGTTAACCTCATTGAATTTACATGACGTTATTATATTAATGACTCTCTTGATATGAACATTGGAGTACAATTAAATATAATTATTCTCCCGATAGGAACATCGGGGCACAATATAAGATATACAAGTGAATACATTCTGAAGTTACAAATACATAAACACTCCCTCTTAACTAGGAAGGTATTATCTTGACACAATTATTCATCATTGGATCATCATCAAAGCTAGATCATCACTGGATCATCATCAAAGTTGGATCATCATTGGATCATCATCATCATCACTGCTTCCGCTATCTCAATCAAATGGTGCTATCTCTCAATTCTGCTCATAATAGTAAGTTCTACATAGCCAACCCTTTTTCATGTTGGTTGTAGGCCTAACCTCCATGTAGTTCTTCACATTATTCATCACTTATGTCTAACCCATTCAGAAAGGCCCACCCAACACTTACATCTAACCATGGGAGGAACACATCCACCACCATGTCAGAAAGGCATGCCTAGCACTCACATTTGACCATGAGAGGAACACATCCACCACCATGTCAGAAAGGCCTAGCATTCACATATAACCATGGGAGGCACATCCTACCACCATGTTAGAAAGGCTCATCCAACACTTATATCTAACCATGGGAGTCCTAGCTTGCCACCATGCCAGAAAGGCCCAGCATTCACATCCGACCATGGGAGGCCTAGCTTACCACCATGTCGAAAAGGCTTGTCCAACACTTATATCTCACCATGGGAGGCCTAGTCTACCACCATGTCAGAAAGGATCAACACTTATATTTGACCATGGGAGGCCCAACCTGCCACCATGTCGGAAAGGATCAGCACTTATATCTGACCATGGGAGGCCTAGCCTGCCACCATCTCAGAAAGGCTTTGCACTTACATCTAACCATGGGAGTCCCAACCTGCCACCATGTCAGAAAGGATCCTACACTTATATCTAACCATAGAAGGAACCAATCCTACCATGTCAGAAACTCTCTTAGACTCATCACCTCCCCTTGGAGGGAACCTCGATTTGGAGAACACCAAGCGTATCCCTGAAGTACTCAAACTTCACACTAGACATTTCTAGCATAGAATCACATCGAGGCTGATTAAATCCAAGGATAACAAGGATAACCATGGGAGGCCTAGTGTTCCACCATGTTAGAAAGGATTGGCACTTATATTTGACCATGGGAGGCCCAGCCTGCCACCATGTCAGAAAATATTGGAACTTATATCTGACCATCAGAGGCCCAGCCTGCCACCATGTCAAAAAGGCTCTACACTTACATCTGACCTTGGGAGGCCCATCATGCCACCATGTTAGAAAGGCTCCTGCACTTATATCTGACCATAGAAGGAACCAATCCTACGATGTCAGAAAGGCTCTTAGACTCATCACCTCCCCTTGGAGGGTACCTCAATCTTGAGAACACCAAGATTCTCCCTGAAGTACTCGAACTTCACTCTTGTCGTTTCTAGCATAGAATCACATCAAGGCTGATTATGTCCAAGGATAACCTACGAGCATTGTCAAGACCAATTACATCCGAGGACAACCTACAGGACCGTTTACATCTAAGCCACCTACGAGCTTTGTAAGGATTCTATGCTCAGACAACCTGTCTCACCGTATATGCTACAACTCCCTCTTTCGAGAGATATCGATTTGGATCACATACTGGAGCTTCACTTCTCCTCTCTACATCATTCAAAAAATACAAGTCAAATCAATCAAATCAAATAGTAGTTTTCAAAAGAAACATACTACATCCCAAATAGTCGAGCAAGTGGCAACATATTTTTCCTCGACTGTACTCAGTTCCATGTAGGAGTCCTTCCCGCTAAACAAAGAGATCACAACTGATCCCATACTGAAGCAGCACCCTGAAGTTCTCTTCCTATAAATGGCACTTCCTGCCCAATCTGAATCCACATAACCTTCTAGGTTAATCTTCGATTCGCCTCATACTTGATCCCATAATCAATTGTACCCTTCAGGTACCTCAAAATATGCTTTGCAGCAATCAAGTGAACATGTCTCAATGTGTTCACAACAAAATAAATATATGGTCTCATATCCATTAGGTACATCAATGAACCAATCATCTGATGATACATCATGGCATCAATCATTTCTGATGAAGCATTACTCAATAGATTTATGTTTGATGCCATAGGTGTGGTCATGGCCTTGCAATCAATCATCTTGAACCACTTCAAGATCTCTACTGGATACTTCCCTTGTCTTAGGGATATTCCATCTGCATTCTACCACACCTCCATGCCTAAAAAGTAGTGCATGATATCCAAGTCCTTCATCTTGAACTCAGCATCAAGTCTCCTTCTTGCAACTTTAATGAGTTCCTCTTTTTTGTCAGGAACAAGTCATCGACATATAACAAGAGCATCACTGGTCTTCCGCCTTCAATCTTAAAGCAAAGGTTGGAATCCACTTTACTCTTAGTAAAGCCTAGATTCACCAGTAAGCTTTCCATCCTATTGTATCATGTTGAACCTAAATATCTTTTGCAGTCACTCCCTTTGAAGTGGAGCATCATTCTACCTCTTCCTTTCATAATCTATGCATTGAAATATTATGTACATGAGTGACAAGTAGCTTCCTCTGCTACAAATATTCTATGTATCCATCTAGGGTCACTGGATACCAATATCCTCTATCTTGAACCTTTCCAAAAGTTCTTCTCGCACCCATCTATGAGCTTCTCATCCTCTATAGGTTTTCATCTTCACCCTTGTAGTAAAGGTTAAGATCTTTATCACTCTAGGTGATCTTCAAGCTCTTCTTGTATGTGTTATCCCATGAGTTCCTTTTGATCTCGTTAAAGGACTTCTTTAATTTGCACACATGAGTATTCTGGTCATGTGTCTTAACTTCTAGTGGCTGCAAATGTCTATTTGTAGTCTATACCATCTTTTTGTTAGAAGCCTCGTGCTACGAATCTTGCCTTGTATCCCACAGACTTCTCTTCAGGTCTCAATACTGCATCTTAGACATCATTCTTCTTGAATAGGTACTCTCCTTCCCTTCTTCCTGGCTACTTTTTCATAGCTGGAAGGCTGTACATCAATGATGTCGCTCAATAGTGTCACATAACTACACTATGTCAGAGGCCTCTTGAAGTATTCCTTTTGGATTATTTCATGAACTATCGTCACTTGTTCTTCAGAACAAGTCTCATCCTTCTTTTGTAGGTGATTGTACGCGATCTTTCCTACAATTCAAATGCATTAGTTCTATGGTTAGAAACATTTCATAAGGTTTATTCATAATGAAAAATTATTTTGCATCAAGATATAATCATGCAACTATTTTTGTCAATACAAAATTCATCCATATCTTATGGAAACTTTCTAGATGCCTTCCATATCTACCAGGACAATATTGATATTGTGCACTAATCCAATATGTCATAAAATGGGTTTCATTCTAGATAAGTAGCAATGTGTAATTATTTATCCTCATCTCCCTCTAGAACTGGAACCTTTCCACTTATGTAGGAGTCCAATTCATTTTCGTCAAAAACTAGTGAAAACTTATAATTCTATGCTTGGAAGTTGTAAAATTCACTAATATTGTCATCAATATGGTGTGATAATGTTATTTGAAATTAGAACCTCAAATGTAAATAGAAAAATATTAGATCTTACCGATTTGAGGTGTCTGTCCTGGTTCCGGACCTGGTTGACCTAGGGTTTGTTAGAGAAACCCTAATTTTCAAAACTTGGAATTTAAAAATTCTGATTGGATAGAAAGATGGGCCTCTTCAAGGTGAGTTATCCAATGTACTCCTTTTTTGAAAACAGTGGAGTGAAGCTCCCAAAACATGAAGCCCTAGTTTCCCAAATTCTTATGTAGAAACACCTAATATTGATTCAGTGGTATCTCTGACATTACTGATCCTATGTGTCTAAAATTTAGTACTGCAATATCCTCATATGTCTTTATTTTAACACCAAATGTTTGAACATAATTGGTTTCACCATTTGGGACTTATGAGAGTTTTCCCAAGGTAACGTTTTTCAATATTATTCAGTATAGAAAGCTTGTACGGACTTCCACATGTCACTATTTCAAATTCGGGGTTTGAACATTTTACCAAAGAAATTAAAGTTTGTTTCCTATCTGGAACATCTTCCAAATTTTCATTTGGGCCTTCATAGCCATAGATATATCAATTCTCCCTAGGTGTCATGTTTAGGGATGAATATTGGAAGAGGCTAGAACCCTGATTTGGAGGAATCATATCTCCTAGAATATAGCGAATCTAAGGCTGAAAGTGTTACAAAAGGTACATCAGGATTTTATATTTGTCCTGTGAAAATTTTGGCTCCTGAAACATCTTCAATCCCGAGATATAGGGAATGTACCAAAACTACTTGTTTTAGTATTTTAGGGTTTTTCAGGCCTAGGGTCAAATTAGGGTTTGACTTTCCTGGATTTTTACTCAACCAAAAAATTTGACCTTGGTCTCTAAAATTTTATTTTCATGAGAATATAAATCCTATGTTGGGCTCACTCAAAAATTCCTCTTCTGTAAAAATCCCTAATTTCCCGCAGCAAAACTGAAAATGCCCTGAATCAAATTCTGCTTCGACAGAAAAAAGTGCCCTTCAATGGAGATTTATCCTAGCATCCTTTTGTTGATTTATTGTGGAGAGAGACCCAAAAATTAAGAATCCCTATCTTCTATAGCTGCACAATGTATTCTTCTCAAGTTGGCTTGGATACCATGTTATATTTTTATCAATTAAGCAATATGATCTTAGGATATTCTCTGAGAGAATAACATGCATAGCAATAATCACAAGATTCAAAAGACACAAAGAATTTTCCTTGGGGAAACCATAAAGGAGAAAACCCTGCAACTTCCTCAGAGATAGAATGATCACCAATGGTAGCAGTAAAGCCCAAAGACAGAAAATATGATCTCCAACAGTGGTTCTCTCTCTCACTTATGTGAGCACTTCCTCTCTCACTCATGCGCCTCAGTTGAGTAAGTGTATATGACAAATATAAAGGCTCACTCTCTATTTATACTAATTTTTTACTTGAAAATTACTTACCCTAGTGTCCCTCAACTATGGGGACTTCCCCCTCGATCAACAAGGAGGGTTAACCTCAACTCAATTGTGGGGACTATTTCCCTGACTTACAATGGAGGGTTAACCTCATTGAATTTACATGACTTTATTATATTAATGACTCTCTCGATAGGAACATGGAGGTATAATGAAATATAAATGATTCTCTCTATAGGAACATTGGGGTACAATATAAGATATACAAGTGAATACATTCTGAAGTTACAAATACATCAACACTGGTGCCATTGGTTCCACTGGTTCTATTGGTGCCATTGGTGCCATTGGTGCCACTAGTGCCAATCCCTACATTCTAGGAGCCACTCTAAGTGCCACCAACAACCTCCATCAATTGGTTGTGGTATGTAAGAATTTATTTTGAGTCAACCTCCAGTTGTAATTAGTTATCCTTCACTCCTGGTTAGTCTAGCTCCAATTTTGCGTGCTTGCGTGGGGAGTGGCACCTTTTTCCACCTACCTCATCAAATAACTGATTAAGAACCAATTTAGACATCAGGAGTTATACTAGTGGCTCCCATGCAGTGATTTAGACACACTGACTTAACCAATCATTCAATTTTAGTTGGTATATTCGAATCTTATCCACATGATTCAAAATCTTCTTATTGTAACACCATTGTAGTACTGTTGGAATGAATGGAGATTAATGTTGTAATTAACTGATCAATTCTTATCATATTTGTCTTAAATTTATCTTGTTCAGTGTACATTGTTCTTTATAATTACACTGCATATTTGTCTTCTCATTTTTTCTCATTTTCCTATAGATTAATGGTTCACATATTTAACAATTGAAATCTAAGTAGATAACTTGGATTTTTAGATGATGCGATGTCTAGAAACCCTTTATAAACCTATGAATATATATTTTGTTGTGTTCCTCATTCGTGGGTACTTGGTATGTACCATAATTTTCTCCACCTTGGGATCCCTAATTCCAAGTCCCCATTATATGGTTGTGCATATAGCCACACACATTTGATATAGGTTACATCTTAGCATGGACTGAGTCAACAAATTTTGTTGAAAATTCCACCCTACATAAATTTCATACAAGGATACCCTCTAATGGGATAAGCTCCATTAGAGGATTAAATTTCATGCATCATGGAAAATTATTGGAATTGAAGTGTCATTCCTTATCTAGAATAAAATGAATGTGTCTATGTTTGTTCGAGTCCAACCTACTATTTTTCTTGGGATTATAGTTCACTCTTTATTTTATAACATTTATATGTGGATAATAATACAAGTCTAGAAGGTGAAGCTATGTGTGGCACATTTTTACTAGTTGTTATGCTATAGGTGGGTGGGGATTCTCCTTGCACCATGACCCATGAGCTCATGGAACAACCAAATTGATAACTCAACTTCCTCCTCTATATGTATTTAGAATTAGAAGGATTCTTGAGAAATATATTCTTAGTTGGGGTTCCAATGTGTAGAATTTAGATGAATGTGATTCCTTAGAACATGCAAGCAATGGTTCCACTAATTCAAATGGAAAAAACAAAAGGTTTCACATTCTAATAAAATTCATTATGGGTACTTATATGTCCTCAAAAACAATAAATCAATAGTCCTGGGCATGCCAATGCAGTTGTAGACCTGCACACACTTTTACACTCAGATATGGGAACTCTTGGTCGTGTTCTAAGCATCATAATAACAACAAAGCAACAATTTCTTAAATTCTAGGCAAAAGAGTTTAGCTTTAAAAGAAAATAAAAAGCCTCATTGCTAGACATGGGATGATTCTGGGAACTCTATGAATCATTCACTTTCTATTTAAAATTGTATATGTGTACAATGTGTAATAGTTGGATATATTTTGGTTCATCCATCTTTAACCTGCATGTATCAAGCACTGAGAGGAATCAAATTACTTGAGTTGTAAAAAAAACTGTTTAAAAGCTTAAGATAAAAAATTTACACCTCAAGAATTTGATCCCTCACAGTGCTTGATAGATATAGGTTTAAGATGGATCTATACTGTTCTTTTTTATCTTTAGTGTAAAATTTAAAATTGAGTTGTCATATGTTATCAAATAGCTTTATTATTTTTTGGTTGTTTGTCACATTACATTATGTACATGAAAATATTTTCCCCATACTTTTATATTATATAATATGATAGTTGGATATATAATGGTTTTTTATATCTAATTAATGAGTTAGGCTGATGTAAATCAAGTTATGTAATGATAAAGGACTATTTTTAACCTCCCTTTGTTTAGAGGGAGGGATTTTTAAAGTATGTTTTTTGTACAATGAGAGAAACATAGTATACCAAAAGGTTACGTAAAGAGAATAAGGAGGGACTACAAAACTATATTTTATGTACAATGAGAATAACCTTGTATAACAAAAGGTCATGTAAAAATAATAAGAGTGACTATGAAACTTTGTTGTATAATGAAAACATTTTGGTAATGCATGCATACATGTAGTCACTTATTTGATTTAACATATTCATTTATCATACAGTTCACACTTGTCGAGATTTGAACCTGGTTCATCATTGTGGAAAGTGCCTCCATTGTCCCCTAGATAAACCCTATAAATTTTATTTAAAGTTATCTACAATACATAATAGTTGGATAAAAATTTATCCAACAAACATGGTCTATAGATGAATGAAGAGAACTTATTGTAATGATAACCTATGTTCAAAGCCTCAACATGCATGTTACAAGTGCAAGTGGATAAATCCAAGTGAAAGTATTGGGTGACTTTTGATGACATCAATGCCACTCAAATATCATTACTTATCCAAATATAATTTAATTTTAACACAACATAATAGTTGGATAATAATTAGGTGAACGCAATGGGAAGTTGGTTGCTAGGAACTTGAGGATGGGTGCTAGGAACTTAGCCCTAAGTCCATGGGATTATGTGACATAGACCTTGGAGGTTGGATACTAACTTGAGGAAACTTGGTTTGAGGAGAATACTTCATGGAGGTTAGTTTTAAATTTAGAAACATGTTGAGGAGAAGCGTTAGAGCAAGTATCTAACGCAGCACACATGTGGAGTAGTGATGGACACAAGAGGACATATGTCAAGACCTAGGGTGTGTGATGTAAAAGTTAAAGGATACATGAATATGAATGGTAAATATGTTGAAATATTGTAACTTCAAAGAATATTCTAAATGTATTTTATTGTTGTAACCTATCAAAGATGTTTTATTCCTCTATCTATATATTACTATTGTATTTGGTCATCATGGAGTCATGAGGTAAAACCTCCATTGTAAGTCACATTAATAGAACCCTACAAAATATAATATAATATTGTTTTGTGTCTTCCTAGGTGAATTCATCCTGGTAAGTTTTTTTGGGGCGACCTAATAGGGAAAAATTCAAGTGGAAGATAAAGTATAAATAGCAGAGGCGTGTTCCTCATTTGAACACACACACTCGCGTATAGCGTGCGTGAGAGAGAAAGAGAGTATACTGTAGAAGAGGAGAAACTATTCTTATTATTGGGGTCTTACATTGTACTTGTTCAAATTCTATAATTAGGAAGTGTTGTGGAGTTCTCTCCCTTATGGTTTCCCCAAGGAAAATCTTTGTGCTCTCTTGTGTTTTTGTACTTGTCTTTCTTTCAATGATCCTTTTCTTATGGTTATGATGTTATGATGCTAAATGTTTTAGATCTTATATAACTATTAATAATATAACATGGTATTAGATCCACCTTGAAATAATTCTTTGTACATCCAAAACACTGCTACATCTACAGCTACTAAAGATTAAGGTTTTGTGCCTAAAAACCCTAGAAGACAAAACTAGTCATGTCGAGACTTTCTCTATAAATCATGATTGGAGAAGGATCAAGCTTTGAATATTTTAAATGCCTAATATGAAATCTTGTTGTACCCTATTTAAATTTTTTAGCCTTGAATTATCTTTGAATATAGGAGATATGATTCCTCCAGCTCATTGTTCCAGCATCTCCCATAATTCAAACTTAAATATGTGACCTAGGAAGAATTATTATATCTCGGGTTGGGAAGGTAAAAATGAAATTTATCAAGATGTTACAGATAAGAAATGAACTATAGTTTCTTTGGTAAATGTTTCAGGCCCCAAAGGTAAAACAATGACACATGGTAGTCCGTACAAGTTCTCTATGTTGAATAGTCCTGAAATAAGTCAACTTGGGAAATTTCACATGCGTCCCACTTGGTGAATATAATTTTACTCTAACCATTGGGGTTGGAAATAAGATAGACTAGGCTACTGTAGAAAAAATTTTTAGACCTTAAGGAAAGAAACTTTGCAGCTATAGTAGAAACAATATTAGTTAATTCTACAGAAGAAACTAGAGAAAAACTAGGGCTTCCTATTACGGGCACTTCCCTTCACCAATCAGTTTAAGAAGGTGTACCATAAAACTCACCCTAGGAGGGAATGTATTTCTATGTAATAATTTTCTGATTTTGTGGACTTTCAATTTTTGACCTAGCACTAATGCCGAAGAAAACTAGGGCATCAGATATATTGCAGTTATGTCAACATTTTTGGGAAAATAAGTATGTTGCCCATCTCACCTTAAGGAGGTTCATATTTATATACAATCATATCTAATTAATGTTTCTCTGTCAAACCCTAGTTCCACCAAAATAAGTCTTCCAGAAGAACCTTCAAGGAAGCATCAAGTTGAATAAATCTTATTAGTAAGTCCTATCCTCTCTATTTCCATTTGAGGTTCTCATTTTTATCATAATGAAAAACTATACCAATTAGCTTGAGGACAAGATTGAAAGAGTATAGAACCTCTAAGCATGGAAGTATAGAGTGCTTCTCATACTTGAAGAAGCATGCCATTGGAGACAATTTCAAATATGCAGAACCATAGGTTACAACTTTGAATGGTCTTCCAAGTTCAGTCAAGGTATTTGTTCTAGAAGGAAGATCACCTATGGAAGAATGGACATAAGAATAAGATTGATTGATGGAAAGAGAAGAAGATATGGACAAATCCTAACAACTCATGCGAAGAAGAAGAAATAACTTTCCCACAAGGATTAAAAGGACTTCAAAATAAGGACATCTCACAAATCATATGTTCAGTTATGATGAAAAAGAACACCTTGTGAATGGAAGGATGATTTGATCAAGAAGTACCATTCGATCATACAAAATGATGTTGAGATATGAGTTTGAAAAATTAAGGGAAGTTTTGTAAAGTATTCTAAGAAGGTATACAAGATCAAGTATACAATAGATCAAAGTATAAAAATATATAAAGCAAGGTTCATGGTTTTTGTTAGAAAGAGAGAGACGATTATGGAAAGACACTACTCTAGGGGCTAGACACACCAATTCAATGGTGGAGATTACACTAGATAGTTGGTGTAATAAAAGTAGAAGAAAACATCAAGAAACCTATAGGGTTTGAGACTCTTTAGATATAACCACCTATGCACAAAAGGATTTGTACAAGCTCAGTAGGAACCCATGGGATATAACATACAATTATAGGAGGATATTGAGGATCAACTAAAGTGATGGAAATCCCAACCTTTACTAGAAGGTTGAATGTATAATCCTACAAAAGATGAGAAGCTCATAGATGGGTGCAAGATAAAACTTGAAACAAAGTTCAAGATGAAGGATCTTGATACCTAGTGACCTCGACAGGTGACATAAATGGATATAAAGAAAATTTAGCATAGGAAGCTACTTGTCACTTTAATGTCCTAATGCAAAGAGTACATGTTTCTCCACCTCAGAGCCAGTGACTATGATATATATTGAAGATCAAGAATCTTGACATGATTCTTTGGATTAGAAGTCCTCTTAATCAAAAGATGAAGTTGAACACATTGGTAGAGACTATAGTAATTCAAGAAGACAAAGATCAAGATGAAGCCTATCAAACAAACAAAGATAAGTATTTGAATTGTCTTTTCCTATATATCTAGTTGTTCATTTATATACATAGATATGTTTCTAGATTTAGGAAGTGTATTATGCATGTTAGAGTGCTTTGCATTAATGAGCATTTTACTGCTAATATGCATATGATGGGTAAGTGGCTTATGGTGATGTGCAACATTTCATTGCTACTTATCTAGAATGAAACCTCTTTGCTGACATAATTTCTTCGTAGATATGGAAGGAGTCTAGAAAGTTATTGTATGTATATGGGATATGGATGAATGTTGTATTAACTAAAATAGTTGCACAATTATATAACACGTATCTTTATGCATAAGAATTTTTCATTATGAATATGTTATGAAATATTTCTAATCATACAACTGCATTTGAATTGTAGGAAGGATTGTATGAAATCACCTACAAAAGAAGAAATGATGAAGTTGAATATATATGATACAGTTGTGAATTTACAAAAGGAGAATGATAAAGAATAAGTTGCAGAAGGGGGTTGTAAAGCTAAAGTATGTTCCTACATAGGAACATGTGGCAGATGTGTTAACTAAGCATATTTCTTGAACACTATCATGACAAGCTTGATGTAGTCTGAAAAGACCTCCCTGGAAAGAGCGACTAACTGCAAAATATCTTTGAGTTCATCATGGTACCACAAGATGGAGAATTCATGATGGAATACGGATTTACCAAGAGTAAATTGGGTTCTAACCTTTACTTTAAGGTTCAATGCGGAATACTGGTATATGTCGATGACTTGACAAAAGAGGACAAACTCATGCAAAGAGGAAATCCTACCAAGAGTGCCTCAAGATCATGTTATAGACCTTCCTCGTAAGGAGTAATAGTGATGATGATGTAGAGATTCCTCATAAGGAGAAACAATGATGATGATGTAGACCTTCCTCATAAGGAGGAACAATGATGAAGACCTTCCTCGTAAGGAGGAACACTGATGATGTTTTCGACCCTCCTCATAATGAGGAACATGGATGATGATGTATACCTTCCTTGTAAGGAGGAACATTGATGATGATGTAGACCTTCCTCATAAGGAGGAGCAACGATGATGATGTTGACCCTCCACCAAAGGGTGAGTAGGTTGATGATGTTGCAATTGGATTCTATCATCCCTAATCATTAGTCCTAAAGTGATCCACGTACTTTTGTCTAAATGTTGTAGTGGGATTGTATCATCCTTGGACACTAGTACTAAAGTGATATGCAGACTTCTGTCTTTGTGTTGCAGGGGGATTGTATTATCCCTGGACATTAGTCCTAAAGTGATTCATGGTCTTCTAGCTCTGTGTTTGAGTGGGATTGTATCATCTCTAGACATTACTCCTAAAGTGATCCATATAAATTTGTCTATGTCTTGCAGTGGGATTGATCATATCGTAATTGGATCTGTGAACTTTTTTCTTCATGACGCATGAGGATTTCATTGTACTTGGACTTATGTCATAATGTGATATGGGTTGATCATCCTGTAATCAAATTAGGTGAGGATTGCATCATTCTTGGACTTATTTCCTAAAGGGATAGGTATTGATCATGTATGGATTGCATCGTCCTTGGAATTATGTCCTAAAGTGATAGGGATTGCTCATCCCGTAATTGGGATCTGTGAACGTTTTTCATTGGGCCTGATGGTCATGATTTTTTTTTATTTATCTCTATGTTATTAGTTACATTTGTGTAGTTGATTATTTTCCCAAGTTGCTAAGTTATGGTACTTGGAGATTTGGGTTATAAACTAGCTCGATTTTGAACTTTCTGGAGGTGGTTTGTATTTTTTAATAAAATCCCATGTACAGGAATACTTTTATCCCTAAAAAGAATCATCCATATCTTCCTAATTTGATATAAACCAACAATGAAATTTATGGATTATTCACAGTTGTCACTATTTTTCCTTTTTTCCCAATTAAATAAAATGGGCATATAGAAGGAGGAGAAAAGAATGGAACCTGCAAGTCCTTGGGGAGGTAATCGTGCTTCATGGAGAGATTCATTGTGGACATGATGCACTAATTGCAAGCATCCAGGACCTCTAGGGTTAAACGATTGAGCACTTAGTGAATGTCCAAGATATTAGCTTGATCTCACAAATCCTTAGACTCAAAACCTTGAAAAGGCCAGAAAAAAAAAATATCCAAATTGGTGGAAGAAATAATTGAGAGACAAGAGAAGGTGGTTTCCCACAACGGTGCCTCGTTTTGAACAAGAATCAAGTTATATTCAATTAGAAGAATGGACCAATTTATGTGTCTTTTCCACCCTTATTATATTTAGAATAATTTTTGTTTTCAACTAGATGAAATCATGAATCTCGGTGTTTATTCGATGAGAATAGTTTTTACGAATCCATATTCCATAACCTTTTGGCCGAACAAATTTATGTTTTTGGTCAAAAATATAGAACTAAATTTCAGCCAAAAAACTTGTTTGGCCGAAAGTTTAATTTAATGGCATGCCTTGTAATGAATTCTCTACACGAATGATAGATAAAATAACATTTGGTAGCCATGTTTTCGTCCGAAAATGATTTTGGCTAAAAAACCTTTTCGGGCAAAAACCCTTTTATATGTATTAATAGAACGCCGTTGTTTATAATCTTGGATGTTTCTTGTTTGTTTTTTTGGATTCCCTGCTTGATCTGTTGGTTCCCTGCTTGGTCTATTACTCGATCTGCTGGTGCTTTTCTCATTCTGCTGGTTCCGTTCTTGGTATGTTGGTGTCATGGAGTCGTTGACGATTATATGTTGTGGATTCATGTATTTTTGTGTCTTCCTTGTGCAGCCTTGCATATCCTGGAGCCTTGCTTGGTCTGGTGGTGTGTCAGAGCCATTGGTGGTTTAGTGGAGGCATTGACGAGTTGTTGTGGTGGAGCTATGTTTTCCCTATGGAGTCGTGGTCATTCTGTGGACCTAAGTATGGTTTGTGGATATATTTGTGGTGGATCTGTGTCTACCCTATGGATCTGTTGTCGGTATGTGGACCTATATGGATCTTTGTGTGGTGGAGCTGTGTCTTCCTTAGGGAGTCGTTTCTACCTTGTGGATCCATGATCAGTCTGTGGACATTTGTCTATTATGTGGATCTCTATGTGGTGGATTCATGTCTGATCGATCTATTTTCCTTTGGATCCCTGCTCTGTCCTTAGATATTTTCCCACCTAGACGGCCAATGATCATCTCTATAGGTAAGTCCCATATATTTATTTTTAAGCATCAAAGATAATTTATTTTTATTGCAGTGTTTTGGATTTTGTTTAGATGCTTAGTAATGTATGGAAATAATTAGTGGTTGTTTCATTAGTTAAAGTACATGAAGTTATTACTATTTAGTAAGTATAATTTTTGTTAAAAAAATTGAAATGATGTATAATGAAAAAATTGAAAATTTCCCTTTCAACAATTTACAATGGGCATATAAATATGGACTTCGAAATTGAATCAGTGTTATAACGCCTCCATGCTGTATATGCATCTTGATTCTTGGTGTGATGGATTTTGGTAGGTTAGATGTTGTTAGTATGGTGGACTTGGATTGTGATTCATTCTAGTGGGAACATGGCCTTAGAAACTTTCTTATCATACTGATTAAACTATTAGGGATTGGTAGGAACTGTAGCCTTCCCTTCAACTATCCTCCAAAGATCAATATCTTCCATTAGCATCCGCAACCTACATTTATTAGGGGTTAAGTGTGAAGTTCCCTCTTATTGGTTACAATATTTGAGACTTGACATCAAGTACATAATTCCTCTAGTTCCTTTGAATTTCATTGGCATATAGATAAGCATAAAATAATAATGGCATAAGGACAGTCTACCAGTTACCACTCTATGGGAAATGAAGGATTTCTTTTTAAAATAAACCATCAGTCAGTCCTCAATTATCCATTCGACAAGGAAAGTATCCCCCCTACATAATGAGGGAATAGCTGCATTATCATAGCTTGTATATGTTTGTCTCTACATTATCATATCTTATCTCTGCATTATCATATCCCGTATCAGCTTTCCTTTGCAATATCATAGCATGTATTTTATTTTAAGTTTTATGATTTTTTTATGAAAAGTCGCTAGAGCCAATTTCATTTTAGTTTTATGAATAGAACGTATTTATTCAATCCTATCGATGTTGCACTCTAGCCTCCCTATGTATCTTGAGTGTTATTGTTGTACCGAAAAAATGCTCTCTCTACTTGGCAAGATGACTGGTAGTAATCCATTTACAACCTTTCCCTGCATCACTTGCGATCATCTTTTAATATGGAGAATGCTCCTTAAAGGTTCAAACCAACCATTGATTCTTATCCTTTCTCCACTCAAAAAATTAACCAGACTTAGATTGAAATAATATCATGTATAGACCATTTCCCTTCTCAATAGAATCATAAAGTCAAAATTCTCTCTGTCTCTGGTTGACTAGGATCTTAATGAACCATGTCGAACTAACAAATTCGATCAGGTTTCCTTTTCCTTCGGTCAAGAGATGCACACCTTACTTATTAATTTAAGTTAATAATTCATCCATTTATGTATATAGGGGTGATGAGAGAGGGATCACATGGCTTCATGATCGGATAAATGTAAATAATATTGCATGGTGGCATATCATATGGTATTTAACTAGGATATATATTTTACCCTTAAAAATAATATCCTTTGTATGAGGAATGGCTTGTTCGGGATAAATAAAGGGGAGAACCTGTGGGATCAACACAAATTCACATCAGAAAGAGGGGCACAAACAAAAATATATTGAGTTGGTCTTTTTTGTACTCAAAATATTTCCATGGGAGAAACTGCATAGCAATATTATCGTTAATCTCCATGGCATAAATTGCATTAGTTCATTGATGATTGTCTTCATGTTTATAAGAGATATACTAGATATGGGTCGATATGAGGCATTGACTCATTCTTAAAGTCAAACATTTATCAAGACATCTAATGAGACGAGGAAGTCTAATGCATCACACACATCTACTGAAACACCTTTGAATGTTTTCTCTCGAATATGGTCCAATGCATATAGAGATTCCAGTGTATTATATCAAGACACTGGTACATGCTTAAAATTTATGCACATGCAAAATTTTGAGTATGCATGCATATTTTTATTTGTTTTTAATATTGTTCATTGATTTTACTAACTATTAGAACTTTTCTTTATAAAGACTCCATGAAATAGATTGTCTCATGAAAGTGGGCAAGAATTTGTATCTGGTCATCTATTTTATTCATCTCGTGACCAATTGCTCTCTTTTGTTTCTCATTTGAGAGAAAAACCAATAAAACAACCACATTTTATTGGTAATATGTTGTATATATATAACTTATTTAAATAAATTGCAAATTTGCACATGTGTATATATGGTTTGGAAATATTAATAGATTTGTAATAATGTGATGTGCATTAGTTCATTGATGATTGTATTCATGTTTATAGGATATATAATAGAGATGCATCAAGATGAGGCATTGACTCATTATTCAAGTCAAATATGTAATAGGACATCTAATAACACGAGGACATCTAATGCAACACATACTTCTAGTGAAACACCTTCGAATGTTCTCTCTCGAAGATGGTCTGATACATCTAGGGATTCCAGTGTATTATATCGAGACACAGGTACGTGTTTAAAATTTATGCACATTCAAATTTTTTTAGTATACATTAATATTTATATTTTATTTAAATCTTGTTCATTGATTTTACTAACTGTTAGCACTTTTCTATGTAGAGAGACCATGGAATAGATTGTATCATGAGAATGGGAAAGCATATGTATTTGGTCATCTGTTTTATTCATATCCTAACCGATATCCCTATTTTGGTTGTCATTTGAGAGAAAAAACGATAAACCAACCATATTTTATCGGTAATATATTGTATATATAATTTATTTAAATAAATTGCAAATTTTCATGTGTATATATATGCTTGTGTCTTTATATACTAAATTATACATGATCACGTGTGTTTATACAGGATCATGGTTCTGTTGAGGGTTATGATGATGCATTCAGAGAAGATGAGGATCATGATGTAAGGGGTGTATTTGAAGGTGATTATGCATTTGTAGAAAACAATGGTGATGATGCAAGGGGTGTAGATGTTGAGGATGATGCAATTGGACCAAGAGGAAGGTCATGCAAATACTTGACGAAAGGGTCAATTTCGATGAAGGGTTGCTTTTGAATAGGAAGATGGATGTAAACTCATGATAATTTATCTGTCAGACATACTCGATGTTATTCCTTGGGAAAATGATATTGTTTATGTCACCCTTGAAAAATTCCGATCCCACCATCAAATATGAGGGATGATCTTGCTAACTTGGAACTCTCGACTGAGATTCAACAAAGTTTGCAAATACTTTTGGAATATTTAGGCAAGTTCATTAATTCCTAGAGAAGTCAACATCCCATTTATCAAATGCTTGTAATGTTACCCGCGATACTAATTGTTATCACCTTGTAATTTTTCCTATGGTTGTGGTAGGAGATTCATAGGGGTAAAAATTTCGAACCAATATTTAGACTGTATTCTAGCCTACACATTCAGAGAGGGATCTCTCTGGTAACCGAATCATTCACATGTACATTTCGCTTTAAAAAATCACTCTGAAAGCTAGATTTATGATGGGAGCAGATTGTTTAGGATTTAAAAGATTGTAAGCCATACAAACAAGAAAAATCATTGGGAAATGGAGTCAAAACATGAAACAATTAAGGACTTATAGCAAGTAATAGCCAGCGCTAACCTTCATAGCTTGAGGAAAACATAGGCATTAATATTCAACAAAATATCTTTTAAGAGATGGTACAGAGGAAAGAGAAGAATCCCAATGAAACATGAGGAACCTATATGTGGATGAATCTCCTGCAACATATTTAGTAGAATAAATAGTAAATACTGATAACTGCACTGGAGCATAGAGGATGAAATCCAAAACATTTACCTAAAACACATGACAAGCAAATCATCTAATGCAAGGAGCACTACACAGAGAACGAATCCCTTGCATACAACTAGAAACGCATTGGCAGAACAACATAGACATGAAAATGAAGCTTACAGAGGAACACAAACTGAACATTGAACACCGTGATGAATCTCAAACATTTAGGGTATACTTTGCATTAATGCTCCCAATAAAGTTACAGAGCTGTGAAACCTAGCGTAGAGGATTCAAAATAAGAATGTCCAACCCTTTATTCCTTTATAAAGGTTACATTTATAGTGTGATTTCCCACCAAGATTTGTCTCGAAAAAGGGCATCAAAATTCATTTTACCCAAATTGGGAATCAATTCGGCATACATAAAATTCTAACAACTTATGATCTCGCGGATTTTCCATGATCACAAAACCAAAATAGGAAAACATGCTGGGATGCACGCGGTGGAAAAAAATGGGAAAACAAGACACCTGGTCGAAAATGATGTTTCAGAGCACCTTGAATGATCTGCAATAGCTTCAATCTTCCTTGCATATTCTGCATGTGAAATTGTTCTCCAACCGTAGATCTTGATCTACTGTAATATTAACCTTTTAATGTTGTGGCTCTTACCTGATTTCACAATCTGCTTGCTTGATAAATACCTTTCTTATTTTCATTGTGAAAATATCCTGGGTCGTTGATCTTAAATTCACCCTGATCTCCACCGTTAAATTTTGTTGGGCCTACCAAATTTTGTTGATCTATTTCTTCGTGCATGTTGCATCAACGAAATCCCTCTTTGTCGTAGATCTGAGATCAAGGGTGATATGGTTCATTGAAATCTATGGTGTTTACCAAGTTCCACATATTGAAGCATATATTTATCTTGTGCACATCTTCCCTTTTTCTGCACTGTCAATCTTAGCCATAAAATTACCCATTCGTTGATCTGAGATCGAGCTGCGGGATAGCGAAAAGAAAAATCTCTGCATTTTACGACCAAATGCTTATGTTTTCATTTTCCACCTTTCTCCTATTTTTTGAACTATTGATCTTGGGTGGAATCTCTCCCAATCATCAATCCTGCAGATCATGGAAAGTGGGATTCCCACATTTTACGACCACGTTGTTATGCTTTGCCGCTTTCTGATTTCCACCTTTCCCATTTATTTTCGAGTTGTTGATCTTTTGTGGAAGCTTTTTGAGTCGTTGGATGTCCAATTACATAAATTGGAAGCTGATTTTACCCATTTTTCATGACCATAACTTTCCTTTTTTGTTTCATCCTTTTTGCTGGATCACTGATCTTTCTCAGAGTCATTCTTGGTCATTGATCTGAGATCAAAAAGGAGGAAAAAAGATCATGGATCGCGAAAAATGGATTTTCAACTTATTTGAAACTCAATATTAATATTTCTGCTCCCACCTTTCTTATTTCTCCTTGGCAGAAAGGAGTTTTGGCCTTTGATGTTCTCTGCTTTGCATCCAGGCCATCCATTTCGATAAGCTTTCAACCTTGATTAGCTTTTTCTTACTTAAGCATATTTCTAATGTTGCACCTAAGGATTTTTTGAATGTTTTGACATTCAGTCTTAGGAATAATCCTCCAAAAAGACCTCGAACACTTTTCTGCATTCCTCTAGGTCATAGGACACGAATTTTTTTGGACCTTACCCCCTTCTTTTACTGATCTAGACCTTTTCAGGGGAATTACTGCAGATGCCTATGTAGAAAATTCAAAATTTAGAGTAGGTGCTAACAGCAACTCCAACTCGGGGATGCTATCCTCCCTATGAGATAGAAAAGAACCGCTTAGACCAAGTTCCTGATTCATTGGGATGGTCCCAAGTTGTTCCTGAAATACCCAACATGCTCTGAAAACAAAAACTGAATTGCTAGTGAAAAAAAAATTTGAAAATTGCTAAAAGAAATGCACACCATGTCGAGCTTATTCATACCTACCTACTCTACTTACTAAGCACCAATGCCCAATCGAGTAAATTATGACCTCCAATGAAGCTAATCAAGAAAACGACCCCATGATTGAGCTCCTTCATCATGCTTGATCAGAAACAAAGGACTTAATGGCAACAGGTTATGATGAGAGATCTGATATTTTCTACAAACACACAACCCACCATTCACACTACAAATATTCTCCACATATCTAGCTACTAGATCATGACAACCTTCAAAAAAATTTGCTACGCACTTGCCATGACAAGGATGCTCATATATTCAGACATTGGATAATAAATTCTAGGACAGTATTCAGATTTTTTTGTCATTTGCTTGTCCCAATAAGGCTCCTCAAACTGTAACCCCAGCTACACACTATCAAACTACTCTTTAAAAGAATCATGTAAGGAATGATACTAACAATTTGTAGATGAGACATTAACTATTTCATTGAAAATGCCATAATTTAAGACTGGATAATTTTCCTACATTTCACAGGGAATCTCTTCAATAAAATCAACTGGAATAAACTCTTCTTGACATGAAAATACTGAATTTTGAAAACATGAAGAGATATCCCATTTAGGATTCTCATCTTCCAAGTATCCATCATATATAGGTGGGATGAAATCTTATTTAAAACCACCATGGATATAGTTTGTAATAGGTTGATTGCATTCTTCATAATACAAATTGTAACACTCCTCCGGTACAACACTAGGATCATTATCTTCTTTCTCATAAAAAGGAGGAGTGGAATGCATAGCATATTCTACTTGTTCATCCTTCTCATTTTCCACTCCCAAAAATTCCATGGCATTATTCACACCCTCACGTTTCTGTGTTTTCTTAGATTCCCTTAATTTTTGTGTTAGAAACTCAAATGAGTCATAACAAAATGACAAACAGTCACTTTCATACTATTGATTGTAATCTCCATAAAAAGAAGGACTGGAATGGAAAGTGGACTTTAGTTTTCATCCTTCTCCTCTTCCACCAGCAAAGAAGGCTTTGCATGTTCATATAAATATTCAGGTGAACTTTGAGTTTGAAAAACACACAAAGGTCCTTCCTTAACCTTTAACTCAAATTATGATTCCTCCTTTAATTTGAACTACAAAAGAGCTTCAGCATATTCATGAGGGATGTCATTAAGGAAAGTGGAAAATCCTTGATCAGTGTCTAACAACATAAATCGAATAATTATTACCATGATTTTGAACCATTTGAGTTAATTTATTCTTGTATTTGGTATTCCTCAACAACTTATTGAAAGAGACATAAAATTGTCTACTTTGAATCTACCCCTGAAATATGACCATCCTCTTCTTGAGAAAATAAACTATCTGCTTCTTCAACAAGGCATATCCTAAAAGAAATATCATCAAAGTGATGATTTTGATTTTCCATTGGATATTTTCCTCCCTCCTCATCAACATCATTGTCCAGGAAAGGTGGCCTGATTTTTTGTCTTTGGGATTTCTTTCTTTTCTTGGAGGAGGAAGGGGTCTTATGAAATTCTGGTTTCTATTATGTTTCTCTTGATTTTTCCTAGGAGGTGGTATGTTGTCGATAGTGAGTCTCTCCATCAACGTTTCCATGGTTTTCATGATCATGACCATACTGGACTCTTGTGAGTTAGAGGAATAAGGTTGTTCGTTCTCTTTATCCTTCCTTCTATCTCTCTCTTCTCTTATTTTCTCTTTAGCAGTAGTCATGTTTATTTCTATCTCTATAGAATCATTCATCATATCGGGAAGGGAGGAAAATATTATTTCACTCAACCATAAGGGAAATTCACTATCAAAAGCTTCAGGATATTATAGTTGGGAAGAAACAGGGAGAGGCTTGAACTAGGTAGGGATGGCATTATATACTTTCATAAATATGTCGGAAAAATCTTAGACAAATTCACTCTACCCCCTCTTCATGGAATGGAATTGGGACAAGCACTCCATGAGGTTTTTCTTTTCTGCCCATTTGTTCTTGAAAGAAGCTTCAAAATCTTGATAGTCCTAAATGGAGTTTTCATAAATATATTTGAACCATTTCCTTACTTCTCCAGCAAGAATTTAGGCAAACATCCTAACTTTAATATCCTCATAGTCTATTTCCTCCAAATTTTTCCAGTCTAAAAACCATCCCAAGTGTTTCTCGGCTAAATACCCCTCTCCCCATTAAATTGTTTGTGTTTTTGGGCATATCTCTGGGGGAATCCATGAGGAAAAGCATGGAGGAGCATGGGAAAACATTTTATCCTTTCCTGGGGTTATAGCAAGGTTTGCAAGAGGAATCGAAGGTGGTGTGACATACAAAATCAATGTGTTGTGAGGAACTGCAAAGCTGTGAGGGGCTGTAAAAATGGATGACGAAGGCTGCTTAGGCTCTAAAGTTGTGGGAAACAGGGGTATGGAAGCTTGATGATATGTGGAAGTGGAGTTTAATGAGGCTAATTCAGAGGGAGATAAGGGGCACTCTTGATTAGAAAAGGGTTGGAGATCCCTTCCTAGAGACTCAGAAAAGGATGCAGTATCAATTGTAGCACCATGAGTTTTACAGGGATGATCATTGTTCTTATGTGGCTCGACTAAAGGATCTTCGTCAAAATCATATGTACATGGTGAAGGGATATCTTCAGTTCTTAAAGAAGGATGTATAGGGGTAAATCCATGGCCTTTTTTTCAGTGCAATAAATCATGGGAAATTTATTTGACAAGCTTAGGAAATGACAGATAAAAAATTTGAGAAAGGATAAGGTACCTTGGAGAAGATGCACCCTTGAGTACCTTATTTTTCTTTTTTCCATGCATTTCTGTGTATTTATATTGAGCTCATTCCCCCAGTAGAATCATCATAGAAAATTATGAATATCCTTGCATATTTTTGGTTTCTGGTATTCCCAATGGAGTCACCTTCCAAATATTTGAGTGGAGTCGATAGAGCATATACAACCAACATGTGTCTAGGACTGGCTGCTCAACCAGGTCGTAGAACTAGAACAATGCCATTTTCCCAAGAAGATAATAGTGATTACTCCCTGGAAATGGCACCAAGATGTTATCACCCTATAACTTGTCCTATGGTTGTGGTAGGAGAATCACAGGGATAACCATTTCAAAACATTTTTTAGACTGTATTATAGCCTATACATTCAAAGAGGGATCTCTCTTGTCATAGGATCATTCGCATGTACATTTGGATTTAAACAAGCACTTAGAAGGCTAGATTTCTGATGGAAATAGAATTTTTGGGATTTCAAATATGGTAAGATAGACAAACAAAAAAAACCATTGGGAAATGGATTCAAAACCTAAAACAATCAAGGAATTACAACAAGTAATGGCCAGAGATAACCTTCATATCCTAAGGAAAAATAGGCATCAATATTCAACAAAATATATTTTGAGAGATGGTAAGGGGGAAAAGAAAAGAAGCCCAATGAAATAGGAAGCACCTATCTGTGGATGAATCTCCTGCAACATCTTTAGCAGAAGCAATAGTAAAGGCTAATAACTGCAATGGAGCATGGAGGATGAATTCCAAAACATTTACCACAAACACATGAAAAACGCATTATCTGATGCAAGGAGTGCTAAAAAGAGAAGGAGTCCATTGCATGCAAATATAAACGCATTATCAGAACAAAAAAGACATGAAAATGAAGCTTACAGAGGAACACAAACTGAACATTGAACACCATGATGAATCTTAGACATTCATGGTATACTTTGTATTAATTATCCCAAGTAAGTTATAGAGATGGAAAACCAAGCATAGATGCTTCAAAATAAGAATGTTCAACCCTTTCTTCCTCTATAGAGGTTACATTTACAGTGTGATTTTCCCCCAATATGTGTCTCAAAACAGGGCATCAAAATTTGGTTTACCCAAATCAGGAACCAATCTCTCATACATAAAGTACTAACAACTTTTGATCTAGTAGATTCACCATGATCACAAAACCAAACAGGAAAACACGTTGGGATGTGCGTGGTGGAAAAAAATGGGAAAACAAGACACCTGGAACTTAGGCCCTCCTGATCAAAAGTGATGGTTCAAAGAACCTCCAATGGCCTACGAAAACTTCAATCTTCCTTGCATATTATGCATGTGAAATTTTTCTCGAGCCATAGATCTTGATCTACTATAAATAGTAACCATTCAATGGAGTGGATCTTACCTAATTTTGCAATCCTCCTGCTTGATAAACTCCTTGCTTGTTTTCATCATGAAATGATCCTGGTTCATCGATCTAAAATTCACCCTGATCTCCACCATTAAATCTTTTTGGGCATACCAAATTTCATTGATCCAAGACATTACTTTCTGTGTGCATATTGCATTAGGGAAATCCCTCTTCATCATAAATCTAAGATCAAGGGTGATATGGGTCATTGAAAGATACAGGATTTACCAAGTTTCGCATATTGGGGGATCTATTTATCTTGTGCACATGTTCCCTTTTTCTACACTGTCGATCTTATCCATAAACTTACCCAACCATTGATATGAGATCAAGCTGCAGGCTAGTGGAAAGTGGAAAGCGATATCTCTACATTTTACGACCAAATTCTTATGTTTTCATTTTCCTCCTTTCTCCTCCTTTCCGAACCATTGATATTAGGAAAAATCTCTCCCGATAGTCGATCCTGTGGATCGTGGAAAGTGGGATTCCAACCATTTACGACCAAGTTTTTATGATTTTTCACTTTCTGATTTTTTCCTTTCTACTTCTTTCCGAGCTGTTAATCTTGGGAAGAATATTTCTGATCCATCGAATCTCAAACTGTGGAAATTAGAAGTCAGGTTTACCCATTTTTCATGACCTTAACTTACCTCTTATGCTTCCACATTTTTGTTGGACCGTTGATCTTTCTCGGATTCAGTTTTAGCTGTTGATAGGAGACCAAAAAGGTAGAAAATGGATTGTGGATCGCAGAAAACAGATTTTCAACTTCTTTGAAAATCAATTTTTATTTTTCCACTCCCGAATTTTTATTTTTCCTTGGTGAAAAGTATTTTTAGCCTTTGATCTTCTTCGCTTTGCATCCAGGCCATCCATTTCGACCATATTTCAACCTTGATCAACTTTTTCTTACTTAGGCATATTTCCAAGGTCGCACCTAAGTATTTTTTGAATTTTTTGACATTTATACTTAGGAATAAGCCTCCCAAGCAACCTCAAACTCTTTTCTACTTACCTCTATGTCATAGGACATGAAAAGAATTTTTACCTTACCCCCTTCTTTTACTGATCTATACCTTTGCAGGGGAATTAGTGCAGATGCCTATGTAGAAAATTCAAAATTTAGCACAGGTGCTAACACTAATGGAATTTCGCCTCTTCGGGATGGCTTCCCATTTCTTTGATAGATATCACAACTGTGACAATAATCCTGAGCATCTACATCCATGGTGGGCCACCATAATCCTTCATGTAATATATTATGCACTATCTCTTTTCCTGCATAGTGTCCTCCTATGACACTAGCATGTACTTCACTTAATATCATCATTCACTCATGTTCCAATAATCCATGTCGAAGTATCTCATCAATACCCATTTTATACAAGCGTCCAACAATCAATTAGAAATATGCAACTCGCACCACCAGTTGTTTCTTCTACGCAGTGGAAAAATCAGTTGGTTGATAACCCGTACTTAGAAAATGTATGATATCTTAATATTGATCATTAAACATGGTTATCACAAATAGTTGCACATTAGTAATATTATCTTCCATACTAGTAGGTTCTTCTCCACTTTCAATCCTTGACAGGTGGTCTGGTCCCAAAATTCAACCGACCGGGTTTAACAATTCTCTCAAAATTATATTCCTAGAAGAGGAGAAGCCATCAACATATATTCCAGCCCAACACTAGCTTATTGACCAAATATTTCAGTGTAGAATGGTGAGTGTACATCTTGAAATGTCCACCCAGTAAATAGTGTGTAAATTTCTGTAATGCATATACCATTGCTAGCCCTTCTCTTTCCATCATGGTATAATTTTTCTCTGCAATTGATAACTTTATACTTGTGAAGGCGATGGAGTGATAAATCGATCTTTCACTCAGTTGCATTAGTACCACACTGAGTGCAACAAATGATGAATCGACATGAACATGGAACTCTTTTCCCTAGTCTAGAAATACAAGTATTGGTGCAGTAGCCATCTTATTCTTCAGCTTGTCTAGACTCTCTTTACATTCGTCTATCCATTGAAGTAAAACAAATTATGAGCCTCACTCTCCTAAAGATGGACCCACGTTTAGGGTTTGAAACATCGAGACCTTCTTCTTCACCAACACAGTCTCCTCTTAACCTAGTGTATTTTTTCAGCAGTCTCTCCATTAGGGAAGTCACCTCTACATATCCCTTGATAAACTTTATGTAGTATCTCGTATATCCTAATGTTTCTCTTAACTACTTAACCATCATAGGTGGTGGTTAGTCAAGGATTATTGTAATATTGGTTGGATCAACCAAAACTTCATCGTGATAGACCATGTGGCCTAACAGAACTCCAAAAGGTGCAAAAAACCACACCTTTTCAAATTTAGGGGAATTTGATACTAGTGGCATCATTCTAAGGCTCTCTATGTGATATTTTACAAGAACAAATATGGTCAAGTCATCAAAGTAGACTTTTAATAAATTTATGTATAAAATATTTAAACCCAACAACTACGATTCTAAAAAAAAATGCAGGCGCATTCTTGAGTCCAAAGGGCATTATCGTGTACTAGAAGCGTTCCCACTCCATCGCAAAGGTATTCTTGTGTCAGTCCTCCTTTGCAATTATTATCTTATGATAGCCAAAGAATCCATCAGTGAATGAATACATTTCTTGTCCTCCAACATTCTCCAATAGTTCATCTGTGACTGGAGTTGAAAATGAATAATGAAAATAGGCATCATTTAATTTCCTCAGGTCAAAACAAATTCTCACTTCACCTACATTAGAGGAAATTTCAACTCAAAATGGGCCTCCTAAAAAGAATTAATAAAATAATAAAATAATATTTATTAATTTTGGAGGAAGAAAAGAAAAAAACTACTTTTTGTTTGTATTTTTGACATATCTCCCCATGTTTTTACTCAAATTTCGATTGGGAGAGCTCGTTGGATGCATAATTAAATAATGCATTAAACGAATACCCACTCGGCATACTTTTGACAGACCCTGCTACCCCCAAAAAAAGAAATACATGAAAAAATGGAATGATGACATCATCATTCCATTTTTTTAGGTATTTCTTGTTTTTGGGGTAGCAGGGTCCATCAAAAGTATGCCGAGTGGGTACTCGTTGGATGCAGAATTTAATTCCACATCCAACGAGCTCTCCGAATCTAAATTTGAGTAAAAACACGAGGAGATATGTCGAAAATACAAACAAAAAAGTAGTTTTTTTAATGATATCTATCCCCAAATTTATATTAAAAAAGTGTTTAAGACCTATACGGTATTTCAAATTTAAAGCAATTTCATTGGCTAACACATGATGACATGGAATTTGAATCAAAGTTAGAAGGCCCATTTTGAGTTGAAATTTCCTCTAATGGATTTTTCTTCTCTTGCAGTACGATTGGACTGATCCATTCTAGTTCTTCAATGGGTTCTATCATTCTTGCCTCCAGCATTCAGTGCAACTCATATTTAAATTTTTGTTTGTAGCCTAGATTTAATCTGTACAGTCATTTTTTGACCGGACCTGTGTCGGCCCTCAAAGGTATTCTCATTTCACCAAGTTTCCTGACTATGCATTTCATCTCAAAAAAATTGGTATTTCCCACAATCTCATCATCCCATTAATCTCCATTATTTGCAAACTTTGGGTTTTCATACGAACCAATATTTACTTTCTTGATCTTGAGTGGACATAGGAATTGGTCACTAGACATACTAGCACCTTCCACTGCACACATACCTTCTGAATCATGTATGTTTATCTCAAGCATTGCATCATCATCTAGTTCTCCTTTAATATTATAGAATTCCATCCAATGGTGTAATGTCGTGGTGCATTGGGGGGAGTTCATGGCTGCGACCGAGATTTATTCAATATATTTTCCTTCATTTTCTATAGCATGACATGAATTGTTGGACATTCATTTGTGAATTCAAATGTATGGGTAAAGCTTTTAGCTAACTCTTCCCATTCTATAGTTCCTCTTAGCATCTCCACTGATGTATACAAATTTTATGGTACCATTTCCAATGTGTGGATGAAAATATCAACCCATTCCTATCATGGATTCTTGCCATGTCATGCAACAATGCTAATTATGCTCCACAGGATTTGTCAGTCTTATCTAAATTTGATTAGAATAATTAATCTCTTCTCCAAATCTATTATGTAGTAATCGTTTACACTTTGACCACTTAGAGATAGATTTTTTATGTGTACCCCACCATCTAGTGGGCATAACTTTCATCATGAATTCCAAGGCAGACAATCATTGCGATTATGCAACTTTTTCTTCAAACTACACCAAAAAAAAACACAAGGTTGGGTAATGCTTCATATGTAGGAAGCTTGATTTCTTCTGCTCCTACCATTTGGACAGATCTTGTGATTCTTACACGTCTTTTCATAGAGACTTCTTGAAACCTATTTTTCCATATTTCTAGCACATCACCTGAATCAAATGTGAAAGAACTTACACTCCGCCAACTCATCTTTCCATCAACTGTTGGACTTATATAATATTCTCTTGAAGACATGATATTATACAATTGATCCAGTTAATTTCCTTGACCTTCTCTATTTACTGGCTCAACATATATCTTCCCTTCGAGCGGATCAATTAGCGCAACCACCCTTAGTTAATAATATTCAAATGATAAGATGCTTTTCTTAATACTTATAATGGTTTGGTTGTATATTTCCCAATCAATTCCCAAAAGTGCAAGGTATGGGTTTGTGTCATCGACAATGTCGATTACTTCAAAGTATGCATATGTCCTAAATCCTTCGAATTCTATAGGAACTTGAGTTAGTATACCAATTGGTAGAACCTTCGACTG
Source organism: Pseudotsuga menziesii (assembly GCA_001517045.1). Classification (NCBI taxonomy): domain Eukaryota; kingdom Viridiplantae; phylum Streptophyta; class Pinopsida; order Pinales; family Pinaceae; genus Pseudotsuga; species Pseudotsuga menziesii. The sequence goes on along the minus strand of LPNX010369154.1, from coordinate 38,762 downwards.
GTTCATAAGCCTTAGCTAGACGGGAGACCTGTCTAGCAGTGGCTTATTCATGCTCTCCCATGTTTGTATCGTCAATATGTTAACGTCTGAGACCAAATATAATATGATATAATCCATATCATAGTCTCCTATATCCGCAGTCATTCATAGTTCTCATCTTGTTTTTATTCTCTTCTTGATATGGTTAACTTTTTTCTCAGGTCATAGGTCATCTAGAGTTTCTTCTATAAGTGTTGTCAATTCTGCAACAACATCTTTATCATTTATTAGCACTAAACAACTTTTGAAAAAATATTTAAGCTTACTAACCTATTTCATTGGTTGCTTCCTAAGTAGTTGTTCAAATCGTTCGGGCATGGTATTGACTTGTCCAGATGTCGACGGTTGATAAGAATCAACAAACTCTAGTCGCACATTCAAGAAGACTTCCATTTCCTTCTGGACATTGAGTGGGGCTTTCTTCTGTGTCACGGGTCATACCTATGGTTTTCCATGTTGTGTATTCTGGTATGCACCTATCAAAACACCTCCTCTTGTAACCTAAGATTTATTAGGTTCTCTCGGCTTGACATGAATCATATGAATTTTCTAGTTGGGTGTTGGATTCGAATTATGCACTGGATAGTAATTTATGATAGTTCGAGCCTTCCATTTCGCAATTAGTTGTGGACACTATTCAATAGTGTGATCTAATGCTTTACAATATGTACATGTTTTTGCAGGACTTTGGAAATCTTGAGAAAAATGTCCTGGATTCCCACATTTATAACATATGACTTGGCCTCTTCCATAACCAAATCCTCCTCCTCCTTGTTGTTTTCCTTGCCCTTACAAATTTCCACCCCCACTTTGCCGAGGGTATTGTTGTTGTTTTGGATATTTATTTTCCTGGTATTGCAGCTGAGGATACCTGTGGTTTATGATATTACAGTGGTGGATATTAAGCAAGATGATACTCAAGCTATGCTCATTCATCTTGCATCTTCTCATCATTTTTCATCAAGTAGGTGTCCATTGTATTTTCTTGCAGCAGCTAACTTACTCTACAATATTTTTCATCATGACCTACTGATTTTCAAAATTTACAATAAACACTAGTTGGTGCACTTACAATATTATGTAAATTCAAACATTCTTTAGACTTGTGGTCCCTAGTCTGTCATATCCTACACTAAGGAATCCCTTGGGTGTTTATCGAGTTCGACACTCATGTTGTGACGTAGTTCATGAGCGCTGGGAAATTGTATTTATGGTGCATGTCTTCTCTACATATTGTATACCATAGTTGTTCTTGAACTTCCTTGCCTCTCTAAATGTCTTATAGATGCACCATAAGGTTGGCTAGCTATGACTGAATTTGCATCATTCATGTGTCGTTTTCTCCAATCAGCGAGGATTCTAACTTCATTGCTATCTCCAGAGGTTGTTTATACGACTCAATCTTATGTTGCATCAACAGGGTTTGGATGTGCAGAAACAAGGCGGAAATAAACCAATCCTTATGTTGTACATCTGACATTTGGAAGCTCACTTTTTCCATTAATTTCTTGAATATATGGTCAAATTCACAGGAATACTCTGTCGGTAGTTTCTTAATTTCTTTGATCTCACCAATGCACTTTGATTCATTCTTTGGCTTCCTAAACTCATCTATAATTCTCAATCACATCTCGTTGAGAATTTTATGGAGAACTCCTACTAGCACTATGGAAAATTTCATGTACCAATCAAGTGCATATGTTCTTTCTTGATATTCTCATCCTGGATCTGTTTCACAGTCTACACTAATTCACAAAGAAACCAATGTTTTTTTGGGTCCTCCAACCCATATCCATTGAATATTGGTAAGTTAATGTCAACCCCAGTCATTGTATTTAATACTGGCATAGTCATAACAAAATTTTGGCTAGACGGAATCCTTTTTCCGCTATTTATAGTGTTAGTACTACTTGTGTTTACAAATGCAATTGGATTTAAGTCTCTATATCTTACCTCTAGCGATGTGTGTGGTGTTGTAGGGGATTTGTAAGCATATTGCTGATCTACAACTTCAGTTGAATCTTATGATTCTTCGTCTCCTTTATAGATCGACTCATATTCTTATTCTTCATTGCAAGACCCTTCGTCTAAGTACGACGCAATATCGTAGTCTTATTCTTCTTTGGTTGTGCTATAACTCCCTCTTCCTAACAGAGTCTTTCTTCGCTTTTTTCATCTAAACATTCTTTCACTCCTTAAAAATCTAGACTCTAGTTCAGTTCCACTATCTCCAAGCAACATCTCAATTCAAGGTGCATCATTTTTCACATAGTTCTACAATGACATACTGACACTTTTTTTTCATAGTATTCACTTGTCACATTCGCAAAATTCCTTTTTCATGGACAAGCATTTTTATCCACGTCTTTAACTATGATAGATATCTACCCCCTGGTCCTTGAATTTTTTTTTCTCTACCTCACTATATAAGGTTATTGTGTCAACAAAAAACTCAGTAATGTATCCCTCCAAGATACTTTCTATCCAAAAATCCATAGCCCCTGACACAAGGTTTCTTACTCCTTCCATTCGCTCAATCAACTGAGGATTCCACTCCTTCAGTTATCCTCCTTGGAAATTTCTTTGTTGGGTTGCCAACTTAGAAAAGCACTCACGCAACACAATGGGAAAATCAGAGAAGAAAATATCATGGATATCTGTATAGATGTACCAACACAACCACTCTGTTGGGTTCCACCAAGAGGCTTCACTTTCTTCTTGTGTGAATTCTAATGCTTTCAAAGCCACCCAATATTGGATCTCAGGTTTCATGGGTTCCCACAACATATCCCTCACCAAAATGATTCAGGTCCTGGCAACAAAACCATTTCTTGGATATTCTTCCTCCTCCAAGGATCTTGAACCAGGTTCAATCCCTTATACTCAATGCAACAAATCCCAAGACATTGGCACGGTAGAGCAGAGCTCAATCGGCAGCACTTGCGATGCAGGTGTTGTCTCACCCGAGATATCTATCTTGATGTGTAACTACTAGAACCACGTTTCCGTAGTTGGGTGGGGTTTTCCTGGTCCCTTACCAAGGTTCTCAATGAAGTTTATGGGTGGATTATTTATGGTCACTGTGAACAGTTAGACTGCGACCGAACTTCTGTTATGCAACTTACTATATCAACATCCTTTATGCACCATAATCATGTTCAACTGATACAATATGACTGATATACATCTATTCATTCATAAAAAAATCTATAACCATCCATTCAATGCAAAAATTACACAAGTAACTCAAACACATTCAGCATTCACACATATACACTAGAATATAATGTGGAAACCCATCCAGGAAGAAACCACAAAGGTGCACTTCATCTAGCATGAGGAAATATATGCACCTTTCATGTGCACACTAAGATGTAGACTCTATTCCAGATCTTCTTCTCTATCTTTACAGACTCATCCTTCCTCTCATGCTCTCTGATATTCTCTTTCCTCTCTTCCTACTTATATTTACTAATTATTCGTACACAACCTGGATCGACTCAACCTCTCCTACTCTTCTGTGCACTCAGTTTCATATTCTTCAACTCATATCCACTCAGCAATACCAACAGATGAAATACAGAGAAACTGACATTCTAACTATACATAGCCAACAACCGAGAAGTTAACAATAGTGAATCCAACAATAGAGAAGCTAACCCACATATAGCTTGGGTTCCTTCTTTTATAGACTCATTACATACTCATTGCAGCCTCATTTTATGTTTCTTTCTTAGTATAATTCTTATATCTATCCAACAAGTTGTCTTTCCTATTCTAGTAACACCTAACGGGAGGCACTAACAGCCTGAATTACAAATATACCTTCATACATGTGGTTTCCTCCATATCTATCCGAACTCGTACCCACGATCTTTATGGCCTGACACTTTATAATTGTTATGACTTACTGTCATTTTCCAGTCGTTATTCCACTTGCACACCTTCCCTTGTCACACTCCTTCCTTTTGTCACATCTTCCTCTTCTGGAACAACTTCCTCTTCTGTCACGCCTCTTCCTTCTTCTTCCTTCCTTTCACTACTTCTGTCGCAAATTCCTTTATCTTCTTACTTTTCTGTCTCTACTTCTGTTGCAACTCTTTATTCTTCTTCTTTATCTCTTCTCCATACTTAGGCTGAATTCTAAGTGAATTTTACCTTCCTATCCCTAGACCCAACACTCTACTATTTCTTCCACTACCTCTGCTAACGAAAGCTTGTGTCTTCAAAGAATGAACAAGTGATTCTTATTCCATGTTATTTCTTGATTCATAAGACAATACTGATCATGTCATCTCATCTATTGAGTATGTTGAAAAATTCTTAGATTTTTCAATGTCAACTACTACAATACCAAATTTCTTAGTAAGGATCCTCAAAATATTTTGCACAACCTTATGATATTTTATGTCTTCTCCATGAATCCTTAGCTAATTGACAACTACCATTACCTTGGTCATAAACTGGTCTATTGCCTCATACTTTTTCACCTTCAGAGCTTCAAATTATGTTCTGAGATTCTGCAATTTCACATTTTTTACCTTATTTGTGTCTTGATAGGCTTTCTCCAAAATATCCTAGGATTCTTTTGTAGTTTTAGCATTTTTTTATTTTTGAAAAAAATGAATAATTTTTTTTTGAAAAATTCGAATCATTTTTTGGAAAAATTTGTGGGAAACATTTTAACTAGATTCAACAAAGATGCCACCAGAATAAATGGTAGATTTGGTTAGACTTTATCCTATGCGCTAATTAAACACTTTTTCATAAAAATAATGCATTCCAAATATTTTTGGTGATGCCACTCCCTCAAGGAGGTGTCACTGTTTTTAACCTTTGATCTCCATGGTAAATATGAGTCGTTAAAACTTCTAATTATTTTTTTAATTTTTGGTTTTACTTCTTTCCTTATTTTCGCTCCTCCTTCTTCATACATGCATCAATGACTCTTTTTTTTCTTCTACAAACTTCTTGGTTCCTTCAAGGTAAGAAATAATGGTAGCTTCGGCTCACAATATTCTTCTTGAGATTTATTCTCTTGCAAAGATCTCGACTCAGTTTCTTTTTTACATGTGGGGATATACCTCTTTAGATTTTTTTCAAATCCTACAACTCACTTCAAATGGTGGAAAAACGCTCAACACTAATTAACCTACTCTGATACTAGCTTGTTGGATAGGAAGTATATTTCAACCATACACACAACAACAACTAAGATAAAAAAACACAGCATACAAAACTATAGCTGATTATGTAATTTGGGTAATAGGAGCTTTCAATCTCTTTTTCATTAACACAAAAATTCTCTCTCCATGCTATGAGAATTAAACTTGTTGATGGGCATATGTGATTATACACGTAACGGGGAAGACAACCCAGACCGAGATCCTTAGAGCAGGTTCCAAGCTGTTTGGGATGGTTGCTTCCGACAGGTTTAAAGGCTCTGTTAGCCTGAAAGTCTAATTAAACTAAGTCTAAAAGATAAAACTAGAGCTATTGCTTTAGTTTATTAAATCAAGTAAATACCTACGAATGTACAAATTAAACTAGTTAATGAATGTACATATTAAACTAGTTAATCTGCTTACTAATGAATTAGTAATTTGATTAAATGAATCTAATAACCAAATCTATTTAATTAACTAAAGTTATAAATAATCAAAAAAAATAATTAAACACGTTAAATGAGTTATAAAATTGGCATTATTAACAAATGTACATTAATTACAAAAATCAGAAAATAACCTGAATGTAATATGGATATAAATATCTGATTCAATGGCCGTTTTTCATAAAATAGTTTACAAGAAACAACTATTGATCTGTTCTAAACATTCCTATTCCAATCAGGAGCAATAAAAATTAACCAGTAATCGATTTATGCCAATAGGAACACTGCATGAACACTCTTAATAATATTTAAAGGAGTTTAAACATTAATAGACCATACATGAACCATTACATATTATATAAATAACAATATAGATCATCAATTACATAAGATGACATATCAGCAAGATTAAAAACATGAAAATCGATAATCATACAAGAGATGTATATTTGTAAAATTCTGTAGAGAATTATGACAAACATAAATAAAGTAGAAAAGGAAGTGACAAGACTAACAGATATCAAGAGTATATTCCAAGTATACAAACAACAAACATATATTAAAGTATCACCAGTTCAACATATCGTGGCTGCAAACAGGTAGCTGTCTAGAGTCGCAAATAAATCAAACCCAGTCTTGTTGTTTCCCTTCCCTCAACTATCGACCCCTCCTTCAGGAAACAACATTTGCAGAACCTTCAAGAAAAATATCTTTAGCTCTGTCTAACGCCCTCCTGACTTACTGGACAGCAGCGTCTCCATTCTATTTAGAAATATCAGTTTTTCAAATAGAAACAGAATAGCTGAGAAAACGTTCACTCTACTCTGCAGAGACTCCAACCTCCCCCCATCCACCAAATTCTTCTCTACTTAAATAAACCACGATCAGAAGAAATCAAACCAAATTACACTGTACACAGGTGAATTTCTGGAAAGAGCAATTTATTTGCTGGCCACAACTGCAAAAATCATGCTCAAAAAATCCCCGAAATCTCCTAGAATCCATCATTTTCTGGCAAAATCCCCCTGAGTAAAGCTAAATGGATCTGTTCTGAGAAAAACCCATGTGGCATATTTTAAAAATCTTCCTCCATTTGTTCACAACGTGGCTCAGAAAATCGCCTGTCAATTGAAAACGCGATTTTGTAACTGGCAACAATCCCAGCAGTTTGTTCCCCTTTTCTCTGGAATGAAGCTAATCGCCTGAGATTATCAAATCTCTGCAGAAAAAAAATGAATAACTCAATAATTATTATCGCTAACTGTCTATGCATTAATTCCCGGAAGGGAAACGTGGTGTTTTACAATCATTTCTTTGATGATATCTCAGCAATATTTAATTCATACTGACAGATTTTCAAAAACAATTAATGAATATATATTTGCTGAAAAATTAAATCTCTTGCATCTGCAGAAATTCAGGATTTATCTGGCCACACATGTCTTTACCATCGATTTGATCACATATCCATAATCTTCACCAACAAATCTTCAGATTGAGTTGAAGTAGCAAAAATTAGAGATTTTTAGCACCGTGCAATGACATCTAAACGTTCCCGCGATCTCATACAGCTCAGCAGATTTGGGAAATGATTTCGCACATAATCAATATTGTTTCTTCCTTTCCGGCGAATTTACCTCATTGATAGATTATCATCAATTCAACAATCACTCCGAAACTATGTGATATCAAATACAAATATTCTTTTAGATCGCCGTGAGATTGATATTATAACAAAGCAACATGACTGTTGATCCAACTATGTTGATGATTTATGAAAATGAGATATGGCATCCCGATTTTCTTGAAAGCGCTGAGCTAGCCTCTCGTATATATCTGTTCATAGAAGAAAAATATTGCAAAACAATCATCCCATGATCATTTCATAATCAACGATCGCCTTTAAACCAATAACCAAAATGCATAACTTAAAACAAAAATCATTATTACCTTATGATAATGGTAAAGTTGTCGGGAGGGTAAAATCAATAATTAGAATTTTCCTTTCATAAAAATGTATACACTTTGGCCTCAAATATATCATGAATATATATCCCTTAAATAAATTAATTTTTGGAAACATCAATAATTAATGAAAACACAAAAATTACCTCGAATTATAAGGAATATTCTCACATAAATAATTTAAACCGGTATATAAAATGTGACCATCATGGATATAAAAATAATTTAGAGAAGAGCTTCATGTACGAAGAATCAAAAGTAACAACATATCAACCTTCCAATTTCAAAACCTTATCAAAATTTATGATAGCTAAATCACATAATAAAATCAGATGATAAATATTTAGATAAGATTTCAAGATTAGATTATGATAAAAGATATGGTGATTATTAATACCCATGCCTTGATTTTGAATGTAAATTCACTGAAAATAATAATTTCAAAGTAGTGATTCTTTCAACTAATACATAGTTTGCAAAGATTTTCTTTAAAAACATTGAATTTCATGTTTCAGTAGCTTCTGGAATGTCACCATTTCAGTAGCTTTTAATTCTTTAAGTTTGCTATATGAAATTCAAACATTTCATCAAAACAAAATACAATTTTATTTGATGAAATAATGTTTTTTAAAGGCTGTTGGGTAGGGGCACAACAAAACTTTATACATATGAGGAAATTCTAAACTAGTTCAAGAATTTTCCCACCTCTCTCAATGATTATCACAAACCTATAGTAAGATCTCTCATCATGATTTGAGTGTTATTTCCTCTCCCTTTTATTAGGTTCAACTAGGGTCTTTTGCCAAACCCAATTTCATATATTCTTGTTAGGATAACTTATTAGTGGAGGATTTAACACTCTTATATTATGCAAATATTATATAAATGTATGGAAAAGGAAGGGAATCTCCCAAAGACACTATATTACTAAATATTTGTGTTATATGTAGCCCCATGGAGAGAGGGCATAGCCACGACATCGATGTAAGAAAATATGCATTCCTATTTAAAGCTTATATGCTTGTTGTGATATTGACGGCGTAGTCCTAAAATCATGTTCTAAGAGAGTGAGAGGGATCTTGGTGAAGTGATCCTTATTGACTCTAATGTGTTCTTGGTAGGGTAAATATGGTAAACCCTCCACTAATAAGTTATCCTAACAATAATATAATAAATTGGGTTTGTCAAAATACCCTAGTTCCCTAATTAAAGGGCTAGGAAATAACACTCAAGTCATGATGAGAGATCTTACTTAACTCACAGATTGAGGGTCAAGCTTCTTAATGTAGAAATAAGATTATCTAATTATGAAGAAAAATATTTTGATGATCATGTCGATTATGTTAGGAAAAACAAAACATCATGGTTTATATAACTTTGAAGTTCTTTTATTTTAGTTGTAAGAGAAAAGATCAATTTATGGTTAATTATGGAACTCAAGTTAATGTCATGAAAGGATCTTTATAATTGTATGAGAGAAACTATGAACAAGGATGTCGCAGTGAATGTGCTACAGTTTGTATGTGTTCCTATTTCAGATGAAATATTAAAGAAGACCGACAAATTCTTTGTGGACATAGTCCTTGTTTTGGGTGAACCACGTATATTGATCTCTCTATTGTATTTGTTCTTAAATGTGTGTTATTTTTCTATTTTGACTCAAGTTATTGCTTCATAATTATGTCTTTCTAACATAATGAATATTTCTTAAAGAGTAAATCACGTGTACATAATGGTTGGAATATAGATTATGTTACTTACTTTTTTTTCTTGTATATATTATTGTATAATATAAAGTATTGGTAAATAGCTATCCCCCTTATATAAATATAAAAGTTAAGACTTTGCATACACGAAGCATGTGGTTGTTTATATGTTGCAAGATAATCTAGATTAATTGTATGGTGTTATCATCAATGAGTGATGGTTAATGAATTATCAATAATTCCTCATAAATGGTTCCGATAAAATTATATTAGTGAAACTTAGAACCAAGAGTTAATAATCACTTTTTTAACATATCCATAATTGAAGAGAGTGAATGTATGATTTTAGTTGTAAGTTTTAATTGAGTCATTTATGCTCTATTTTAAGTGACATGAATAAGGGAAGGTTATCAATAAAGATAAATGTGAGTGCTTATATTAATGAAATGGATCTTAAATGTAAGAATAAAATTTATAAGTGCTTATATTAATGAAATGGATCTTGAATGTAAGAATAAAATTTATAAGGATGTACTTGAGAGTATCATGAAATACACATAGAAGTTTACACACTTTATTTTCGAAAATGTACTCTATTAAAATTATGATATCATAAGATTGAATTATTTGGATGTTTGGAATGATGTTTAGGGGAAAAATGTTATACCCCATCTCCTAGAATATTATCGTAGATTTTGGGTATGTATTACACCTATACATTATGAAATTTACTTGTTTCATAACTACATGTACTAATGTATGTATGTCAAGGGAGAAATTACTCTTTCTTAAACATTTCATGGTCATTAAAGATGTCAAACTTGTTATTATTTGGTTGTTATATACATGGGTATAAGATATCACATAATTTATGACACTACTACCAAAACCATGGATATAAGTCATTTCACCCACTTCATAAGACCATTGCATTTGTTAGATAAAAGAAGGTCCTCATCTAACCATAGAGGATTGGGGTTAGAATAATTGCTTAAGATAATAGCTTGGTTAGTTGTTATTCTAGCATTAACTTTTCCTAGCAAGAGAATATTTCCTTCATTTATTAGGTTCGAAATATCTTGTGCCAGGTCATTCCGAGAGCAATTTTTTATCTAGATTGTATGTTTGACAAAACTTAGAATTAATAGTTCTGAAATAGTATAATAATATATAAATCATATAATCATTGATATCTAAAATCTTCATGCACTTGCACTAAGTCAAGGATCCTTCTTGTGAAGCCTAATATGAGAAAAAATGACCAACCTTAAATTGTTGATTCTCCCAAGCTTCAACAAGCTATATAATATCGATTTCACAGGGATCCAACTTAACATGGGTCCCTTTCTCCATAGAAATTCACAATAGTTACAAGAGAGTAGGGTTGATGCACAATCATGGACTCCTTTAAAGGAACTTTAGATGGCACATAACACTGAAAAAACATGAAACCTCTTACTTTAGGTGACAATTAGAGGTACTTCCCTAACCAATTTTAAGATGAAGTAAAAATACAAAAGTTAGATAATTGAATAAGATTCATAATATATAAATTTTATCCATATAAAATTTGTGTAAATGATTATAAAATTAGTTTCCCTTAAATTGGGTTTTCAAATTTTCAACACATCAAAACATATATGTTTGTGTGGGTGCAGCACTATATGAGGTAAATGATGTAATTTTTGGATAAACTCTTGCAAACATATAAAGGACATATGGTACTAGTGCAACACTATTTTTTCAAAATAAATCATGATTTATTTTTTATTATTATTAATTATTGAAGTCTAAAAACCTTGAAACGAAAACGTTTTGTGCAAGTGCAACACTTTAGGGGATATACTTAATGAAATTATTGATTTCTCTCTCTCTCTCTCTCTCTCTCTCTCTCTCTCTCTCTCTCTCTCTATCTATCTATATATATATATATATATATATCTCCTATAGTACACCATATAGTTTTCTTGCAAAATGGTGAAGACAATCAAAAGTTATATAAAAAACAATGGATGTATCTATTTTCAAAAACTGACATGTGTCATATAAAAAAGTAAGAATAAATAAATAAAACATACATCTGTAGGAAAAAATTACATATTCATAATTGTAAGATCGTATTCTAAAATATTATATATTTTCATAAAAAAAAGATTGTGTTTGTCATGGCAAAAAACGCCATCGAAAATGAGCATATTCACATAGTTCTGAAATATAGGCAATAGCCCTAGTTTATTTGTCCTAGCCAATAGGTTTGGTAGTCCAAAGCTATTTTTGTAAATGATTACAAGCCTTATTCCTAACGAAATTTTAAATTTTACAAAATCGATATGCGATAAAAACGCATATGCCTTATTACACGTATGCGATACAAAACACATATGGGTTATAACGCATATGCGATAGAAAACACATGTGTTATAATGCATATGCGATATAAAACACATGTTTGTTATAAAGCATATTCATTTTATATCTATTGATCATAATCTTCTACTCTTCCTTCAAATGTTTATCCAAAGAGAACGTAGCAGTAGATACCTGTGTAGAATGGGAGGGACATTTCTCAAAATACATAGCATTCCTAGAATTCCAAAGATTCCAGCTAGTTAGGAAATAAATTGCTCTATAATTGTTTAGATACTCTCATGAAAACCATATTTTTAGGCCTACCTCCATATACTAGTACTGCCAAATATCCTTCTTTCCTAGCCAACATTCTATCTTATTAAAAAATTTAAGATAAAAGGGACATTTCATGAAGATGTCGGATATGTGTTCTCCACCTTGCAAACAAATATAACATATTCCAGGACCTTTATCTATATATCTTGGTGTAACCATCCTTGACCATCCTTTATTTCCCTAAATCCCCCCTCTCTCGTTGTTATTATCCCA